>CM035437.1:100320713-100325713 GCA_020310875.1 Ceratopteris richardii
TCGATTATTGATAACACTCTTTTAGGGTTTCCTAAGGATGTGATATTGCTTGTTCTTATCTCAAATAATATTTTAGAGATCCCTTAGCTAGAAATCTTCCACATGGCTTACAATAATTGACTTTCACACTTTCCTTTAGAGAAGTTGAAACTTGGGCATGGTTTATCTAACTTTGTGGTTTGCAACCACGTTTAGGGATTCCAACTTTTCATAATTATAATGTGCCATAAAATTGCTTTTGAGGCACTAGTTGCAATTTTGCCACCATTTTGCCTTATCTCTCCATTTTGCCTTATCTCTCCAACTCCTCCTCCAAAGTGGCCTCCAAGAACTCCTCCAAGAGCTTCAGAACCTCCAAGAGCTTGTAGGAAGATAGCTTGTGTTGGATCTCTCTGAGTTGATCTTCACTTCATATCAGATGATTTACAATGAGGCCAAGTCCCTCTTTTATAGGTTTTCCAATCTTTCAAAAGCTATAGCGATCCATCACAAAATCAGTTTTTCGTTCTCAAAAATAGCGATCGCTATTTCTTAGCTTTTCGGATAACTTTGATCGCATAAGTTTGAGTTTGCTTTTTGTTTGAAGAGTAGCGATTGATTTATAAACCAAGCTTTTGATTTAAAATAGCGAAAGTAGTTTGCTTCACTTTTGTTTTTCTTTACTTTCTAAAGAATGGTTTCACACTATAGTTTTGGGTTCACATGGAACATATAATCATGGTTTTCATATGGGTGCTAATCACATAAAATATGATGAATCGAATGATCTGCTGACTTGACAATTGAACATTGACTCCAATAATCCTCCCTTCAATAATGGGACAATCTTCAGTTATGGGTGGATGTAAGATACTATTGGTGCACTATGCATATATAACTGTTGTGTGTCTATGTAGTGTATATATGTATGCCGAGTATGCCATACAGAGATAGAGAGTGAGGTGCACCCATGCCTAGAGGACATAGATCAGCCCGAGGGGGACATTGACACCGAAAATGCTTCAATACCATGAGCATTTTCTATGCATCTCAGACCTGGGCTTCATTGAGACTCCACGCTACATGCAGACATACACCACCTTTGAGTCGTGATTGGGCAGCTTCGAGTTTCAGCACATCACCTCGAGATCGAGAGGGGTCCGGCTTCACATAAGCTTATCTTGAGATTATTTTCTAGACCCTCTTTGCCCTTTGGATGTATTTTTTAAGTCCTCTTTTGCAGCTAATCCAAGAAATATGGTTAATGAAGTAATATTGACTACTACTCATTAGATTTGCTAAGAAAAAACTCCTTCTTGTTGTTAAAATCCTATTTCATCTATTCTTGCTTTATATATTGGGAAACCACAATCGGTTGTGACTTTCAACTTATTTTCCTATCTGCATGATAATCGTTTCCAATTGTGATTAATCCATAGTTAAGGCTGGTGTATAATTACCATCTTTGGAAAGAGGTGTGTGAATGATTATGTAAGTGCATGTGTCCCAAAAACTCTTTTCTTCATGTGCCATCTCATTGCATGCATTAGACCATGCCAACTTATCTTGTGAGGGATCGTTTATGTATCTTCACTTGGAAAAAAAAGCGCAGATGAGTTAGTTTAAGCCCAAACCAATATCCACCCCAAGTGAGCAAGAAGAAGCGAGAAAACTGGAGAACAAAGAAGGATTATGAAATTTCTTCAAGACTTCACTTCTCGTAATCGCAAAAAGTCTACAAATAGAGCTCTCATTGAGTTTTGAACAAAAATGAGTGGTCTTGTCCACACCAATATCGCTAGCATAGTTAAAACAATTTCTGCACTAACTATAGAGCTACTTAGACTATGGTGATTGAAGTTAATGAAAATGAAACCTTTCTCATGTTCTTGGGAATTATAAAGATGATACATCCATAAAAGTTATAATTAAACTAATGCTCTAGCCTAAAGAGGTTAGGCCAAAATACCACATGAATGGCTAGTTGTTCCCATCAATCTTATCTTCATCTTGAAGTATGCCAAAAAAAATCATTTTTTCTTGCCATTGTACCAAAGAACTCAATAGTAAGAAATGAGTTTGGATAAAACATGAAATGCAAGTTGAAGTGCATCACAATCTGTATGCTTGATGGAAATTTTGGCTACATGAATGGCTTTGAAAGGGGGACAAAGTTCAAGTGCACTTGGTGAAAATGTTCTCCAAGTACTGAACTTTGCACTTCTATGAACTAAGTTTGACTCTAAAAGTGCATGAGTGCATGGACACAAAAATCAATACATTGAGAAGAAGCTGAACTTGCTCTCATACCACTCTTGGGTGTGTGAGAGAGTGGGGAAGTACAATAAAGAGCAAATAAGGAGATTGGTGCATGAAGAAACATGATGTTTGGAAGAGCTCTCTATTGATCAACAAAGATCTCTTTCAATAGTATGAAAATGAATGAAATGAGAGAAATAAGTGAAGTTCTAACTAATATGTACTAACACATATTACTTTATCATGTATATGTGCTTACATGGGGAAAAAACCTCTAACGAGATCTAGAGTGAAACGTGACCATGTATAAGGAAATGGTTCAAATCAAAGCAACTAGAGTCTAGACGGACACATAAGTGTAACATTTTTTTCTTGTGTAACTTTATTCCTATGATGTTATGACCATGAGATAATCAATAAGACTAAGAAATAACTAGTACTTGAAAGAAAAAGGAAAGAGAGATTATTACATCATGAATATAGGCATGAGAAATGGTAAATTTCCTCATATGCTCTCTATTAGAGGTTTCAAACCATAAGGAGGAAAAAAAGAGAGTGAAAAACTATTTTATGCTCACAAGATCATGAACAAAAAGATTAAATTTCACATGAGTGGAATGAAGAACAAAAGGAATTTGATGCACCATGTTCAAGTGAATTTGAAGAGTCAAATAGGAAATCAAATATTTGGTTACTTCAATTCCTATAAACGTTTTATTTCTCTTCTTGTTCTTATTTCTCATTGAACTTAGAAAGTATTCATTCTTTCATTGGGAATTTGAGCGTTCTATATGTTATATCTAGAATGACTTTGGTATCCTGAATGTTTCTAAAGGAATTATTACCATTGCCAATTTATGAAAATTCTTGAATAACTTGGAGTGATAGGCTTTGATGAATTTAATACATCAATTGGAATCTATATGAAGCATTCTGAATCGTAGGTACTATGCTACTTGTATAATATCACCCATGCTAAATTTTAACCTCAATCGTAACTTTAAATTTCTTTTACTAATTAAAGTTATAAAACGTGTTTGTCTTTGGTTTTGACATGGAATTGGAAGAAATTCTTTGTACATGGATAAGTGGATCATTTCTCATTATTGGAGAGCTAGGAAAATAGGATCCCCGTGGACGGGACTAAAATTTTGCTAACCTTCTTTGTAACTCTCTTAAATTACCTTGTAATTTTCTGCTTGTTTATAGTTTGAAGCTGTTTCTCGAAAAAATGAATTTTTATATATATATGTTCATACCATTTCTAGGTATGGGATAGGAATTTTCAATAAGTTATTTTTCATCACTTCCTTCGTCCTTCGTTACTCTTGTAAACACAATTTTAACCTCTATTAGCATATTCTTTTAGGATATTTAGGATCTTAACATTTCAAATATAGAGAAACATGGTAATGAGAGCCATCTTAGGTTTTTAATAATCTTTTTGCACATTTCAAGGGGATATGCTATAGGGTACAATGAAGGAGTTTTTCCAAACCGACTTAATGGACATGAGATATTGTTTTGGCACATATCGTATGTTTGGCCATTTTGTGGACCATTCACAAAAAACATTTTTTGAGAAGTTTGGTTTTATCAAAGGTTTTATCAAAGGTAGATCTATACTTGAAGCAATTGTCGATATTTGGGAAGGTCGTGCATTTGCTGAGGAGTCTGCTCAAGAGCTGATATTCATTAAGATTGACTTCGACAAAGCATATGACAGATTGGAATGGGACTTTATTCTTCAATCTCTAAAAGATCTTGGATGCAGCCAAAAGTTCACGAAGATGGTTTCCACTAATGTATGTCTTACATCATAGGAGTACTTCACAAATATTATTAGCTTTAACATTGGGCCATATCCCTCTATGAAGAATTTGCCACATAACAACAATGTATTTTTCAATAAGCGGGTGCCATAGATTTAAAAAATTGCACTTCCATTTGATCCAAGACTAGGTCAAGCATCACTTCTTGTTGATCAATTGGTGAAGCTCAAGATTCCACCTAGTATAGGGAAAAACCATCATCTTGTTGCCATTAAGCCATTGCAAACCTTCAAGATAGGGCAATTCCCAGCCCATAAGGAGGTGGGTCTTCATATCATCCCAAGTATTGATTTTTCTTCTTAACAAATAGCAACCTTCAAATTCAACCCTATGGTTTGGATAAATATCCTTGAATATGATCCACTGTCTTCGACCTTGGTTCTAGAGGTGCTTCCACATGAAAACGACTTTGTTCTAGAGTCGTTCCACTCATTGGATGTGCTCATACTCAACACACTTGATCCAAAAATCAAAAACTAGATGGAGTCATTTTGTACAATACCAATAACCCACTTCCAATCATTTTTTATGGTGCAAAATGGTTTTCACTTGTTCGAACCTTTCCAAAGTGGTCACACAAGATCACAACCTTTTAGAATGATAAGAGTGGAGAGAAAAAAAGCATGATTAGCTCAAGCCACCACTAAGAAAACGGGCCTCACAATTTTTAAAAATAGGCTTTGCCCAAGAACTATCTTGGTTGCTCCAAGATTTAAACATCCACGTGGAAGCTAGCTTGTTGGTAATGGTGTCCACATCTAGAATGCCCATGCCTTTAGTGACCTTTGAACTTGAACAAATCTACCACTTGATTTTCAAACACTTCTTCTATTGAGTCTCCGATACAGTGCAAATTTTTGTGTAATCTACTCAGGTTCAAGAGCCCTTTGTGAGTATCTCTGCAACAAGCCAAGAAGTAAATGATGGACA
>CM035437.1:100335713-100345713 GCA_020310875.1 Ceratopteris richardii
TTTTTTGGTCACATGATATGAGCAAAAGAACAAAGAGAGTTAGAGCCTCTGAGCTTTTCCAACCATATTAAGTTTAGAATTGTTGGATCACATGATATGAGCAAAAGAACAAAGAGGCTCGAACTTAAGTTCGAGCCTTTGAACTTTTCCAACCATATCAAGTTCAGGATTTGTTGGATCACATGATATGAGATTAAGCTTTTCCAGCCATATCAAGTATAGGATTGTTGTGCCTTATGTGCAAAAGAACAAAGAAGCTCGAACTTAATTTTGAGCCTCTGAGCTTTTCCAACCATATCAAGTTTAGGATTGTTGGATCACATGATATGAGCCTCAGCTTTTCCAGCCATATCAAGTTTAGGATTGTTGTGTCTTATGTGCAAAAGAACAAAGAGGATCGAACTTAAGTTCGAGCCTCTGAGCTTTTCCAACCATATCAAGTTTAGGATTGTTGGATCACATGATATGAGCTTCAGCTTTTCCAACAATATCAAGTTTAGGATTGTTGTGTCTTATGTGCAAAAGAACAAAGAGGCTCGAACTTAAGATCGAGCCTCTGAGCTTTTCCAACCATATCAAGTTTAGAATTGTTGGATCACATGATATGAGAAAAAGAACAAAGAGCTTTTCGAACCATATCAAGTTTAGGATTTTTGGTCACATGATATGAGCAAAAGAACAAAGAGGAGTTAGAGCATCTGAGCTTTTCCAACCATATCAAGTTTAGAATTGTTGGATCACATGATATGAGCAAAAGAACAAAGAGGCTCGAACTTAAGTTCGAGCCTTTGAACTTTTCCAACCATATCAAAGTTCGAGCCTCTCAGCTTTTCCAACCATATCAAGTTTAGGATTGTTGTGTCTTATGTGCAAAAGAACAAAGAGGCTCGAACTTAAGTTCGAGACTTTGAACTTTTCCAACCATATCAAGTTTAGGATTTGTTGGATCACATGATATGAGCTTAAGCTTTTCCAGCCATATCAAGTTTAGGATTGTTGTGTGTTATGTGCAAAAGAACAAAGAGGCTCGAGCTTAAGTTCGAGCCTCTGAGCTTTTCCAACCATATCAAGTTTAGGATTCTTGGATCACATGATATGAGCCTCAGCTTTTCCAGCCATATCAAGTTTAGGATTGTTGTGTCTTATGTGCAAAAGAACAAAGAGGATCGAACTTAAGTTCGAGCCTTTGAGCTTTTCCAACCATATCAAGTTTAGGATTGTTGGATCACATGATATGAGCTTCAGCTTTTCCAACAATATCAAGTTTAGGATTGTTGTGTCTTATGTGCAAAAGAACAAAGAGGCTCGAACTTAAGATCGAGCCTCTGAGCTTTTCCAGCCATATCAAGTTTAGAATTGTTGGATCACATGATCTGAGCAAAAGAACAAAGAGCTTTTCGAACCATATCAAGTTTAGGATTTTTGGTCACATGATATGAGCAAAAGAACAAAGAGGAGTTAGAGCCTCTGAGCTTTTCCAACCATATCAAGTTTAGAATTGTTGGATCACATGATATGAGCAAAAGAACAAAGAGGCTCGAACTTAAGTTCGAGCCTTTGAACTTTTCCAACCATATCAAAGTTCGAGCCTCTCAGCTTTTCCAACCATATCAAGTTTAGGATTGTTGTGTCTTATGTGCAAAAGAACAAAGAGGCTCGAACTTAAGTTCGAGCCTCTGAGCTTTTCCAACCATATCAAGATTAGGATTGTTGGATCACATGATATGAGCTTCAGCTTTTCCAACAATAGCAAGTTTAGGATTGTTGTGTCTTATGTGCAAAAGAACAAAGAGGCTTGAACTTAAGTTCGAGCCTTTGAACTTTTCCAACCATATCAAATTCAGGATTTGTTGGATCACATGATATGAGCTTCAGCTTTTCCAGCCATATCAAGTTTAGGATTGTTGTGTCTTATGTGCAAAAGAACAAAGAGGCTCGAACTTAAGTTCGAGCCTCTGAGGTTTTCCAACCATATCAAGTTTAGGATTGTTGGATCACATGATATGAGCCTCACATGATATGAGCCTTAGCTTTTCCAGCCATATCAAGTTTAGGATTGTTGTGTCTTATGTGCAAAAGAACAAAGAGGATCGAACTTAAGTTCGAGCCTCTGAGCTTTTCCAACCATATCAAGTTTAGAATTGTTGGATCACGTGATATGAGCAAAAGAACAAAGAGCTTTTCCCACCATATCAAGTTTAGGATTTTTTGGTCACATGATATGAGCAAAAGAACAAAGAGAGTTAGAGCCTCTGAGCTTTTCCAACCATATTAAGTTTAGAATTGTTGGATCACATGATATGAGCAAAAGAACAAAGAGGCTCGAATTTAAGTTCGAGCCTTTGAACTTTTCCAACCATATCAAGTTCAGGATTTGTTGGATCACATGATATGAGATTAAGCTTTTCCAGCCATATCAAGTATAGGATTGTTGTGTCTTATGTGCAAAAGAACAAAGAAGCTCGAACTTAATTTTGAGCCTCTGAGCTTTTCCAACCATATCAAGTTTAGGATTGTTGGATCACATGATATGAGCCTCAGCTTTTCGAGCCATATCAAGTTTAGGATTGTTGTGTCTTATGTGCAAAAGAACAAAGAGGATCGAACTTAAGTTCGAGCCTCTGAGCTTTTCCAACCATATCAAGTTTAGGATTGTTGGATCACATAATATGAGCTTCAGCTTTTCCAACAATATCAAGTTTAGGATTGTTGTGTCTTATGTGCAAAAGAACAAAGAGGCTCGAACTTAAGATCGAGCCTCTGAGCTTTTCCAACCATATCAAGTTTAGAATTGTTGGATCACATGATATGAGAAAAAGAACAAAGAGCTTTTCGAACCATATCAAGTTTAGTATTTTTGGTCACATGATATGAGCAAAAGAACAAAGAGGAGTTAGAGCATCTGAGCTTTTCCAACCATATCAAGTTTAGAATTGTTGGATCACATGATATGAGCAAAAGAACAAAGAGGCTCGAACTTAAGTTCGAGCCTTTGAACTTTTCCAACTATATCAGTTCGAGCCTCTCAGCTTTTCCAACCATATCAAGTTTAGGATTGTTGTGTCTTATGTGCAAAAGAACAAAGAGGCTCGAACTTAAGTTCGAGCCTTTGAACTTTTCCAACCATATCAAGTTCAGGATTTGTTGGATCACATGATATGAGCTTAAGCTTTTCCAGCCATATCAAGTTTAGGATTGTTGTGTGTTATGTGCAAAAGAACAAAGAGGCTCGAACTTAAGTTAGAGCCTCTGAGCTTTTCCAACCATATCAAGTTTAGGATTGTTGGATCACATGATATGAGCCTCAGCTTTTCCAGCCATATCAAGTTTAGGATTGTTGTGTCTTATGTGCAAAAGAACAAAGAGGATCGAACTTAACTTCGAGCCTTTGAGCTTTTCCAACCATATCAAGTTTAGGATTGTTGGATCACATGAAATGAGCTTCAGCTTTTCCAACAATATCAAGTTTAGGATTGTGGTGTCTTATGTGCAAAAGAACAAAGAGGCTCGAACTTAAGATCGAGCCTCTGAGCTTTTCCAACCATATCAAGTTTAGAATTGTTGGATCACATGATATGAGCAAAAGAACAAAGAGCTTTTCGAACCATATCAAGTTTAGGATTTTTGGTCACATGATATGAGCAAAAGAACAAAGAGGAGTTAGAGCCTCTGAGCTTTTCCAACCATATCAAGTTTAGAATTGTTGGATCACATGATATCAGCAAAAGAACAAAGAGGCTTGAACTTAAGTTCGAGCCTTTGAACTTTTCCAACCATATCAAAGTTCGAGCCTCTCAGCTTTTCCAACCATATCAAGTTTAGGATTGTTGTGTCTTATGTGCAAAAGAACAAAGAGGCTCGAACTTAAGTTCGAGCCTTTGAACTTTTCCAACCATATCAAGTTCAGGATTTGTTGGATCACATGATACGAGCTTAAGCTTTTCCAGCCATATCAAGTTTAGGATTGTTGTGTGTTATGTGCAAAAGAACAAAGAGGCTCGAACTTAAGTTGGAGCCTCTGAGCTTTTCAAACCATATCAAGTTTAGGATTGTTGGATCACATGATATGAGCCTCAACTTTTCCAGCCATATCAAGTTTAGGATTGTTGTGTCTTATGTGCAAAAGAACAAAGAGGATCGAACTTAAGGTCGAGCCTTTGGCCTTTTCCAACCATATCAAGTTTAGGATTGTTGGATCACATGATATGAGCTTCAGCTTTTCCAACAATATCAAGTTTAGGATTGTTGTGTCTTATGTGCAAAAGAACAAAGAGAGCCTTTGAACTTTTCCAACCATATCAAGTTCAGGATTTGTTGGATCACATGATATGAGCTTTCGCTTTTCCAGCCATATCAAGTTTAGGATTGTTGTGTCTTATGTGCAAAAGAACAAAGAGGCTCGAACTTAAGTTCGAGCCTCTTAGGTTTTCCAACCATATCATGTTTAAGATTGTTGGATCACATGATATGAGCCTCAGCTTTTCCAGCCATATCAAGTTTAGGATTGTTGTGTCTTATGTGCAAAAGAACAAAGAGGATCGAACTTAAGTTCGAGCCTCTGAGCTTTTCCAACCATATCAAGTTTAGAATTGTTGGATCACATGATATGAGCAAAGGAGCAAAGAGCTTCTCCAACCATATGAAGTTTAGGATTTTTGGTCACATGATATGAGCAAAAGAACAAAGAGGAGTTAGAGCCTCTGAGCTTTTCCAACCATATCAAGTTTAGAATTGTTGGATCACATGATATGAGCAAAAGAACAAAGAGGCTCGAACTTAAGTTCGAGCCTTTGAACTTTTCCAACCATATCAAATTTCGAGCCTCTTAGCTTTTCCAACCATATCAAGTTTAGGATTGTTGTGTCTTATGTGCAAAAGAACAAAGAGGCTCAAACTTAAGTTCGAGCCTCTGAGCTTTTCCAACCATATCAAGTTTAGGATTGTTGGATCACATGATATGAGCGTCAGCTTTTCCAGCCATATCAAGTTTAGGATTGTTGTGTCTTATGTGCAAAAGAACAAAGAGGATCGAACTTAAGTTCGAGCCTTTGAGCTTTTCCAACCATATCAAGTTTAGGATTGTTGGATCACATGATATGAGCTTCAACTTTTCCAACAATATCAAGTTTAGGATTGTTGTGTCTTATGTGCAAAAGAACAAAGAGGCTCGAACTTAAGTTCGAGCCTTTGAACTTTTCCAACCATATCAAGTTTAGGATTTGTTGGATCACATGATATGAGCTTCAGCTTTTCCAGCCATATCAAGTTTAGGATTGTTGTGTCTTATGTGCAAAAGAACAAAGAGGATCGAACTTAAGTTGGAGCCTCTGAGCTTTTCCAACCATATCAAATTTAGAATTGTTGGATCACATGATACGAGCAAAAGAACAAAGAGCTTTTCCAACCATATCAAGTTTAGGATTTTTTGGTCACATGATATGAGCAAAAGAACAAAGAGGAGTTAGAGCCTCTAAGCTTTTCCAACCATATCAAGTTTAGAATTGTTGGATCACATGATATGAGCAAAAGAACAAAGAGGCTCAAACTTAAGTTCGAGCCTCTAAGCTTTTCCAACCATATCAAGCTTAGAATTGTTGTGTCTTATGTGCAAAAGAACAAAGAGACTCGAACTTAAGTTCGAGCCTCTGAGCTTTTCCAACCATAGCAAGTTCAGGATTTGTTGGATCACATGATATGAGCCTCAGCTTTTCCAGCCATATCAAGTTTAGGATTGTTGTGTCTTATGTGCAAAAGAACAAAGAGGATCGAACTTAAGTTCGAGCCTCTGAGCTTTTCCAACCATATCAAGTTTAGGATTGTTTGGTCACATGATATGAGCAAAAGAACAAAGAGGAGTTAGAGCCTCTCAGCTTCTCCAACCATATCAAGTCTAAAATTGTTGGATCACATGAGCATAAGAACAAAGAGGCTCAAACCTAAGTTCGAGCCTCTCAGCTTTTCCAACCATATCAAGTTTAGGATTGTTGTGTCTTATGTGCAAAAGAACAAAGAGACCTGAACTTAAGTTCGAGCCTCTGAGCTTTTCCAACCATATCAAGTTCAGGATTTGTTGGATCACATGATATGAGCCTCACCTTTTCCAGCCATATCAAGTTTAGGATTGTTGTGTCTTATGTGCAAAAGAATTAAGTTCGAGCCTCTTAGCTTTTCCAACTTAAGTTCGAGTCTCTGTGCTTTTCTAACCATATCAAGTTTAGGATTGTTTGGTTATATGATATGAGCAAAAGAACAAAGAGGCTCTGAGTGCGAGCCTCTGAGCTTTTCCAACCATATCAAGTTTAGAATTGTTGGGTCACGTGATATGAGCAAAAGAACAAAGAGGAGTTCGAGCCTCTCAGCTTTTCCAACCATATCAAGTTCAGGATTGTTGGATCACATGATATGAACAAAAGAACAAAGAGGCTCAAACTTAAGTTCGAACCTCTGAGCTTTTCCAGCCATATCAAGTTTAGGTTTCTTTTGTCTTATGTGCAAAAGAACAAAGAGGCTCGAACTTAAGTTCATGTCTCTGAGCTTTTCCAGCCATATCAAGTTTAGGATTGTTGTGTCTTATGTGCAAAAGATTAAGTTTGAGCCTTTGAGCTTTTCCAACCATATCAAGTTTAGTATTGTTTGGTCACATGATATGAGGAAAAGAACAAAGAGGCTTGAACTTAAGTTCGAGCCTCTGAGCTTTTCCAGTCATATCAAGTTTGGGATTGTTGTGTGTTATGTGCAAAAGAACAAAGAGCAGTTTGAGCCTCTCAGCTTTTTCCAACCATATCAAGTTCAGGATTGTTGGATCACATGATATGAACTTCAGAAAACTTGAGAAACCCAAACTTAAGTTTGTAAATAAGATAGGATTGAAATTCAAACTATGAACTTCAGTTTGAATTTCATTTCAACTTGGATAGAGATCTTATTTGGGTTGAAATTCAAACTATGAACTTCAATTTGAATTTCATTTCAACTTGGATAGAGAGAGTTTGAGCTTGTATTCAATTTGGAGCCTCTTGATAAGTTCGAGCCTCTCATATACAATTTGGAGTCGCACTTAAGTTTGAGCCTCTATTTAACTTTTTCACGATAAGTTCAAATTTATAGTGGAAACCTCTATTCAACTTCAAGTCAGTGAAGGTGAACTTAAGTTTGGATATTGATTCAAGTTGGAGTTTAAGATTCTATTGACCTTGGAATCGAAGAGGCTGAACTTAAGTTCCAGTCTTTATTCAACTAAGAGTGAGATGGAAACCTCTATTCAACTTCAAGTCAGCGAAGGTGAACTTAAGTTTGGATATTGATTCAAGTTGGAGTTTAAGATTCTATTGACCTTGGAATCGAAGAGGTTGAACTTAAGTTCCAGTCTTTATTCAACTAAGACTAAGAAAGGCTAAAACTTAAGTTCGAGCATGTTAAGTTCAACACAACATTGGATCCAAAAGGACTTACAGATTCGAACTCAAGTCCGAGCCCGTGAGTCATATCAAGTTTAAGATTGTTGGCTCATATGATATGAGGCTCCAACTTAAGTTCGAGCCTCTCAAGTTTTCCGGCAAAAATAGGCTTCAACTTAAGTTCGAGCCTCTCAAGTTTTCTGGTAAAAACACTAATATTTTTAACTCAAAATCTTCTTGCATCTACAAAAGCTAAGCCTCTGAATCATATGAGCTGAGTTATGAAGCTCAGACTTTTTCAGCTTTTCCAAAAGTTGTTAGAAGTTAAGTTCGAGCCTCTTAATTCACGGATCCAAAAGAGCTAAGAGGCTCGAACTTAAATTCGCACCTTTAGAATCATATCAAGTTTGAGTCTTCACGTGATATGAGACTCGAACTTAAGTTCGAGCCCATGAATTTTATGTTGTGTCACATAAATGAGGCTCGGACTGCTTTGAATCATGTCAATTCTCAATTTGTTTAGTTACAAATGAGGCTCGAACTTAAGTTCGAGCCTCTATTTTGAAATTTTAATAAAAGACGCTCGAACTTAAGTTTGAGCCTACTATTACGTTGAATACTCTCTTACATCCAAAAGAACTAACTGAAGGTGAAGCTTAGGTTTGGATGTCGATTCAAGTTGGAGTTTAAAATTGAATGTCTGTTGAATGTAGAGTCGGTCCATGAATTTTATGTTGTGTCACATAATATGAGGCTCGGACTGCTTTGAATCATGTCAAGTCTCAATTTGTTTAGTTATAAATGAGGCTCGAAATTAAGTGAGCCAAACATGATAGTATTGTACAACTAAAATACACACATACAAAGACATACATAATATCATTTCAGGGATGGTTTGAGTGCCTCTTAACATGCTAGCATCAAAATGAAGTTAGAGTTTTTTATTCTTGTAGTTTTCTTGATTGGCTCAAACTCAAGTTTGAAGCTCCATTCAATGTGCAGTTTGAAAGGCTCGAACTTAAGTTTGAGCCTCTATTCAATGTATAATAGAAGAAGCTCAAAATTAAGTGAGCCAAACATGATAGTATTGTACAACTAAAATACACACATACAAAGACATACATAATATCATTTCAGGGATGGTTTGAGTGCCTCTTAACATGCTAGCATCAAAATGAAGTTAGAGATTTTTATTCTTGTAGTTTCCTTGATTTTTGACTAGACTCAAAGTTAAGTCCAATTAGTGAATTATTTGGTGTCTGTATATGCAAATATGGATTATTTTTTGTGGAAATGATGTTTGTATCTAGTTTTAATTCAATTGATTATTTTTACAATAATTATTGAAAGAATGATCAATTGAATAGCATTGCTAATTTCTCATTTATTCTTTACAGGCAAAATCAAGATGGCAACAAAGCAAACTATATCTAGTCAACTTGAAGAAAGAGAAAAGTGGAAAGGAAAGAGAGTCATCTTGTTGGATCATGAAAAGCATGAAAGATTTGCAACTGCTATTGTTTTATTGGTAAATCCATGGGATGCTATAAATTGCAAAGAGTTGGGAGAAAGTTGCCTAGGTGTTATTATGGATGAAACTGTGGATGCATCAACTTTGGATTCAACTTTGAAATTGGTCAGTTGGCCTATACTCCAAATCATTACAGAAGATGGTGAGCCTATGATACAAAAATTAGGCTTTAACTCACTGTATGACAGTGAAGATGATCATTGCAATGGTATTGAGGATGTGGATCTTGAAGCTGGAGAGAATCCAAATTTTTGCTTTACGTCATCATACAACATCGATGATGATAATTGCAATGGTATTGAGGATGTAGATGTTGATAAGAATTATTCTCATGCAATTGATATTCAAGATTGTTTTAATGATATACAAGTTGTTTCTCCTCTTCGAATGGAATCAGATCAACAAGAGGATTTTCATATGGAAAATAGTAACTGTGGATATTTTGAAGTGAACCAAAAAAAAAGAAGTTACATCCACAAGGTTAGAAAAAGTACTACATTGGCTCCTAATAAGAGATGCTCATTTGAGAGAATTCAGATGGTTTCAATGCATGATTGTTGTGAACAGAGATGTTGTCAAGTAGCTAGTAGGGCTAAAATACTGGATGCAAGATTAAACTTTTGGGGACAATGCTATTCAGATAGATGCAAATATGTATTGGATTGCATGAGTATGGTGTACAAAGGTAACTTTGTGAACTCAAGTCAGCGCTTGAGTTTTAATTTCATGTTTGATGCAAAAGAAGTATGTATCAAGGCATGGTATTTAATTCATGGTATTGGAAAGAGCTCATTTTATAGGCTACGAGAAAAATTTCTACTTGGTCAAAAGGTATCCATTCATGGGAATAATGGAATACTTAGAAAAAGTATCAAACATGTAGAAATAGCAAAAGCTTTGATACATGATTTCATTGATAATAATGCAGATCAAATGCCACATAAGTTGAGAACATGTACTGATGGTTCTCGTGAAACACAAAGAGTGCTTCCATCACATTATAAACAAGTGGATATTCTTCGAGAGGTGAATATGACATTAGAGAGTTTGGGATATAATAAATTATCTCAAC
>CM035437.1:100355713-100445713 GCA_020310875.1 Ceratopteris richardii
GTGTTGGCCTCAAGAAATGACACACAAGAGATGGTTGCACCACACCCTAAGAGGGATGATTAGGAAGTAATCCTCAACCATTTCTTTTGGGGAAAGTGGTTAGCGCATCATACTCCTAGCTGGTATGTCTCCCAAAGGGAGAGAGAGAGAGAGAGAGAGAGAGAGAGAGAGAGAGAGAGAGAGAGAGAGAGAGATGGAGATAGAGAGAGAGAGAGAGAGAGATGGAGATAGAGAGAGAGAGAGAGAGTTGGATCCACACTATAAATTCAGATGGAGATAACGATAGAGGAGAGAGAGAGAGAGAGAGAGAGAGAGAGAGAGATAGAGAGAGAGAGAGAGAGCGAGAGAGAGAGAGAGAGAGAGAGAGAGAGAGAGAGAGAGAGAGAGAGAATTGGGTCGACACTACAGATTCGGAGGCAGAGAATGATGGAGGGGAGAGAGAGAGAGAGAGAGAGAGAGAGAGAGAGATAGAGAGAGAGAGAGAGAGAGAGAGAGAGAGAGAGAGATCTCTAAGGATGAAGACATACTTACAAGGAAGAATCCTCTATGGATACATCTTAGGAGATGAGGAGATGCCCATATTTAGAAGCAAAGGACAACCTACAAGAGAAGAACATGAAAGACTCAACACATGGTGTGCCAAGGATGCATTAGCAAGGTCCAACTTACTTAGCTCAATCTTTGATTTTCTTCTTCCATATATTAAGAGTTGTAAGACATCCCAAGAGACTTGGGAAACATTGTCTTCTTATTTCTCTTCCAACACAAGGCCCAAGAAGAATCAATTGTGGATTGAATTCACAACTCAAAGGAAGCAACCTAAGCAAGCTATCTCAGAGTATGTGACCAAAGTTAAAGATGTGGCAGATCAGTTGACAAGCATAGGAGAAGAAATTGAAGAGGAGCAAATTCTAAGGCACGTTATCAAGATGTTAAAGTAGATGACAAATGGGAGAGCTTCACAACTGCCATGGACTTGTACATGGACATGCAGATTCTAGACCTTACCACACTCATTGGGCAACTATTCACCCATGAAGCCAAGCTCAACAAGAGTGGAGACTCATCAAGAGGTAATAGCTCTTCTGCCCTATACACTAATAAGAATAAGTCTAAAGAGAAAGGCAAGAACAAGAAGGTAGAAGATGAAGGAACTACCTCCCAAGCCAACTATGCAGGGAGAGGTAGATCATCAAGAGGAAGGGGTAGAGGAGGTAAGCAAGGTAGGGGGAGACCTTATAACTCCTCACCATGCAATATTTGTGGTTTATCAAATCATACTACAGATGAGTGTTTCAGGAACTTCAAGAACCAGAGAGGTAGAGGTTATCAAACAGGTGGATACACACAATCAAGAGGCAGATTCAATCACCACCAAGGATACAACAACAACTCCAAAAACAACTACGATAACAACTAAAATAGTAACTACCAAGGAGGATACAAATCCAGGAAGGATTAGAACAACTACACAAAGGAGCAAGAAGATTCTCTGATTATGAACATGACTTCAAAATGAGGTATAAATGATGACCATCTCTTCTACATTGACTCAGGATGCTCAAATCATGTGGCACACACTGTAGCTCTTCTCTCTGACCTTGAGGAACCAAAGGGTAAGCATCAGGTACAAACAGGTGATGACACCAATCACTCAGTGATTAAAGTTAGAAATGTTAAGACTGCTTATGGGAACAAAAATCTATTGAGTAGGGTTCTATATGTACCAACTATTACTAAGAATTTGATGAGTGTTGGACAGATTGTGGAAAAGGGTTTACAGGTTAGATTCAACCAATATGGAGCATTTTTGGAGGATCCCAAGCATTGGTTCAAGAGAATTGCCAAAGGAGAAAAGACAAGTAGAATTTTTACTTTTGAACTTGAGGATACAAGGAACATTGCAGCTTATAGTTATAAAGATCAAACATTATCAGAGCTTGAAATTTGGCACAAAAGATTAGGGCATGTAGGTGAAAGAACCTTGAAACAAATATGCAGAGATCAATGTGTGCTTGGGATACCTAATGTATCCAAGCAACACATTATTTATAAATGTGATGCTTGTCAATTTGGAAAGTCTCACAGGTTACCCTTCTCACGGAAAGGCTACATGCATGAGGACTACCTAGAACTTGTTCATACAGATGTATGGGGACCAAGCAAGGATCCCTCAATCTCTGGATCAAGTTATTATGTATCTTCCATTGATGATTATAGTAGGTGGACTGTATTGTACTTTATGAAGCACAAAGATGAAGTATTCAGTTGCTTTAAAAAGTATCTTACAGTTGTTGAGAATCAAACAGGGAGAAATCTAAAAAGGCTAAGGTAAGATAGAGGAGGTGACTACTTCTCAAATCATTTTGATGCATTCTTGCAAGATAGAGAAATTAAGAGAGAAATTACCACAAGGTATACTCCTAAGCAGAATGGGGTAGCAGAAAGAAGAAATAGATTGATTGTTGAGACAGCTAGGTCAATGTTAAATGAGAAAAAATTACCAAACTATTTGTGGGCAGAGAGTGTATCTACTACCACTTATTTGATAAATAGGTTGCCATCCAAATATCTTGATTGGATGACCCCGTATGAAGCATGGCATGGTAGAAGACCTTCACTTGATCATTGCAGGATCTTTGGATGTGTAGCATATGTGCATATCCCCTCTCAGATAAGAGGTAAGCTAGACCCTAAGGCAGAGAAGTGCATCTTCATTGGATATGATCTAAATCGGAAAGGTTACAGGTTCTACAATACTTCAAATTAGTAGAGATGTTGTCTTTGATGAAAATGACTCTTGGTTTGATAGTGAATGCAAGAAGTCAAAACTACCTTATGACTTGGAAGAGGAGTTTCCAAGCCTTACTAAGGAGGAGCCTACTCAGAATGAAGACACCAATTCAGATGATCAAGACATCATCAACCTTGAAGAGTCCAAAGGAGGAGCCTACTCAGAATGAAGACACCAATTCAGATGATCAGGACATCATCAACCTTGAAGAGTTCAAGGCATGGAAGTCCAAAGGCAAACATAAGAAGATCAGAAAGGGAGAGCAAGTTGCGAATCATATATGGGTATGACACTTTTCTTGTTACTAAGCACTCTGTTTTTATTGCAAAAGATTTATCAATTGAAGAACCAACATCATTTGAAGAAGCTAAGACCAAGGCAGAATGGAAGGAAGCTATGGATGAGGAGATTGAAGCACTCAAGGAGAGTGATACTTGGGAACTAGTACGAAAGAAGGAATCTTTGAAGGTAATTGCCTCTAGATGGATCTATAAGATATAAAGAAATTTTGATGGGTCAATAAGCATGTACAAAAGGAGACTTGTGGCCAACGGTTTGGCCCAAACCCAAGGCATTGACTATGAGGAAACCTTCTCACCTATGGCCAAAATGCCAACCATCAGAGTATTGGTAAGTGTGGCTGCATCAAAGAATTGGAACATGTATCAGTTGGATGTAAAAAATGCATTTTTGAATGGCTGGATTTCAGAGGAGGTGTACATGTCACAACCTCCTGGTTATGAGGATCCAAACAAGGTAGCATGTATGCAAATTGAATAAAGCTCTTTATGGATTGTACTAGGCACCTAGGGCATGGAACCATAGGTTGAACACATATCTTCACGACCGAGGTTTCGTCATGAGCAAAGCAGATACTTCTCTATTCCTCAAGAGAAGTAATTCAGAGGTAATATACCTATGTGTATATGTTGATGGTATCATACTTACAGGTAATGATGCTAATAGCATCAAGCAGATCAAGAATCAAATGATGAAGGAGTTCAAAATTAGTGACCTAAGATCACTAAAATATTTTCTTGGACTTGAGTTAGTCTATACTAACTCTGGAATTTACATTACTCAAAGAAATTATATACAAGATATATTGAAGAAGTTTCATTTGCAGGATGCCAAAGTTGCAAGTATTCCAATGGAGGTAAACCTAAAATTAAGTGCTCATGAAGGTGATGTACTTGAGGGCATTACAGGTTATCAAAGCATAATGGGAAGCTTGAATTATGCTACCTTGACAAGAATAGACATTGCTTATGGAGTAACTCTGATAAGTGAATTTATGCACAAGCCTAGGGCACCTCACTTGGAGGCTGCCAAAAGGATCTTGAAGTATCTCAAGGATACTCAACATCATGGTTTGTATTTCCCTTATACATCAGACTTGGACATTAAAATTTATTCAGATGCAGATTGGTCAGGATGCAAAGATGATAGGAGGAGTACCTCAGGATACATTTCATTTGCAGGTGATAAGCCAATATCATGGTCTTCAAAGAAGCAACATACTATTGCTTTATCATCTACAGAGGTAGAGTATAGAGGATTGGCCAATGCCACTCAAGAGGCCATATGGATCAGATTGTCGTATACACAATTGGGCTTGCATACTATATCTCTAATGATCTTTGGGGATAATACAAGCTCATTACACCTTGCGGCTAATCCTATTTATCATGCTAGGACCAAGCATATAGAGGTCCACTATCATTATGTGAGAGAGAATCTATTAAGCAAGGATATTCAACTGGCATATGTATCAACGCAGATTTGTTGACTAAAGCATTAGATGGTACAAAATTGTAGGTTCAAATCAATGATTGGATTGCAGGATATTTATGAAGATTAAAGATGACGACCAAGCCAAAATGTTTGGCTTGAGGGGTAGCTATTGGTGCAAAGTCCAAGCCCACACATTTGGCTTGAGGTTCATAAAGATGTGAAGTTCCATGAAAACCATTGCTAGTGGAGATTTACCTCTTTACCTTTGTAAAAGTCATTTCTTTTTTACTTTAGAATATTTGTATCACCTACCAAAGTAACAACTACATTGAGGGAATATCTCCAAGAATGAAGGTTCACTTTTAGAGAGAGCCAAAAGTTGAATTCAAATTCAAATTTGAATGGAACACCTATATAAACTCACTTGAAAAAGTCGTGGTTAGAGTTATCATTTCCCAAGCTTTCCATTGCCATTTTGTTTATGTGTAAGGCCTACATTGTAGCCTACACTAATCTCTATCATAAGGCTATGATTACCAAGCCTATGATCTTGTACAACATTGTTCACTAATACATTATACCTACATTGTTCACCTATGATATCTCTATTATAGTTATTTCTCACAGTCAAATTGTACTGCTCATACCTCACTCATTGCTCGACCAAATTCCATGATATATAGCTTTTTGGAATCAGCTCAAAGTTTTCTACATGCTGACAAAGTTTGAAGCAAATCCATTTTGGAATTTGGAGAAAAGCGCATCGAAGCACTTACTGGTCAAGCTCTGCAAAGGTCCTAAAAAATCGGGGGTAACGATTCTCTGTGTATAGTGAATCAGCTCAAGAATGAGATCAAAAACCTTAGGAAGTCATCAAATAAGGGTGGTAGTGACTTCATACTCAAAGTACAAGAGATCTCTCATGCACTTGGTCCAATAGGATGTGTCATGGATGATGACCACCTAGTTGCCCACACGCTTTATGGACTTAGAGAAGATGATAAATGGAAGGCATTCACAACCTCTGTGTATCTAAGGGATTCAGTACCAAATTTTGAGCAACTTACTTCTCTTATGGTGAGTAAGGAGCTCAAACATGGAGGCAACAAGTCAAGGGGCAGCCAAGAACAACTCTTCTACGTTTGCAAAGGAGGAAGGGGCAAAGGCAAAAAAGGTGGTTCAAGAGGAAGAGGTAGAAGTAACTACCAACAAGGCAGCCCAAGCTATCAAGGGAGCCAATCAAGCCAAGACAGAGGTCAATCATCAAGAGGAAAAGGAAGAGGAAGAGGTAGAGGAGGAAGATATGGAGGTAGAGGCCACTCAAACCCCAATGGATGCTTCAATTGTGGTAAGCGAGGACACTATGCCAAAGATTGTCAAAAAAAAAAGCAAGGTACGAACAATTAGAAAGAGCAATGTAATTATGCTAACTCAACCAATTCAGAAAATGAGCATTTGTTAGCTATAAAGCATAGTAGTGAAGGACAACCACATGATGAGGTGTGGTATATAGATACTAGTTGTAGTAACCACATGTCAGTTAGAGAGGAGTACTTCAAAAATATTCAAGCACCCAAGGAGAGAGGTTTTTAAGAGATAAGAGATAACATAGAGCATGATATACAAGAAATGGGAGATGTGAAGCTTGAATGTAATGAAAAAGAAAGAGGACTATCTAGGGTATTACATGTTCCTAATATTACAAAGAACGTAATCTCTATTGGACACATGATTGAAAGGGGATACCATGTAAAGCTCAAATACAAAGGATGCTTTATTGAAGACCCAAGGAATGGCTATGAGCTGATTATAAAAGGAAAGAATGAAGGAAGCACGTTCACTCTTGACATTGGCAAAGGACAAAGCAAGGAGGCAATCTTCATAACCTATGGAGACAAGAAGATTGGAGACTGGGATTTGTCGCACAAAGGTGTGGTCACATCAACATTCAAAGGTTGAAATACATGGAGGAGAGCCAATTGGTAAAAGGTCTACCACATTTTTCATTAAAAACGTTGCATTAGATGCATAAAGCTTCTCAACTAGGCAAACCTACTCGACATCCCTTCAAGAAGAGTGGATATGTAGCACATGATGTGTCAGGGTGCACCTTTGATACCCACAACCATCCTAATGATTCGGTCTCATATTCATATCCTAGATGCTTGTACTTTAGGAAAATAATGTATGAGTGACTCGCTTTAGTGCATTTTTAAATTCTTTCAACCATCCTTCTTTGGCTCTCATCCCCCTTCCTCTTTTCCTCTACATTACCTATATGTGAGTAGACCGAGAACTCATCTACAAGAGACTTCCATGCCGTCTTCTGTATGACCGTTTCCCTAGCTTTCAGGAAAGTCTCTATTGAATAGTTTCTTTGAGGTCGAGATCTAGTCTCCTCTTCATATCCCTCCTCTACTAGTTCTAATTATGTGGCCGATGTGCTTGCATTGTTGCCAGATAGATTTTCATAAAGTTTCTTCATTCCCCCTTTGCCCAATTTACAGGTAGAGGAAGGAGGGTCCTGAAGTCAGAGAGTTTCTTGTCTATATCTATTACTAGCTGATGCTCCTTGGCTTGCTTTAGCTCTTCGCATGCATATGAGAAATTTTCTTGTGTGTCACACCATACACATCTCTTTGCCCCTTCAAACCCAGCAGTCACTCATCTCTCGAATGGTCCAATGTTTCTCTAATATGTGGGCAGGACTGGTGGTGTAGGTGTCTGTTGAGCAATAGGATGCACTGGAGGTGCAGGTGGAGGCACATAACCTTGCATGTTCAGACTAGGCATAGCATTCCTTTGTATCACATCTGCATAAGTAGTACTCGTTTGAGGAGGAGTGGGGTCCTCATACCCCATGGAATAGACTTTATTATGTATGCTGGCCATTTCTTTTGACATACACGCTTGCATTGACATCAAATTCTCGATTCGCCTACTTAGATACTCAAGCTGTAACTCTAAAGGTGAGCGGGAAGTGGATGCAACGTTAGCAGAAGCTGATGCCTCATGTGTTGGTGCATTTTACCCAAGCCTACATGCTTGATATATTTGATATCATCCTCATTTGTAAGTCACATGAGTAGTCATGTGAACACCTCTTGTAAAAGAGTACATTTTATCTCTGGTAAATGGAAAAAGAAAAAAGGAAAAGGATGGCTTACCTCATCCATGATGTAAAAGCAAATTCGTGGCTCCAACTACCAAAATCACAAATTTTTGAGCTGAGGGAATCTCTCCTAACTTTGGGGATCACTTTTAGGTGGAGCCATTCGAATTCGAATTCAAAACTCCCCTCCAAGAATAGCTATAAAAGGAGCAAGAAGGAAGAGGCGATTACCAAGCCTTGTACATGACCACTTCATGTCATTTTGTAGAGATTGAAGAGCTTACTCCATAGCTCTATCATTCTACTCCCATTGTGCAAAGATTCATTTCCAATGTGGTTGTAATCATATGTGAATCTATACATTTATTATCATCTACTTCTCTGCTATACTCACTCAGAGCAGTAACTTCAAAAGGTCATATCTCGAGTTCTGCTAAACTTTTTTCAGTGATTTAACTTGCGTTGGATAGCTTGTACTGTCTACTTTGTGCATATAAATTTTCAAGGTCATTGGATTAATACTTTTGGCGATATCTGCATTTTACTGCTTACTAGTCTATCTCTGCAGAGCCTCGAGAATTGTGGGGAGGTTCCAGAAATTGTTGAAATTTGTTCTCAGTGCTCAGTCCATCATTTGAAGTGTTTTAATTTGGATTGGGAAGCTTGCTAAGTCTATTTGCTATACCCAAAAGGAATTTTTCAAATTCTTACCAGGTTGAGAGCACTGTTCATTTTTTCTAGCGGGTGTATGTCCAAAAATAGCAAGTTTTGGGAGCTAGTCTTTGTGGATATATGCTATAGTGTTAGCATATTGAGTCAGTTTATGCATAAGCCGAGAAGACCACATATGGAAGCGGCCAAGCGAGTCCTCAAGTACCTAAAGGGGACCATGAATGAAGGTTTGTTTTATTCATTTACTTCAGATATTGAGCTAAAGGTCTACTCAGATGCAGATTGGGCCGGATCTAAAGATGATAGAAGAAGCACATCAGGGTATATATCATTTGCAGGTTCAAAAATCATTTCTTGGTCATCGAAGAAGCAACCAACCGTGGCATTATCTTCTACTCAAGCAGAATATAGAGGTTTGGCTAATGCAACTCAAGAAATCATGTGGTTAAAGTCTTTGTACACAGATCTTGGACTTCATTCTTCAACACCTCACATTTTTGGTGACAACACAAGCTCACTACATCTAGCAGCTAATCCGGTATACCATGCTAGAACCAAGCATATTGAAGTCCACTACCATTACGTAAGGGAGAAGCTAATGAGCAAGGATATTCAACTATCCTATGTCTCTACAGATATGCAATGTTCTGACATGTTGACTAAAGCTCTTGATGGTACGAAGTTAAGTAGATTCAAGTTGATGATTGGCTTGCAGGAAATCAAGGACAATTGAAGACTTATTTGAAGGCCAAGCATGTTAGGCTTGAGGGGGAGCTGTTGGTGCATTTTACCCAAGCCTACATGCTTGATATATTTGATATCATCCTCATTTGTAAGTCACATGAGTAGTCATGTGAACACCTCTTGTAAAAGAGTACATTTTATCTCTTGTAAATGGAAAAAGAAAAAAGGAAAAGGATGGCTTACCTCATCCATGATGTAAAAGCAAATTCGTGGCTCCAACTACCAAAATCACGAATTTTTGAGCTGAGGGAATCTCTTCTAACTTTGGGGATCACTTTTAGGTGGAGCCATTCGAATTCGAATTCAAAACTCCCTCCAAGAATAGCTATAAAAGGAGAAAGAAGGAAGAGGCGATTAGCAAGCCTTGTACGTGACCACTTCATGTCATTTTGTAGAGATTGAAGAGCTTACTCCATAGCTCTATCATTCTACTCCCATTGTGCAAAGATTCATTGCCAATGTGGTTGTAATCATATGTGAATCTATACGTTTATTATCATCTACTTCTCTGTTTTGTTCTCTGCTATACTCACTCACAGCAGTAACTTCAGAAGGTCATATCTCGAGTTCTATTGAACTTTTTTCAGTGATTTAACTTGCGTTGGATAGCTTGTACTGTCTACCTTGTGCATATAAATTTTCAAGGTCATTGGATTAATAATTTTGGAGATATCTGCATTTTACTGCTTACTGGTCTATCTCTGCAGAGCCCCTAGAATTGTGGGGAGGTTCCAGAAATTGTTGAAACTTGTTCTCAGTGCTCAGTCCATCATTTGAAGTGTTTTAACTTGGATTGGGAATATTGCTAAGTCTATTTGCTATGCTCAAAAGGAATTTTTCAAATTCTTACCAGGTTGAGAGCACTGCTCATTTTTTCTAGCAGGTGTATGTCCAAAAATAGCAAGTTTTGGGAGCTAGTCATTTCGCAACTTGTCTGTCTTGACTTAAACTTTTGGGATACACGTTCCAAAGTACTTGGCTTTAGGAAGCTCAAAGGGTCTACTAATCAACTTTGAAGTCTCAGTTGGCTGGTGTGAAGCTGGTTGTAGCAGCACCTCTCATCTTTGGATTGCATCCACCATCTCTCTTCACATCATGAACGTTTGGAATTGTTGGAAGAGGTGCTTCTCTAGGTGGTTCTAGAGCCATTGCCACCAGTCTGTCATATAGTAGGGCCTATCGTTGCCTCATCTGGGCAATTGCTTTCACTTCTCTCTTCACTACGGCCTAGTCTTCTGTCAAAATCAAACCGAGGAGTTTACCCACCATAAGAACCCTACTCTACTATGTTGAGAAAAGTCTTCTAGGTAAAATAATGTATCTAACTCCTTTCTGAATTTAGCCCATGGCTTTGCTATGTGCACTCAAATAGATGCTAGGATAGATCCTAAAACTACTTGGGTGACGTAATGTGTAGACATTTCTTCAGGTAGTCCATAGATATGTGCCTAGACTTCAAATACATCTAGGTATTCAGTCACATTCAGACCCGTAAACTTTCCCTTTTCTCTCAAAACCACTTGGACTACACGAACCCCCTTTTTCTCTATCACTAATTTCTTGAAAACTTCCTTCATCTGTCTTCTTTGGTCTGACTTGAACATAGAACAAGGTCCAATGTGAGTGGCTCTACTATCTCTCTTAGCTTAGTGCAGAGCTCAGAAAAGAAACCCAATGGGTCACGAGCTAGGACGTGGAGATCAGTCTAGTGCTCTCTGTTAGAGCCAAATCTGGTCTAAATGCTCTCTCATTAATTCCCAAAAATTTCAATGTGTTTTTCCTCCTTTCTGTGATATTTTCCTAATGTTTCAAATATTCTATATGAGATATGTGTTGGAGGATAAAACACTCCTATGTGCACAACAAAAGCAAATGAACCCTCCTAGGATCCTAAAATTTTTCAGACATAGGCTCTATATTTTTTGAGTTTCTCTGAGTACATGCAAAGACTCAAAATGAACTTTTTCAGGCTTAAACTAGACTCTAAGATCTTTCAAATGAGAGTAAAATCACTCCATTTGGACACTAGATGATGCCTCAACCATCTACAACAAAACAGATAACTTGATCTCTTCACAGAATATGAGCTAACTAGATAGACACTGTTCTGGACATTTCTCTGCATATGTGCAGGCATTGAACCAGAGACTTATACCAGACAAAGTAGAACTTATAAGCTTTCCAACAAGACAAAAATCATTGCAAATGGATTCTGGATGAAGGAGAAACAACAATTACAAGATAGGGGGGTCTGCAAAGATTATCTAAGGAGAAAGAGTCGTGAAATACGTGCCCAAGCTGCCCCCTTGCTTAAGCACACCCCCTACTAGCTTTTCTCTGCATATTTTTCAGAGATTTCAGCATCCCTTGCTGGAAATAGGTATTTTGTAACTTTCATTGATGACTTTTCAAGGAAAGTGTGGTTGTATTGCATTAGAAACAAATCAGATGTGTTCCACTACTTCAAGAAAGGAGTCAAAACTATCATTCCAAGATAGTCTCAAAGGTATAAAATCTTGGAATATTTGTTGTGTTCTATTTCAGGTTATGAAGACAGAAGAGATGGCAAGTCAAAGCCCTACCATTGAAGAAGAAGAGAAAAATCATTCATGATTTTCTATCATGGTTGGAGGACCAGCCATATGAAGAACTTGCAGATACTAGAGATGAAGGGGGAGACATGTCAATGAGTGAAGAGAGTGCACCTTATGAAGATCAACCAATAGATGGAGTAGAAGAAAAGGTTCAAAGAGTCAAAGATCACAAAGAAGAACTGCAACCTGCACAAGGAACATTGATAAATAGAAGAAGTTATGAAGAAGACACAACCATCCTCGCACATGAAGATGAAGGAAACCAAGGTAAGAAGATTTTGGAAGAAGAAGCAAAAGAAGACAAGATCAAGACAACCATCTACAAAGGAAAGCAAATGGAAGAAGCAAGCAGGAATCAACATGAAGAAAAGAAGAATGGAAAAGAGAGGGAAGCCACCACAAATCAAAAGAAGAGAGCAAGAGAAGAGAAGAGAACCTCCTTTGAAAAAAACATCTTCTTGACTTCTTTCTTGTCTTTAATTGGTTCTCAACACTTCTTGTTGAGATCACTTCAAGATAAGCATAAGCCAAAAGTGCTCAAGCCTTTAGCGACCATTGCTCAAGCTTCCCAGTAGCGACCAATGCTCAAGCTTTAGGCGAGCTACTTGCGAGATTCTCAAATTACTAGCATAAATGACTTAGGACTAGGAGCACTTTGTAGAACCTTTATCGCTTTAGCTTCAATGTTCAAGAACAATGAACTAAAAAAATGTATACCTTGAGTTTTCTTCCTCTTGAATCCAAGCAAGTTTGTAACAAGGACTCACACTCCTTGCCTGGAGCTCTACCACAGCTTGTTTGCCTTCCAAAGCTTGAATCCGAACCTTTGCTAGCTTTCTTCTTTTAACTTGTCTTCAACTCAATTGATGAGGATACCTATGATAGGACTTCCTTCTTGAATCCTATCCAGCTTTATGATGGCAGCCCTTTTCTTTTCAGAGTCTTTTCCCGAAGCTTCGTTGTCTTTAGCTGCTTGCTTTTACTTTTGAACTTGCTTTCTCCAAGAACCTCTATTCTTCAAACACTCTTAAAGAGTTAGTATTGTTGGAGCAAGTCTATGACAAGCCTAAGTATTGGCTTGAGTCCCACAAAGTCATAGAAAAAGCCTTAAAATGAAGACTATGTAAAGTTCACTTGTGAACTACCTCTTGTAACATTTGAAGAGTTTACTTAATGTAAAAGTAAGAGAATCTTAAGTGGTTGAGTCCACATGATCAAGAATGGAAAGAGGAGCCACGAATTCGTGATTTGTGGTAGGTAGAGAATCAAATCAATCATTGATTGATTGGAGAGTGATTGAGGGAAGTTAGCCTCCCAAACTCAACTATAAATAGATCTCAGTTTTAGTCGTGGTTAGAGAGACCTATGTGAAGACCTCCAAGAGCTGAGCTTTATGCCATATCAAGGTGTGATTACAAGGCACACATATGTATCAGTAAGTCATTGTATTGTACAAGCAATATACTTTCATTTTCATGATTATTTGAGTTCATCTTTCCATGTTCTTGTGAAGTGTACTACTCACTACCATTACTCTCAGTTTTTCTCAGTCAGCTTGCAGAGATGTTTTCTCTGAGCTTGGTGCATCATTTTCAGTGATTTAACTTGGTAAAGTTAGCTCTATAAGTCTACTATATGCTCATAAATTTTCATGTCATTGGATGTTGCAATCTTCAGTTATGTTCATTTGAAGTCAACAGGGTCTGTTCATCTTCACCTCTCTGTCAGGTACCCGACTTTTTCACTCATCTTCTCAGAGCCATTGCTCAGTGGTTACTTATTCAAATTCAGTGATTTAAAGCTTGTTGGATTCAGCTTACTGTCTAGTATAACCATACAAATTTTCATAATCATTGAATTCCTACATTTTGAGTTATGTTGATTTTTCTGTTCACTGGTCTATTTCTGTAGCAGCCCATGAAAATCAGGATGATGTCATCACTTGTTAAACCTCATTCTCAGTGTGTGGTTCATTATTTTTGATGAGATTACTCTTGAAAGTTAGCTCTTTAAGTCTCCTAGACTTCCCCAAGAGGAATTGAGCTAACTGGTGCTGTGATCAGAGAATTATGTAAAACACTGGACAGGTGTATGAACCAAGAATAGCAAGTTTTCACCTCTGAGCTAACTCCAACTTATCTGTTTTGATCTATCTTTTTGAGAGTGATCTTCCAAGGTACATAGGGTGTCTAATACATCCATTGGCAAGCTAAAAGGGCCCACCATATACTCCTGGAGTTCATTTGGCTGGTGTAGATCAAGGATTTTGCAACACCTCTTCATCTTCAAGCACATACCTATCCATCTCTTCACAGTGGTATCAGAGCAAGGTTGGACAACATGGCAGATGGATTTCCTTCATCAATTGAGAAATTAGACAGAGGTAACTACTCAGCTTGGTCCTTAAGAATGGAAGCCTATCTCCAAGGTAGAAGTTTATATGGTTATGTGGCTGGAGATGTAGTTATGTCAAGTTTCAGGAACAAAAGTCAACCAACACAAGAAGAGCAAGAAAGATTGAGCACATGGTGCTCCAAGGATGCACTTGCAAGGTCTTATCTCCTCAACTCTATCTCAGATTTTTTGTTGCCTCACATTAGAAGTTGTAAGACATCTCAAGAAGTGTGGGATGCACTTGAAGCTTTCTTTTCTTCAAGTACCAAAGCTAGGAAGCATCAACTATGGCTGGAGTTCACAACTCTCAAGAAGGCTCCCAAACAAAATGTGACTGATTTTGTCACAAAGCTCAAGGACATAGCGGATCAGTTGGGAAGCATTGGAGAGGTAATAGATGAAGAGCAAATTGTAAGGCAGGTCATCAATGGCTTGAAGGCAGATGATAAGTGGGAAGCATTCACCACAACTATGGATTTGTACATGGACATGCATGTACCTGATTTCAACACACTCATTGGACAACTACTTACTCAAGAGGCAAAGCTTATCAAAAATGGAGAAAGCTCTAAAGGTAATCAATCTTCAGCTTTATACACAAATAAAAGCAAGTCTAAAGATAACAAAGGAAAGGCAAAGAAAGTGGATGATGAAGCAGGTACATATCAAGCTAACTATGCAGGTAGAGGAAGACATGGCAGAGGTAGAGGAAGAGGAGGTAGACAAGGCAGGGGGAGATCCCAAGACTCCAACTCATGTTCTATTTGTGGATTAACTAATCATACAACTGAAAATTGCTTTAGGAATTCCAGGAATCAAAGAGGCAGAGGATACAATAGAGGAAGTTATGGCTACTCAAGAGGAAGGTTCAACAACTACCATGGCAACTACAACAACTACAATCATTCAAACTATCAAGGAGGCTACAAAGGAAGGAGAGACTACAATAACTACACAGAAGACTCAAACAAAGAGGATTCATTATTGATCATGAACATGGCTATGCCACAAGGTAAATCTAATGAGCATGTTTTCTACATAGATTCAGGTTGTTCAAATCATGTGGCAGGAAATGTGGCACTCCTATCAGATTTAGAAGATCCAAGGAATAAGCATGAGGTACAAACAGGAGATGATACAAAACATCCTGTGGAGAAAATAGGCAATGTCAAAGCACCTGATGGAAACATCAACCTACTCAGTAAGGTACTCTATGTCCCTACCATTACAAAGAATTTGATAAGTGTTGGGCAGATAGTAGAGAAAGGGTTGCAAGTCAGGTTCACAAAAGCAGGAGCATTTGTTGAAGATCCAAGTCAAGGATTCAGAAGAATTGCAAAAGGTGAAAAGACAGGTAGATTGTTCACATTTGAATTACAGAACACTAGAAACATTGCTCTCTTTAATTATGGTAGTTAGACACTCACAGAATTGGAAGTATGGCACAAAAGGTTAGCACATATTGGTGAAAGGTCATTAAAGCAAATCTGCAGGGACCAAAGTGTACTTGGACTTCCTAATTTGTCAAAACAACATATGATTTATAAGTGCAGTGCATGTCAATTTGGAAAGTCTCACAGGTTACCATTCATGAAGAAAGGTTATATGCATGGAGATCTCTTGGAGTTGGTTCATACAGATGTATGGGGACCTAGCAAGGAAGCTTCAATATCTGGATCAAGGTATTATGTTTCCTTTATTGATGATTGCAGCAGATGGACTATCCTATTCTTTATGAAACACAAAGATGAAGTTTTTTCATGTTTCAAAAGATATTTGGCTCTTGTGGAGAATCAAACAGGTAAATCACTAAAAAGGCTAAGGTCAGATGGAGGGGGAGAATACTTCTCCCATGATTTTGATTCTTTTCTTCAAGAAAGAGGAATCAAAAGAGAGGTAACTACAAGGTACACTCCTGAGCAAAATGGAGTGGCAGAAAGGAGGAATAGGACAATTGTTGAAGCTGCAAGGTCTATGTTAAATGAAAAGCATTTACCTAATTACTTATGGGCCGAGGCTGTATCTACAGCCACTTACTTGATTAACAGGTTGCCTTCAAAATCCCTTGATGGGATGACTCCATATGAGGCTTGGAATGGAAGAAGACCAAGCTTAGATCATTGTAAAATTTTTGGATGTATTGCTTTTGCTCATGTTCCTTCACAGGTTAGAGGCAAGATGGATCCAAAGGCAGAAAGGTGTGTATTTATTGGATATGACAACAATCAAAAGGGCTACAGGTTATACAACCCTACCAACAAAGGATTCTTGGTAAGCAGAGATGTAGTTTTTGATGAGAACAATTCATGGTATGAAGATTCATGCAGGAAGGTCAATTTACCATATAATCTTGAAGAAGATTTTCCAAAGCTTGGTAGAGAACAGTCAAAGATTGAAGAACAAGACACCTCAGAGGATGATGAAGAATCTCACATGGAAAAGGTCAAAGCATGGAAGTCTAAAGGTAAAGCAAAATTGCAGGAACTTGGACATGAGGCAGAATCATCACATCATGGCCTAAGAAGATCTATGAGGGAAAAGAAAAAACCAGAAAGGTATGGGTTTGACACCTCATTAGTAACTAAACATTCTATCTACATAGCACAAGACATAAACCAAGAGGATCCATCATCATTTGAAGAGGCCAAAGCAAAAACAGAATGGAAGCATGCAATGAAGGAAGAGATTGAAGCACTTGAGGAAAACAACACTTGGGATTTGGTGCCCAAGACTTCATCCATGAAGGTAATAGGCTCAAGATGGGTCTATAAACTCAAGAAGAATTCTGATGGTTCCATTTACAGGTATAAGGCAAGGCTTGTGGCAAAAGGCTTTGCACAAACTCAGGGAATTGATTATGAGGAGACTTTCTCTCCTGTGGCAAAGATGCCTACTATTAGGGTTTTGCTTAGTATTGCCTCTTCCAAGAATTGGAAGATACTTCAACTAGATGTAAAGAATGCATTCTTGAATGGTTGGATAACAAAAGAGGTATATATGGCACAACCACCTAGTTTTGAGAATCAAGTTTATCCTGATTATGTGTGTAAACTTAACAAAGCATTGTATGGTCTCAAGCAAGCTCCAAGAGCTTGGAATTTCAGGCTTGTTTCATTCTTGCAGGACAAAGGCTTTCAACCAAGCAAGGCAGATCCTTCACTCTTTATTAAAAAGAGTAATTCCGAGGTCATCTACCTATGTGTATATGTAGATGATATTATATTGACAGGAAATGATGCAGATGGTATGAAGAAGATAAAAGATCAGATGAGAGAAGAGTTCAAGATAAGTGATTTGGGTTCACTTACCTACTTCCTAGGTTTGGAAGTTGTCTACAAAGATCATGGTTTGTTTCTCACTCAAAGAAAGTACATTAAGGACATGTTGGCAAAATCCAAGATGCAAGATTGTAAGATTGCAGGTACTCCAATGGAGGTCAATCACAAATTGAGCTCACATGAAGGTGAACTCATAGAGGACATCACATCATATCAAAGTCTAGTGGGTAGTCTCAACTATGCCACATTGACAAGAGTAGATATATGTTACAGTGTGAGTGTGCTAAGCCAATTTATGCACACACCAAGGAAACCACATATGGATGCTGCCAAAAGGATTCTCAAGTATCTCAAAGGAACCATAAATGAAGGACTTTATTATCCTTATGTATCTGATTTAGGTTTGAAGCTATTTTCTGATGCAGATTGGGCTGGCTCCAAGGAAGATAGAAGGAGCACTTCAGGTTATCTTACCTTTGCAGGTTCAAAGCTTATTTCATGGTCATCCAAGAAGCAACCCACAGTTGCTCTCTCTTCTACTGAAGCTGAATATAGAGGTCTTGCTATAGCTACACAAGAAGCTATGTGGATGAAGACATTATTCAAAGATCTTGGATTGGAGTTTGGAACTCCAACTATTTTTGGTGACAATATGAGTTCTATTCACTTGGCTGCTAATCCTATTTTTCATGCAAGGACTAAACATATTGAACTTCATTATCACTATGTACGAGAGAAGGTTCCAAGCAAAGAGATTCAAATATCATATGTGTCCACTCATCAACAATGTGCAGATATTCTAACCAAAGCATTGGATGGTACAAAGCTTTGCAAATTCAAGGCTATGATTGGTTTGCAGGTAATCTTGGAAGATTGAAGACCTCAAGCATACTTGGCTTGAGGGGGAGCTGTTGGAGCAAGTCTATGACAAGCCTAAGTATTGGCTTGAGTCCCACAAAGTCATAGAAAAAGCCTTAAAATGAAGACTATGTAAAGTTCACTTGTGAACTACCTCTTGTAACTTTTGAAGAGTTTACTTAATGTAAAAGTAAGAGAATCTTAAGTGGTTGAGTCCACATGATCAAGAATGGAAAGAGGAGCCACGAATTCGTGATTTGTGGTAGGTAGAGAATCAAATCAATCATTGATTGATTGGAGAGTGATTGAGGGAAGTTAGCCTCCCAAACTCAACTATAAATAGATGGCAGTTTTAGTCGTGGTTAGAGAGACCTATGTGAAGACCTCCAAGAGCTGAGCTTTATGCCATATCAAGGTGTGATTACAAGGCACACATATGTATCAGTAAGTCATTGTATTGTACAAGCAATATACTTTCATTTTCATGATTATTTGAGTTCATCTTTCCATGTTCTTGTGAAGTGTACTACTCACTGCCATTACTCTCAGTTTTTCTCAGTCAGCTTGCAGAGATGTTTTCTCTGAGCTTGGTGCATCATTTTCAGTGATTTAACTTGGTAAAGTTAGCTCTATAAATCTACTATATGCTCATAAATTTTCATGTCATTTGGATGTTGCAATATTCAGTTATGTTCATTTGAAGTCAACAGGGTCTTTTCATCTTCACCTCTCTGTCAGGTACCCGACTTTTTCACTCATCTTGTCAGAGCCATTGCTCAGTGGTTACTTATCCAAGTTCAGTGATTTAAAGCTTGTTGGATTGCGCTTATTGTTTAGTATAACCATACAAATTTTCATAATCATTGGATTCCTACATTTTGAGTTATGTTGATGTTTCTGCTCACTGGTCTATTTCTGTAGCAGCCCGTGAAAATAGGGATGATGTCATCACTTGTTAAACCTCATTCTGAGTGTGTGGTTCATTATTTTTTATGAGATTACTCTTGAAAGTTAGCTCTTTAAGTTTCCTAGACTTCCCAAAGAGGAATCGAGCTAATTGCTGCTGTGATCAGAGAATTATGTAAAACACTGGACAGGTGTATGAACCAAGAATAGCAAGTTTTCACCTCTGAGCTAACTCCAACTTATCTGTTTTGATCTATCTTTTTGAGAGTGATCTTCCAAGGTACATAGGGTGTCTAATACATCCATTGGCAAGCTAAAAGGGCCCACCATATACTCCTGGAGTTCATTTGGCTGGTGTAGATCAAGGATTTTGCAACACCTCTTCATCTTCAAGCACATACCTATCCATCTCTTCACAAGTATCTCATCCAACAAAGTATCAAGTATGAAATCCTTGGGGGGACCTTGAGCTCCAATAGCTCCTTTAGTTTTCTTGCAATCCTACGAATTCAACAAACCTCTAGCAATTTAAGTGCATCCAAAATCAATGAGGAGACATCAACAATTTGCAACCATACAAGAGCACTACGGCTCTGATACCACTGTAGGTATACGCAATACCAAAGCACATGCGGAAAATGATGGTCCAATAACCCAAAGAGACTAAAATTTGAGATTTAATCAAACTTATGCTCTTCAATCCCCCCTTTTTTTACTTAGCAATTCAATGCAACTCTTATACATTACTTACAAATCATTTCCACAATACATCATACATAGGCAGCTATCAATGCAACTCATAAACATGAGATCATCTTCCTTGCTGCAATCTTGTATGTGGCACAAATTACCATACATATGTTTTTTGCAAATAGAATATGCTATTGTACTTCATCATCTATTCTCAAAAAACAATGTATTCCATATAGTTGGTTTATTTACTCACTTCACATATACAAACTACACATCCATTCACATATTCCCTGCATATGACTGATTCCGTTCACATATTCCCTCCATATGACTGAGATCCATAACTTACTAACTCACTTCATATATGCAAAATAAGCTTTGTTCATATACACCCTGCATATGACCAAGATTACTTCTCAGCTGAATACATTCAACACATAAATATGTGCCATAGTAGTTCAAACATATATAATTCCATCGCATACACTTGTCATGGCTTTTCTCTTCGCATAGACATATCCAAGAACATAAACTTTTCGACTATGTTTCAATACCGCAAGTTTATGAACAGATCATAATGACATCATCTGTATATCATATGATTTACCATCCATCATGGAATAGCACTGCAGATATTTTTTAACACACATATTTTAATGTATCCGACATGGTATGTTACATAACCAACTTCTGCATGTGTTACTGTTTACCTCATGAAAAAGAACACTTCACTTTAATTGAACACATTATTCAGAAATGTGTGCAACTTGTACACACACACATACATATATATATATATATATATATATATATATATATTACATCTGCACCACATGTTCTTCTTTATCCCGTGACAATCATCTGAAATAAAATCCCATCAATTCCAACATCTAATATTCACCTATCACATCTAACAAATTCAGCACTTAAGACGTGCAACCTCACTTCAACATATATGCGCATCAACATTCAGATTATAAGATTCCATCAACTTCAACATGTAAAACTCACTTGTCACATCCAATGAATTCAGCACTTAAGGCGTTCAACTTGAGTTCAACATATATGCACATCAGCATTCCATATGAACAACTTAATGAACTTATGATACATCCATATGTATATATCATGATAAGAGTTAAGCAGAAGTGCTTCTAAACTCTTGAAATAAGGCAACTTACTACAGGTAACCTTTCGTCAGGTAATCTTTCCTTCCTCAGAGTTCCAGGAACGATCCTTTCTCTGTCATCAAACCACATGCGACTTGCCTTGGCATATATCATGTCATGAAGTCACATCAACACAATCCTTTCATCCATTAAAAAAAACATACATGAAGCTTTGAGTAGATGCTTCGGCAATTACAGAGAGAGAGCGAGAGAGAGAGACAGAAGTATAACATAACTTGATTACTTAAAGCAATACATAGAACCTGTAGCAGATATACAGAAGTGCATCCATCTCTTTGCTACACCTTCAAAACATCATCTAACTATAGTTATGGGAAGCCACGGTGCTGTAGGAGCCACACTAACCTCTTTTCACATGCCTTCTTAAACAAAAATATATGCACCTTCATCAAGCTCCATTCCGTGCGTGGATTGAGGAAATGTTGGCGGTTTCTTTTCAAAAGCATAATTTAAAGAACTACCCTTTTCCACGTGGTGAACAAAATATTTGATCTAAATATGAATATAGAAAGAAAAAACGAACTAGTCCTTAAAAGTGTGTTCACATGCATAAATATGAATCTAAGGGATAAAACTTAAGAGAGGTTTTCTATGGGAGATATGATGGAGGGTAAAGTGAGAGATAGATAGGGGAACATATATATGAAAAGCTTCCATTGAAGCTTGCTGCACTTTCAACAATATGAAAGCAAAAAATTCCTAGTGTAAGCACTAATAAAAAAGTGAATAGGCATGTGGACTAAGCTAATGCATATCGTGAATGTTCAAAACTCAGGCAATCAACCAATCTTTCTCTTTAAAGTGTGTGTGGAGCAATGTAAAATTCAAAGAACTTAAAGTGTGGTACTTGGAATGTCTAATCTGAGGCCGAGGTTCTTGTATTCTCTTCTCAAGGCGACGTCCCCCTCATCCGACGAGCAGCATCTCCATGTTGGGTGTCTCGCCCCTAGTATGGTGGTCCTCATCTATGTTGTGGGCCCCTTCCTCAAAAGAGAAAGACTCAAGCACCTCGATCAAGCATGTACGCGTATGCTCGTAAGTGTCGTGGATGATAAATCAAAATACAGTGCGCAATGAAATAACTATGCTCAAGGATAGAATAAAAATACAAATGATGTCATCCAATAGTTCTCAATAATACAATGATTTTCATTGTAGTGTGGATCAGTGATACAATATGCTACTATAGTGTAGATCGGCCAAATACAAGATAGACTTCCCACTAGAATGAGAAGACACCCATGAGCTTCACCTTTGGTCTTCGCATTTAGATATTTGCTTTTCTTCAGTCTTCGGTCACTGCTTTACTTCAAGTCTTCACGAAAATAACTTTTCTTCTCTTTACTTCAAAAATCCGTGCAAAAGCCCGAAGAAAGGATGCACAAAGAAGATCCACGGGGTATAGCTTCTTCACTTCAATGTTCAAAAGCTCTTCTTCACTTTATATAATATTCTTCAAATGATGAGAATTTTGGAGTGACCTGGAGAGAAGATCCATAGAAACGATCCATGGGGGTAATACTTTGGACTCCAAAAACTTTTCTTCACTTCATATAATATTCTTCAAATCATGAGAAGCTGCCTACATCTGGAGAGAAGATCCACGAAAATGATCCACGGGGCACATTACTACCTTCAAACTCATGATAAGAACACACTACGCCTTTGATTCATTTTCAATTAGTAGTTTTTTGTAATGTACACACATAAGAGAATTATTTACATGGAAAAGGATATTTATGTGCATAGAAACAACCCTTTACGCATGGAACTTTAGTCATTTACAATCACAAGCAAATGAATATTGACATACTCATCTAACTCTGCATTGTTCCACGCTTTAAGCGAATTCTCATAGGTTCCTAAGTGCTTAGATTCATTTGCGCACATATTCATTCTTATAACCAGACACATTGTAAAAGTTAAGAAACACATTCACGTTTTCGTTTTTATTCACAAAACAAACATGATCTCAATCATGAACGTACCCAACATATAGATGCAGAAAAACATCTTCGTTTAGTTGCTTACACGAAACAAGCAAACATGCTCGTTTAGTTGAATCGCAGAAAAAAAACATTCCAATGGCAAAAGCTTCATGGAAAATCCACTAAGATTACAACGGTGTTGTCTCTAAACTTTAGGAGGGAAAGATTATAGAGTCGGTGGCAGCATGTCATCAATCACTATACATGTTTAAATTTAGAATCATTTCCCCATGTTCATAATTGAAAGTATCATCTTTAAGTAGGTTTCGACCTAAATTTTTGCGACTTTCGTTTTTGCATAAACCTCTTCTCTATCATCATGAACTAATTCTTATTGATATCAATGGTGCAACCCTAAATCTTATGTTGCTTTTGTCGGAAGAGTTGTGATGTACTTTTGAGAAACCTAAAATTGAAATTCCTTTTGAGATCTCCACATTTCCAAGCTTAATTTCACACCCGCCTCTCTCTCTCTCCCCCCCTCTCTCTCTTCCTTCAACTACCTCTTCCATCGACTTTGCATCCATTGATTTCTTTCTTTCTTTTTTCTCTTAGTGACACCGATCTTCATATTCTCTTTGATGCCATCACACCACCACCTTTATTTTTGCACCTCTCTCTCTGTCTCTCTATCTATGTCTTTCTCTCTCTCTATCTCTCTCTCTTGCTCTCTCTCTCTCTCTCTCTCTTTGCTAGAGCACCTATTTTTGTCACCTTCAGACAATCGATCATGCCTCTATTTCTCTCTCTCTCTCTCTCTCTCTCTCTCTCTCTCTCTCTCTCTCCACGCCGATCTGCAATAGCTATGCCATGCTCCTCTGTGTCCACGAATTACATTCTCTCTCTCTCTCTCTCTCTCTCGTGCTTTAATTGCCTCCATCGCTCTCTTTAGCACCGTGAATCGCTTGATGTGTTGCACCCAAATGTTGTGCTTGATAGTTGTTCATGTCCAATTTATTGATGAAAGAAGGAAAAGCATCTCCCATTTTACCTTAGATTTGCTATGATAACACTGTTGGGAAAGATGGATGGACACTCCAAGTGATGAGTAGGTAGTGCCAAATCCTGCTTAGTTCCAGCCCTTATAGCTTTAGTGTTGATATGTGGATCCTCTTAGCTTTCCGATGATACCATAAAAGTGCTTATGTACTTTGGAAATGATGTATGAAAAGATTGAATCAAAAGAGACTACTTCTAAATAGAAGAATCCAAGAAAACCTTCTATTTTGGATCATACACTTGCTACTTGTAATGCTCCGTGCTACCAATACAGTATCTAATTAGCTTAGTAAGCTAATGATTCCAAGTGGAATCACTTGAAATGATCCCCTATACACACAGAATTCAATCTAGCAAATTAATCATTACTCTGATTTTTTAGGACATCTGGAGAGTTTGATTAGTGAGTGCTTCGATGCACGTTTCTCCACATTGGCTGAATGGATTTGCTTCAAACTTTGTCAGCATGTAGATAACTTTGAGCTAATTCTAACAAGCTATAGATCATGGAATTTGTTCGAGCAATGAGTGAGATATGAGCAGCACAAGTTGACAATGAGAAATAACTATAACAGAGATATCATAGGTGAACAATGTAGGTATAATGTATTAACGAACAATGTTGTACAAGATCATAGGCTTGGTAATCATAGCCTTATGATAGAGATTAGTGTAGGCTACAATGTAGGCCTTACACATAAACAAAATGGCAATGGAGAGCTCTGGAAATGATCACTCTAACCACGACTTTTTCAAGTGAGTTTATATATGTGTTCCATTCAAATTTGAATATGAATTCAACTTTTGGCTCTCTCTAGAAGTGAACCTTCATTCTAGGAGATATTCCCTCAATGTAGTTGTTACTTTCTTAACTAACAAGTCCACAATGTTTTGGGTAGGTGATACAAATATTCTCAAGTAAAAAAGAAATGACTTTTACAAAGGTAAAGAGGTAAATCTCCGCTAGCAATGGTTTTCATGGAACTTCACATCTTTATGAACCTCAAGCCAAATGTGTGGGCTTGGACTCTGCACAAACACTTCCCCTTGAGAGTGAGAGTGCGTGTGTGAGCTCCTCTTCCTTATCTCCTTCCTCCTGATATACTTAAGGTCAAGGAATTATCAGATGCGTTGGGATCCATTGGAAGCCACGGAGACAATGATGATGTTGTGGCTTATACTCTCAATGGTTTGAGGGGTGATGAAAAGTGGAAACCCTTTACCACTTTGGTATATGTAAGGGATAATCTTCCTAATTTTGAGCAATTTTTTGCTCTCATGGTCACCGAAGAGATGGACTTAGGTGGAAGTTGAGTTTTCCTATGCAGGTTATCAAAGGGGCAAAGGAAGACGAGGACAAGGCAAGGGCAAAGGAAGGTTTGGAGGAATGCAAGGCCACTCAAGCAATCAAGGACAGGAACAAGACACCTCATCACAAAGAGGTAGAGGAAGAACAGGAGGAAGAGGAGGAAGGCATCAACAAAACAAGAATCAAGATGGCACAATATGTTACATATGTGGCAAGGTTTGCCACTATGCTAGAGATTGCTACCAAGGAGGAAACCAAAGGAGCTATAATCAAGGTTCTCCATACAAAATCCAAGGTAACTATGCTTCTAAAAAATTAGAAAATGAAAATATCTTTATGATGCACACGAATGGGCATTCAAGCAAAGTAGATAACACTTGGTATATTAATAGTGGATGTAGCAACCATATGAGTTGCAATGCTTCTTGTTTTAGTAATCTACATGCTCCCAAAGGTAAAGGACATGTAGAAACATGTGATGATATAGCCCATGGGATCTCCCATGTTGGAGATGCAGTGTTGGATGACAAGGAGGGCAAAATATGTGTCAAGGATGTCTTGCATGTACCTACCATCACAAAGAACTTGGTCTTCATAGGTCAAATAGTTGAAAGAGGCTATCAATTAAGGTTCAAAAAAGGTGGATGCTTTGTGGAGAACACTAATCAAGCATACAAGGTCATAGCAAGAGGAAGGAAGCAAGGGATACTCTTAACTTTGGAGGTAAATTCGCATTCCACTGAACATGTCTACTTCACATATGGAAACAAGAAGATTTTGATAGTTGGACTTGTGGCACAAGAAGATAGATCACATCAACATAGAAAGAATGAAGGAAATGCAATTCAACAGGCTAGTTGAAGGGCTTCCCAACTTCCAAGGAAAATTTATGAAGCATTTATGTGAATCTTGTCAACTAGGGAAACAAGCGAGACTTCCATTCAAGAAGAGTGGCTACATAAGACACCATCCATTGGAGTTGATACATACAAATATGTGGGGGCCAACCCAAGAGTAATCAATTGGAGGTAAAAACTACTTTGTCTTTTTTATAGATGATTGCACAAGGATGCTTTGGTTTTATTTTCATAAAAACCAAATAAGATGTGTTTACATGTTGCAAAGCATTCAAGGCAATGGTAGAGAAGGAAATAGGCACATATATCAAGAACCTAAGGTCCGATGGAGGGGGAGAATATTTTGCCAATGAACTTTTTCTAATTTTTTATGGGATTGAGGCATGAAGAGGCAAGTAACATGCAGATACACACCACAACAAAATAGGGTAGCAGAAAGAAATAATAGATATATTGCGGAGATCACTAGAGCAATGCAGCAAATACCGTCATATATCACATGAAGCAAATACCATCGTGATGTAGCAAATACCATCATGTATCTTATGAATAGGGATCCTAGCTCAAGGATCCATGGCTTGACACCATACCAAGATATTATGGCAAGAAACCTGATCTTTCCGAGTTGAAGATATTTGGATGCACTTGTTATGTACATGTGCCATGTGAATTGAGGCACAAGCTACAACCAAATGCAAAAACGTTTGTGTTTCTAGGATATTCAAATACACATAAAGTTTACAGGTGCTTCAACACAAACACAAAGAAGTTGAAGATATCAAGGGATGTCACATTTAATGAGCTACTCCCTTGGTATAAGAAGTATGATTGTATGCAGGAATGTGAAGAAGAAAAGCATGGGCATGACGAAGAACAAATTCACTTAGAGCTAAGTAGCCCAAGGAGTTTCATCAATGAATATAGTTCAAGCATGAACTCATCATGGAGGGGAAGATCTTCATCAAGCTATAAATGAAAATCAATCAACAAAGGCAAAACAATATTGGTGGAGCTGGATGAAGAAGGTAATGAAGGACACATGATGGAGAAAGATGCCACATCAAAGAACAAGATCAAATTCCCAAGGCAAAGGAGGTTTATTCCTCCAAAATGTGAAGATAGGAAGTCTTCTAGGGTTAAGTATCCAACTCAGGTTTACTTATGAATTTTTTGTGGCAATGCATTATGCATATATGAACAAAGTAGTAGAAGATCATGAGGCCGATTTTTATGAAGATGCAAGTAGGTACACTGAATGGAAAAAGACAATGCAGGAAGGGATTGATGCACTTGAGGAGAATCAAACATGGACTTTAGTGCCATAGAATAAAATCATGAAGGTAACACATAATAAGTGGGTGTATAAAGTAAAGAGGAATTCAGATGGATCTATTTCCAAGTTCAAAGCAAGATTGGTGGCCAAGGGTTTTGCACAAACCTATGGAGTGAACTTTAAGAGACATTCATCCCCATGGAAAACATGAGCAAAATTTGGAAACTCATTGCAATGACTACAAGCAAAGGATGGAATCTCTTCCAATGGGATATCAAGAATGCCTTTCTCATTGTAGACTTGGAGCAAGAGGTATACATGGAACAACCACTAATTTTTGTTCATAAAACTTTTCCACATCATGTTTGTAGGCTGAAGAAGGCACTTTATGGCCTAAAGCAAGCTCAAAGGGATTCAAACCAAAGATTGGTGGAATATTTGATCAACTATGGTTATAATCAATGCAAGTTAGATCCATCTCTTTTCATCAAACAAAGAGGAGAACTTGTAGTCTACATGTGTGTGTATGTAGATGATCTTATCATTACATGTAATAATACAAAAGGAATTGAGGAGATCAAGGAAAATCCTGGAAAGGAGTTTAGCATCTTTGATCTTGCAGATATTAGGTATTTTCTGGGTATTGAAGTTGTATACAAAGAATAACGTATTATGCTCATACAAAGGAAGTATATTCTAGATCTACTTGAGAGGTTGGGGATGCTATATTGCAAGCCTATTTCAAATTCCATGGAAGTTAATGTAGAGTGGAGCTCCATTGATGGAGAACCATTAGAGGATGTAACTTTGTATGGATCTATTGTAGGATCTTTCAATTATGCCAAAATAACTAGACCCAACATATCACATGGAGTTGGAGTGTTAGCACATTCTATGCATAGTCCAAGGCCTATACACTTGCAAGCTATAAGAAGAATGTTACAGTATATCAAGGCCACTATAAATGAAAGATTGTTCTACTCATTTGATGATAATATGCAGGTAAAAAGCTTACTCTGATGCCAATTGGGCCAGTTCAAAGGAAGATAGAAGGAGTACAAGTGGTTACCTAGTCATGCTAGGTAGCAAGATCATCTCATGGATTTCAAAGAAGCAACCCATAGTGGCATTATCTTCTACCGGGGCTGAGTATAGAGCTTTGGCTTAGGTCACATGTAAGCTAATGTGGATTAAGAAATAATTTATGGAGCTTAATTTGTAGGTTGACACATATCTGATCTTTTGTGACAATACAAGTAGCATTGATCTAGCATCGAATCCTATCTATCATGCTTGAACCAAGCATATTGAAGTTCATTATCACTTCATAAGGGAAAAGGTGGTTTGAAAGGAAGTTTTAGTACATCATATTGATACCAAGGACCAAGTTGTAGATAGGTTTACAAAGGCTTTGGATGCACTGAAGATTTCAAAGTTCAAGCAATGCATCAACATGAAGGAGTTTGGATGAAGACAAAGAATTGAAGCTTGAGAGGGAGTGTTAAAAGTCAAGATTCAAGCTAATAATTTGTGGGAAATCAATCATGAAAATGTGGAGAAATCTAAGAGAGCCAAAAGACATGAGATTGGATCACGAAAAGTCACTCAACCACTCCTTAAGTCATCTCAACTAAGTCCTCCAATTTAGGAGGCTGATTTGGAAGGGTGGTTCCTACATTTTAGGGGCAAAAATCTCACTATAAAAGGAACATGTATCTCAACTTCTTTTAGCGAATCTTCTTGGCATTTTAGCTCATGTAGAGTGGGACTTGTAATAAGCAAGCCCCTTTCTTAAGCTAGCCTCTTGCTTGCTTGTTTGTTTTCCTTGAGTAGGCATATCTATGTATCAATGTTGTGGAGCATTTTCTGAGTAATCTAGGAGAAACATTCATTTTCTGTAAAGTTAGGTGATTGACATCTCTCTTTGTGTGTAACCTCTATTGGAACTATTTTGCTCTAAGTTGTAAGGGCTAGTTCTCCTTCTCTATTTATCCATGTGCTATAGTTTTAATGTCATTGGGTAGCTATTACAATGCTTTAAATATAATTGAATTTTGAGATTCCTTCCTTGTATACTCTCTGTGAAAATCTTGCTCTAGTGAAGTGAGGTCTTTGTTTGACTAGTAGTTGTGAGCATTCCACTAGCTCATGTTGTGGACATTGTTTCTCCTTGTGTAAGCAACCCTTTGGATTGAAATTTAGTTTTTTTGGAAAGCTTGTAACGTCTACCACATTTCCTCAAAAGCTGAGTAGCATTTGCTGCATATCCTTTGAGAAAGAGAATTTCAAGTGTGTAGATGTCAAAGAAAGACACCTATCGAAGTCATTCACACTTTATCATTGCATAGGGGTTGCGATACATCCCCCAACAATACATATATGTATATGTATCGAATGATGCATATGCATATACATATTTATATGTTTATGTATATATTTATATGATAATCTATTTGTGTAAACATATGTATATGTTTATGTATATGCATATTTGTGTGTATATTTGTGTATGTATTTGTATATGGATGTGTATATGTATATGTATAAGTATATGGTCATGTATATGTATATTTTTATATATATGTATATGTATAGGTACATGTATATGTATATGTATATGCATATATGAATTTATGTATATATTCATATGTATGTATATGCATATGTATATGTATATGTATATGTATATGTATATGTATATGTATATGTATATGTATATGTATATGTATATGTATATGTATATGTATATGTATATGTATATGTATATGTATATGTATATGTATATGTATATGTATATGTATATGTATATGTATATGTCACTAAAAAGCTAAGAGGTCCTACAACAAAACTCTGAAGCTACAAGGGGTTTAGGTAGAACCTTTTTGAATTCATCAAACATTGGCTCCAAACACAACAATAAAAAGAGGTTCAAAGGACCCACGGGATATCTTGACTCCATGAGATCATTGTGAAGGGGATCTATTGTGAATAGAGAGCTCATCTCATAGCTCATTCCCCTCTCACACATTGAGCAATATATGATTTCCAATGACATTGTACTTGTATTGGATTTAATACGTATATTATCATTACATTCTCATTTCACTTCTGTGCTATGACTACATTAGAATAGTGACTTTCTAAGAGCTTGTTCTCAGTTTATGATTGATCATTTTGTCATGATTTAAAGCATGCTAGATTCAGCATACTATCTATTATATGACTAAAAAGTCTCATTATCATTACCTCTTTGGATCGTGAGATATTAACACAAATTTACTCTCTCGTATATTGAGTCATGCATCCCGTAATTGTCGGGAATGTTCTCTGATCTTCTAAACACCATTCTCATTGTGTAGTCCATCATTTTTTATGAAATCACTCATGACTAGTAGCTATCTATACCAATTGGAGTACCCCAAAGGGAATTAAACTAATTGTTGTTGTGCTCAGAGAACTATAAAAAACATTGAACAAGTGTAGAAACAAGAATTGCAAGTTTTTTTGTCTTGGATCAATTCCTACCTTTATGTTTTGATCCATTGATTAGTGGATCATGTTCCAGGGAACATAGGTGATTCTTTATGATCATTCGCATGCTATAGAGGCCTCCCACACTCTCTAGTAGCTATTCTTGGCTAGTGTGAAGCAGGTTTAAGCAACTTCTATTCATCTCTGAAGACTATCCTCCATCTCCTCCGCAATGGTATTAGAGCAACAACAAGCAAGATGGGAGATGAATTTCCATCCTTCATTGAAAAATTGGACAGAAACAACTACTTAGCATTGTCACTAAGGATACAAGCCTACCTTCAAGGGAGAATTCTATATGGATACACCTTAGGAGATGAAGTGATGCCAACATTGAGAAGTAAGCATCAACCCAAAAGGGAAGAACAAGAAAGGTTTACCACATGGTGTGCAAAGGATGCTCTTGCCAGGTCTTATCTACTAAACTCAATATCTCATTTCTTATTGCCTCACATTATGAATTACAAGACCTCCAAAGAGAATTGGGGAGTACTCTCATCATATTTCTCATCAAATACAAGAGCTAGGAAGAATCATCCATGGATGGACTTTACAACTCTAAAGAAGCAACCAAAACAAGGAGTGGCTGATTATCTAACCAAGACAAAAGATGTGGCTGACCAGTTTGCATGCATTGAAGAAGAGATAGAAGAAGAACACATAGTAAGGCAGATCATTAATGGCATTAAAGTTGATGATAAATGGGAGTCATTCACCACAACAATGGACCTCTACATGGATATGCAAGTACCTTACCTCAAAACCTTGATGGGGCAACTCTTCATCCATGAGACAAAGCTCAACAAGAATGGTGACAATTCTAGAGGTAATCAATCTTTTGCCCTTTATATAGATAAGAATAAAAGTAAAGATAAAGGTAAACTCAAGAAGAATGAAGATGAGGCTAGTACCTCTCAAGCTAATTACACAGGTAGAAGAAGAGGTGTTAGAGGAAGGGGCAGAGGAGGAAAGCAAGGCATGGGGAGATCCTACAACAATCCACCTTACAACATTTTTGGTCTTATGAACCACACCATAGAAGAATGCTTCAAGAACACAAGGTATCAAAGGGGAGGAGGCTTCCATAGAGGTAGCTTTGGACAATCATGAGGCAGTTACAACAATGGAGGATGCAATTACAATCATAACTACAATCAAGGATATAAGAACAATAATTATCAAGGAGGCTTCAAGGGAAGAAGATATTATAACAACTATAGAGAAGACCACGAAGATTCACTACTCATCATGAATATGACAACCAAGCAAGGTAAAGATGATGAGCATCTTTTCTATATTGATTCAGGTTGTTCCAACCATGTGGCTGGAAATGTGGCTTTATTATGTGATCCTGAAGAGCCTAAAGGGAAGCATGAAGTACAAATAGATGATGACACTAAACACTCATTCAAGAAAATTGGAAATGTCAAGACATCTGATGCTAGCATGAACCTCTTGAGTAAGGTTTTGTACGTGCCAACTATAACCAAAAACCTAATTAGGGTTGGACAGATTGTTGATCATGTATAACATTGTTCCATAATACAATAGATCATTTCATTATAGTGAACAATCACTTTGTATTGCTCATATCGCAGTCAATACTCCATCATTTTCAATGTTCTATAGCTTGCTGGAATCAGCCCTAAGTTCTCTACATGCTGAAAAATGTTGAAGACATTCCATTTAGTGGATTGGAAGAAAAGTGTGTCAAAGTACCCACAGGTCAAACTCCGCAGAGGTCCTAAGAAATTGGAGGTAATGCTATACTTGCTAAATTGATTGGTCTGGGTATAGTCAATCATTTTAAGTGATTCCACTTGGAAGCATTAGCTTATTAAGCTAATTTAGTATCTTCAAAAGGAATGATTCTAATTCCTAGTGTATTGGAAGCACTAAGCTTAACAAGCAGTAGGTGTGTGTACCAAAACAGAAGTTTTTCATTAGATTGTGAACTTGGGAATAGTCTGTTTTGTATCAAACATTACTTACATCATTTCCAACGTACATAGGCACTTGTTTAGTGTCTATGGTAAGCTAAGAGGGCCTACAACACAACTTTGAAGCTAAAGAGGGCTAGTACAAAGCAGAGATGAGCAGTACCAACTCATTTTTTGGAGTGTCCATCCATTTTCCCCAACAGTGGTATCAAAGCAAAGCTACTGTAAAATGGGAGATATTCTTCCTTCTTTTATTGATAAATTGGACAAGAACAACTATCAATCATGGTCCTTGAGGATGAAGACATACTTGCAAGGAAGGAGTCTCTATGGATACATCTCAAGAGGTGAGGAGATGCCCATTTTCAGAAGCAAAGGACAACCTACAAGAGAGGAGCATGAAAGACTCAATTCAGGGTGTGCCAAAGATGCATTAGCAAGGTCATAATTACTTAACTCAATCTCAAATTTTCTTCTTCCACACATTAGAAACTGTAAGACATACCAAGAGAGTTGGGAAACATTGTCTACATATTTCTCTTCCAACGCAAGGGCTAGGACGAACCAATTGTGGATTGAGTTTATCACTTAAAGAAAGAAACCCAAGCAAAGCATCTCAGTAGTCACCAAAGTCAAGGATATAGCTAACCAATTGGCAAGTATAGGAGACAAAACCGAAGAGGATCAGATTTTAAGACAAGTAATCAAGGGATTAAAGCAGATGACAAATGGGAGAGCCTCACAACTACCACGGACTTGTACATGGACATGTAGATTCCAGATCTTACCACACTCATGGGGCAACTCTTTACCCATGAAGCCAAGCTCAACAAGAATGGAGATTCATCAAGAGGCAATAGCTCTTCTGCCCTATACACAGATAAAGGCAAATCTAAAGAGAAAGTGAAAAGCAAGAAAATTGAGGATGAAGGTACAACCTATCAAGCCAACTATGCAGGGAGAGGTAGAAACTCAAGAGGTAGGGGTAGAGGAGGTAAGCAAGGTAGGTGGAGACCTTATAACTCCTCACCATGTAATATTTGTGGCTTGTCAAATCATACTATAGATGAGTGTTACAAGAACTTCAAGATCTCAGAGAGGTAGAGGTTTCCAAAGAGGTGAATATACACAATCAAGCGGAAGATTCAACCATCATTAATGCTACAATAACAACTACAACAACAACTACAATAACAACTACCAAGGAGGATACAAGTCAAGGAAAGAATACAACAATTATACAGAGGAACAAGAGGATTCCCTTTTGATTATGAATATGACTTCAAAGCAAGGTATCAATGATGATCATCTCTTCTACATTGACTCAGGAGGCTAAAACCATGTGGCAGGCAATGTAGCTCTTCTCTCTGACCTTGAGGAACCTAAGGGACACAATCAGGTACAAATAGGTGATGACACCAAGCACTCTGCGGTCAAGGTGGGAAATGTTAAAACCTCTGATGGAAATAGAAATCTTTTGAGAAGAGTTCTATATGTACCTACAATTACCAAGAATTTAATGAATGTTGGACAGATTGTGGAAAAGGGTTTGTAGGTCAGATTCAAAAAATATGGAACATTTTTGAAGGATCCTCAACATGGATTCAAGAGAATTTCCAAAGGCAAAAAGACAAGTAGATTATTCATTTTTGAACTTGAAGATACAAGGAATATTGCACTTTATAGTTACAAAGACCAAACATTATGAGAGCTTGAAATTTGGCATAAGAGATTAGGACACATTGGTGAGAGAACCTTAAAGAAAATTTATAGAGATCAATGTGTGCTTGGGATACCTGAAAGCAACACATGATCAATATGGTGCTTGTCAATTTGGAAAATGTCACAGGTTACCCTTCTCCAGGAAAGGCTACATGCATCATGACTACTTGGAGCTTGTCCATACAGATGTATGTGGACCAAGTAAGGATCCCTCAATTTCTAGATCAAGGTATTATGTATCTTTCATTCACTAGGTGGACTATCTTATACTTTATGAAGCATAGTGATGAAGTATGCAATTGCTTTAAGAAGTATCTTGCACTTGTTGAAAACCAAATAGGAAGAAGTCTAAAGAGACTAAGGTCAGATGGAGGAGGTGAGCACTTCTCAAATGAGTTTGATGCATTCTTGCAGGATAGAGGAATCAAAAGAGAAATTACAACAAGGTATACCCCTGAGCAAAATGGGGTGGCAGAGAGGAGAAATAAACTAGTTGTTGAAACAGCTAGGTCAATGTTAAATGAGAAAAAATTAACTAATTACTTGTGGGCAGGGAGTGTATCTACTGCCATTTATCTTGTTAACAAGTTGCCATCCAAATCTCTTGATGGGATGATGCCATATGAAGCATGGCATGGTAGAAGCCCTTTAGTTGATCATTACAGGATCTTTGGATGTGTTGCTTATGTGCATATACCATCTCAAATAAGAGGTAAGCTAGACCTTAAGGTGGAGAAGTGCATCTTCATAGGGTATGGCTTGAATCAGAAAGGATACAAGTTTTACAATCCTTCCAACAAAGGATTTATGGTTAGTAGAGATGTTGTCTTTCATAAGTATGATTCTTGGTTTGAAAGTGAATGCAGGAAAGTAAAGTTGCCTTATGACTTGGAAGAGGAATTTCCAAGCCTCACTAAGGAGGAGCCAAACCAGATTGAGGACATCAACTTAGATGATGAGGACATCATAAACCTAGAAGAATTCAAGGCATGGAAGTCCCAAGGCAAAGTCAAGATGAAGAAGTTGGAGGATACACCTGAATCATCCAACCAAGCAATCAGAAGATCACAAAAGGAGAACAAGAAGCCAATCAGATATGGGTATGACACTTCTTTAGTTACTAAGCACTCTGTTTATGTTGCAAAAGACTTGTCATTTGAAGAGTCATCATCATATGAAGAGGCAAAGACCAAGGCAGAATGGAAGGAAGCTATGCATGAAGAAGTTGAAGCACTCAAGGAGAATGATACTTGGGAGCTAGTGCCAAAGAAGGATTCTATGAAGGTAATTGGTTCTATATGGATCTATAAGATCAAGAGAAATTCTCATGGATCAATAAGCAAGTACAAGGCTAGACTTGTGGCTAAGGGTTTGTCACAAACCCAAGGAGTTGATTATGAAGAAACCTTCTCACCTACGGCAAAAATGCCTACCATTAAGGTATTGGTAAGTGTGGCTGCATCAAAGAATTGGAACATGTACCAATTGGATGTAGAAAATGCATTTCTAAATGGATGAATTTAAGAGGAGGTGTACATGTCTCAACCTCCTAGTTATGAGGACCCAAGCAAGGTAACATATATGTGTAAATTGAACAATGCTCTTTATGGATTGAAGTACGTACCTAGGGCATGGAACCATAGGTTGACTACATACCTTCAGGATCAAGGATTCATAATGAGTAAAGTAGATACTTCTCTGTTTATTAAGCGAAGTAATTCAGAAGTGATATACCTATGTGTGTATGTTGATGACATCATACTTGCAGGTAATGATACTAATGGAATCAAACAGATCAAGAATCAAATGATGCAAGAGTTCAAAATCAGTGATCTAGGGTCACTAAATTATTTTTTTGGACTTGAGTTAGTCTATACTAACTCTAGAATTTACATTTCACGAAGAAATTATGTACAGGACATGTTAAAGAAGTTTCATTTGCAGGATGCCAAGATAGCAAGCACTCCAATGGAGGTTAACCAAAAATTAAGTGTTCATGAAGGTGATGTGCTTGATAATATTGTAGGATACCAAAGCATAGTGGGAAGCTTGAACTATGCTAATTTGACAAGGATTGATGTTGCTTAGTTTCCTTAAACTTCAGAATTAGACATCAAGATATACTCAGATGCAGATTGGTCAGGTTGCAAAGATGATAGGAGGGGTACCTCAGGATATCTATTTTTTGCAGGTGATAAGCCTATGTCATGGTCTTCCAAGAGGCAACCTACTATTGCCTTATCTTCCAAAGAGGCAGAATATGGAGGATTGGCCAATGCTACTCAAGAGGCCATATGGATCAGATTGCTATATACAAATTTGGGTTTGCATACTAGATCGCCAATGATTTTTGGAGATAATACAAGCTCACTACATCTTGCAGCAAATCCTATTTATCATGCTAGGTCCAAGCATATAGAGTTCTACTATCATTATGTAAGAGAGAAGCCATTAAGAAAGGAAGTTCAATTGGCATATGTATCAACCAATATGCAATGTGCAGAATTATTATGAAACCACTTGATGGTATTAGACCTTGCAAGTTTAAAACTATGATTTGATTGCAAGACATTCAAGGGGATTGAAGAAGAAGAACAAGCCAAGATGTTTGGCTTGAGGGGGAGCTATTGGTGCAAATGCCAAGCCTACACACTTGGCTATGCATGAGAAGATCTTATGAGGAATAATTCAAGGTTCATGGGAACCGTTGCCGCATGAGTCTCTCTATCTTTCACCATTTGTAAAAGTCAGATTGACTCAAAGGAATATTTTTAAAAGCCACTAAACTCGTGGAGTTAGATGGATTTTTAAGAAATAAATTCTTAGAGAGAATATCTCCTAGATTAGTGGATCAGGTTTTAGTGAGAGCCAGAGTTGAATTCAAAATTCAAAATTTGAATGAAACATCTATAAACAGTGAATGTAAAACTCAAGGCATAGATCACTCCAATTCCGATGCATTAGTTGATCATATTGTAAGAGAGTGAGGCTCACTTCATAGCCTACACCTCTATCTATCATTGGGAATTGATTATCATGCCAATGATCATGTACAAAACATTGTTTCATAATACAATAGATTATTCATTATATCTCTTGATCTCTTTGTTATTGTCACTCAGAATAGTCACTTTGTATTGATCATATCTCAGTCCATACTCCACCATTTTCAATGTTCTATAGCTTGTTGGAATCAAACCTAAGTACTCTACATGCTGAGAAATATTGAAGACATTCCATTTAGTGTAGTGGAAGAAAAGTGCATCGAAGTACCCACAGCTCAAACTTTGTAGAGGTCCTAAAAATTGGGGGTAATGCTATACTTGCTAAATTGATTGCTCTGTGTATAGTCAATAATTTAAAGTGATTCCACTTGGAAGCATTAGCCTATTAAGCTAATGTAATATCTTCGAAATTAATTTTTCTAATTCCTACTGTATTGGAAGCATTGAGCTTAACAAGCAACATGTGTGTGTACCAAAATAGAAGGTTTTCATTAGATTGTGAACTTGGGAGTAGTTTGTTTTGTATCAAACATTACTCACATCATTTCCAAAGTACATAGGCACTTGTTTAGTGTCATTGGAAAGCTAAGAGGGCCTACAACTCAACTCTTAAGCTAAAGAGGGTTGCAGAGATTAGCAGTACCAACTCATTTTCTAGAGTGTCCATCCATTTTCCTCAACAGAGATGTAGTGTTTGATGTAAAGAATTCATGGTTTGAAGATGATTGTAGGAAGACCAAGTTACCTTATGATCTGGAAAATGATGTTCCAACTCTCACCCAAAAAGATCAACAATTACAAGATATCTAAGAGAGGTGCTACACTCTTTTCCTTTACGTACTCCATATTCTTTGTATCCATATCTTGTAATATGAGCTTTATTTCCTTCTCAATCCAACTTTCTCTTCTTTCCTCTTGTATCTCCCACCCTTTCTATTTCTTCTAGTTCCTTCTCTACATTCCCCCTCAATTCCAAACCCTCATCATTTTCCTTCAACTTCTATCCATTGGTAAGTGAGGTTATCTTGCTCCTTGTGTTTATGTATGTGAATGATTGTTGTGTGAATGCTAAGAGGGCAGTGCGAAACACTCGTGTCCTAAGAGCATTTTGTGTAATAGTGTATGTGCATGTGTATGTGTTACCTGTGTGAATGCTAAGAGGGCAGTGTGGAACACCCATGTCGTAAGAGCATTTTCATTTTTGTGTGGGTGCTAAAAGGGTAGTGTGGACCACTCGTACCCTAAGAGTGCTCTTTATGTTGTGTGCATATGTGTGAAGTGAATGTGTAAGGAGCTAAGAACCCTTCCTTTCCATCATATCCATCCCTGATTATGAGCCTGAGTGCTAAAGGAGTGTAAGAGGCCATTTCTTTAATGCCCCTCCCATAACCCGATGCCCCTTTGAGGAACACAGTTTCATGAATTTCCAAAACCCCAATGACCAAAATCGTCCCATTCGGTGCAACCAACCTTATCAACCAAGACCCCTTCTTTCTATCCATATCACATATAGTAGAAAGATATTCTTCCAACAATGCATAGTCTATCATTTTGGGGTAGAGCATTTGGCAGAAATCCTTGAATCTCAAGAACCATTTCGCTTTCGAGTTCTAGAATATAATCTTAGCTTTGACGTCTGGATCTTTATTCTTCAGTAAGGAATCCACCTTCAAGTTCAACCATGTTCATCAATCTTCCCACACTTCTATGGAAGACCCAAAGAAGATGCTACATAGTTTTTGGACAAATTAGAGATGGCATACCTTGTCTCAGGAAGGGATCAAGAAGCTATCAAGCTAAAGGCTTTCCCATTGTTCCTAAAGGAGGAAGCCAGAGTATGGTACAACAACCTATCAAACAATGCAATAGGAAGTTGGGAAGCAGTGTGTGAAGCATTCATAACGCATTATGGCAAAAAGTATACACCCGAAGGATTATGGCAACAATTGCTCTCACTAAAACAAGTAACTCTTGAAGACGTTTCCAATTATGAGTCGATGTTTTAGTGTGTGTGGAATAATTTGGAAGGTAGCCTAGCGACAAATAAGGTAGCTCCATAGTTTTTGAAAAGAGATAGATTCATGTTAGGACTCTTCCCTTCTCAGAAACAAAAGGTGGAGTCACAATTTCCTAGGACTTTTGAAGAAACATTAGATATAGCAAAATTTAAGTGTAGAAAATTAAAGTTTCAATCTTCAAAGGTTGAAAGGTAGAACATATGGATGCTAATCCCCTAGTACCAATTAGATAGGTAGAGAACAGAGAAGCTTCATAACAAGATATCTTGCAGAAACTCACACAATAGCTGGAACAACTAATACTCAACTTGGTGAGGAGCCAGCAAGACAAACCACAAAGGGAACAAAATCGAGGACAATGATGACAAGCACAAGAGTTTGTATGCTTCAATTGCAACGAACGTGGCCATTGTATGTATAATTGTCCTCATCCTCGTAGGAATTTAGAGTATATGTATCCTCTTAGGAGGCCGCCACAATATGCACAAGAACAACAACAACCGCAAGAAAATATTCCACCTGTCCCAATGGCTCAAGGTGACCAAAGGCAAGTGAATGTTTTAGAGCCGACTGAGGAACAAGAGACTATGGATACAATGCCAATCACAAGGACAAGGGTGCAAGATAGAGATCGATCTCAAGATGAAGATTCTAGCATGGGTACACAAACGAATAAAGGAAGAGTTGCAGAAGGAGAATTTAGTAAAAGAAAGAGAAGGTCGAGGAGGAAGATCACGATGGAAGACTTTCCTCTATGTAAGGGTATTGAACCGTATGACCTGATTGAGGATATATCTACACAGAAACCAAATATCACTTGGCCACAATTACTCCAACTATCTTCAAAAACTAGGAGGGAATGGTCCAAGCTAGTGAGCACTAGGAGGACTAAAAATAAGGAAATTAACCTTATAAGAGCCAATACGTGTGATGATGTGGTAGCCACAGTGGATGCATATGTAAAAGGAAAAATATTTTCAAATGTGTACATGGATGGCAGAGCACAGATGTCTGTGATGACAAAAAAAACAATGCATAGGTTAGGCTTGGATGTGACACGACCATCTGTGTATCAAGTTGAAATGGCAAATAATAGTGTTGTTAAATGTGTTGGTGTAATTAAAAATTTAAGAGTTACAGTATATGATATAGATGTTGCCTTCGATATGTATGTAATTGCAACCAAAGGGGGGGGCTACCCCATCATATTAGGACGTCCATGGTTAATCACAGAGAGAGTAGATAAAAAATCGGGCTCTAGCCTTCTAATTCTCAAACCAAATGATAGAACAAAGTCAGTTACCTATGATTTGAAGGACCAAAGAAGGAAGATCACAGGTATGAAACAATTGTGGATGAAGAGAGTTCTTGTTATGATAGTGATTCTAGGAGTGAACAATCCACAACCAAAAATGGTTCATCAACACTCGAAGTCATGGGCGTGATCTTTCAATGAAAGGAAGATGGAGGCAAAGGGGATGATCTACAACAACCACAAAGTGAGGACTCCATGCCTGAAGCGGATCTCCAAAGGATGGTAGCAGAAGATCTCACCTTAGAGAAAAGGACCACGTACATCAACATGCTCAAAAGGTACCCCAAATTGTTCATTAAAGATTATAATGAGATACAAGGTGTAACTGTTATTTAACATCATATCGAAATCAAGCTAGAATCCAAGCTAGTGGCGCAAAAGCTCAGAAGGATTGGAACACTTGAACAAGAGGCTCTGCTAAATGAGGTAAATAGACTCATAATGGCTGGTTTCATTTACCCTGTATCAAATTCAGAATGGGTGTCTCTAGTAGTAGTTATCCTGAAGAAGAACGGTAAATGGAGGGTGTGTTGTGACTATAAACCCTTGAATGCAGCAACTAGAAGTAATCATTTTCCACTATCCTTCCAAGATGAGATTCTAAATGAAGTGGCAGGTCATGAAAGGTACACTATATGTGATGGATACTCGGGGTACTTTCAAATTCGGATAGCTGAGGAGGACCAAAGGAAGACCACATTAAATTACGCTGTGGGGATGCTTTGCTTATCAGGTAATGCCTTTTGGTCTAACTAATGCACGTGCAACATTTCAAAGGTTTATGAACTATGTTTTTCAACCATTCTTTGGATCATCAATAAGGGTGTACATGGATGACTTTTGCATATATAGTACTAGATCTATGCATTTCCAAAAGGTTGACGAAGTTTTAAAAATATTGTATGAGCTTGGAGTTCAATTGAATCTTGATAAGTGTCATATTTCGAAAAAGGAAGTAGCTCTCCTTGGATATCTCATATCAAAAAAGGGGATTTAAGTTGATCCATCCAAAGTAAAAGCCTTATTGGCTCTACCTCCTCCAACAACAACAAAGCAGACCCTCACTTTTGTACAAAAGGTATGGTACATGTCATAGTTCATCCACCTTCTATCTGAAACCATATCTCCATTACAAAAGCTTGCACAAGATAGTGTCTTTGCATGGGAGGATATCCATAGTGAATGTTTTGAAGAAATCAAAAGAGTACTCAACACTCTACCCACATTGATGCCCCCAAATATGGGAGATTCCTTCTATGTGTCTCCAAGTGCAGGTGAAGAACCAATCGGAGTAGTCTTACTCCAAAAGGATATGAAGATATCTCACATGCATCCTGTTTACTTTGCTAGCAAGGTAATGAAAGAAAATGAGAAGAGATACACAGATGCAAAGAAACTCATGTATGCACTTATGTTTGGAGTAAGGAAGTTTCAGTCTTACCTTCTTGCTAGGCCTTTCATTGTTCTTACGATAGATCATGCATTCCCATATGTGGTCCAACATATGAGTATCTCATCTAGAATAGCGAAATGGGTTCTTGAACTTCAAGAAGACAACTATACTTTTGTAGTAGAGGAAATCACAAGAGAGAGTCTTGGAGACATACTCACCTACAGTAAGTGGGAGAGGAAAATCTCCAATGAGAGGGACCGGAGAGCAACCTTGCATGAAGAAGATATTGAAGATGCACATACTATATTTTTTCATGGTGAATATAAGAAGCAGGTCAATGAAGCAACAGGAGGGTTTCTAATCTATGACCAAATTATATAGCTCATCCTCAAGAAAGGTATAATTCTTCCTAATGCTCATTTAAATAATGAAAGAGAGTATGTAGCACTATGTGAGGCCTTGCATGAATGTGTCCAACATAGTATCAAAAGGTTGATTATCAAAGGAGACGCAATGTTGATAATTAAGCAATTGCAAAATGTTTGGTGTTGCAAAAGTGAAAATTTGTTTGAATGGTTGAAAAGGGTAAGAGTGTTATTAAAACAATTTGAGAATATTCAAATATGTCATGTACCAAGGAGCCAAAATAAGGAAGCAGATGCATTAGCAAATGAGCAATTTGATAGTTTCATAGCATCCATGAGGTTGGGAGACGACAATTTCATAGGTCAAGAAGGATTAAAAGATATCATTGAATTTCTTGAGGCCAGAGAACCACCCAAGCACTCAAACAAGGTACAGAGGTATAGACTAGCAAAGAAGGCTCTACAGTACCAACTCATAGGAGATCATCTCTATGAGAAAGGAAAGGATCTTATCCTTAGAAGGGTCCCCTCATCGGATGAAATAAAGAGCATTATGGAATCATGTCATGATCATGCATATGGAGGACACTTTTCACATTAAATAACAATAAGGAAAGTACTTCAAGCAGGGTATACATGGCCTACACTTCATAAATATGTTCAATATTGGTGTAAAACATGCAATAAATGTTAGATTACAGGGAATAAGAGGCTTATGTATGAAGCAAGGACACCAATCATATCTTATGGGCCATTTGAGAAATGGGAAATTGATGCAATTGGACCCCTACCAAGGACAAGCTCAGGGAAGGAGTACATCATTGTGGTAGTGGACTACATGACTAGATGGGTAGAAGCAACTAGCACAAAAAGGACAACCACACAAGATATTGGGAAGTTCATTTATCATTTGATATGTTGTAGATTTGGGATACCTTTAGAGATAGTATCAGATCATGGTCCAGGTTTTAGATCAGATGTTTTGAATGATCTATTGATTAGATTAAACATAAGGCATAGATACTTCACACCCTATTATCCTCAATGTAATGGTCTTGTTGAAAATACCAATGGAATTCTTTGTAAAATCATTAGTAAGCACGTAAAGAAGCATCCTAAGGAATGGGACAAGCACCTCATTGTAACATTATGGGCATATCGCACACCCTACAAGGCATCCTTAGGATTCACTCCTTTTCATTTAGTGTATGGACAAGAAGCCTTATTACCAATAGAAGTGGAGATCCCAAGTCTCTGTGTATTGCTAAAAGAAAGTGCAGAAAGTGAAGAAGAGGTCATCCAAAAGACTCTTATAGATCTACAACAATTGAGTATGAAAAGGGAACTTGCAGTGGTGCATTACATCAATCAAGCAAAGAAAAGAAGGGAGGAATTTAACAAACAACTAAAGGATAAAGGGTTAACAGAAGGAACTCTTGTTCTAAGGTATGATAACCGTTTTGATAACATGCATGATACAAAGTTCCAACCACGATGGAAAGGACCATTTCTGATCAAGACAAAATTCAAGAATGGAAGCTATCAACTCATGGATATGTCATGGAAGCTGCACAAGACGAAGGCCAATGGATGGAGGTTAAAGAAATACTGGCAGAGGATAGAAGAAAGCAATGAACAACATGATCAATCAAGGGAGAAGGACATATCAGTAGCTCTACAAGAAGATGACCCGCCTTGGAACATCAACAAATTCTTTGAAGGCTAGAGACATGAATGCCTCTAGACAAGGGGAGGGCTAAGTATGAGTGAATATTTTTTGAAACCCCTCCTTAATAATACCTTATGTATAGATATGTACCCCTATAGTATTTGTAGTTTTCAAACCTTTATCGAAACCATAAATATATGTATTTGAAGGAAATAAAAGGCCAAGATTAAGGTGGGCCCCACCCAAGTAAAGTAGCTACCCTAACCTGCACTGAATGGTATAATCAAATCCTAAGTTAAATATGGAGTGGGAAAAAAGTAGTTTTATAAATTCAAATACTTAAGCTTGACGCACTCTCCTTTTTTAAAGAGTCCAAAAAGCATTTCAAAGACTCAAGCCCCACCATAGACTTTTGAGGCCTATAGAAATATTCTTGACAAATGGGACACATATGATTGACGTTTTGGGCCCAAAATCAAGTATAAACTACTCCAAATGCCCAAACTCATATATTAGACTCATCTCCATGAAATGGAGGTGCTATTTATAGTACTTTTATGATTTTTCATGAAAATATCAAAGATATGACTATATGGGATAAGGTGCATACCTTAGAATGGCTGAAAACCTTCTAGGATTTTTTCAAAGTTGTATTTTCTACCACGCAAGTGTCACATCTAGATGATTCTCCCAAATAATATCATCTCCAAATATCTTCTCAAAAGGCCTATAAAAGGACCCCCTTGGGTGCCCTCAAAGCAAGCAAGTGGTGTGCAGGTACATGCTATCAACACTACAATGATCATAATGCTACCCCTTTGGAGGTGGAGATCTTGGCTACAAAGAGGTGTTACACTCTCTTCCTTTATGTAATCCATATTCTTTGTATCCATATCTTGTAATATGAGCTTTATTTCCTTTTGAATCCAACTATCTCTTCTTTTCTCTTCTATCTCGGACCCTTTCAATTTCTTCTAATTCCTTCTCTACATTCCCCCTTAATTCCAAACCCTCATCATTTTCCTTCAACTTCTATCCATTAGGAAGTGAGTTTATCTTGCTCCTTGTGTTTATGTATATGAATGATTATTGTCTGAATGCTAAGAGGGCTGTGTGGAACACACGTGTCCAAAGAGCATTTAGTGTAACCGTGTATGTGAATGTCTATGTGTTACCTGTGTGAATACTAAGAGGGCAGTGTGGAACACCTGTATCCTAAGAGCTTTTTCATTTTTGTGTGGGTGCTAAGAGCGTATTGTGAACCACCCGTACCCTAAGAGTGCTCTTTGTGTTGTGTGCATATGTGTGAAGTGAATGTGTAAAGAGCTAAGAACCCTTCCTTTACATCATATCCATCCCTGCTTATGAGCCTGAGTGCTAAAGGAGTGTTAAAGGCCATTTCTTTAGTGCCCCTCTCAACGCATCCAATGATCTATTGGAGATAGATGTCTACGAAAGCACGCGAACATCACAAGGAAGAAGAAGAAGCTTGGAGCACAAACACACAATACTGAATGTATTACCAGAGAATGTACAAAGATAAGTAGCCCGTTAGGGCAATAGGCGTATATACAAGCCGGGGGAAAAAACCTCCTAAAGGGGGAAAAAGTGCCCTAGCGGTCTTAGTGTGTTCACACACATCACTACCTAACTATATCAACAAATCCCCCCTGGGAGTGATGCGGTGAACAAGGAGCTGGCACTCATGTATAAGAAAGTGCCAAGCTATGTGGAAATCACTCCACAAAAGGAAGTAAGTCCAAAGCTTTGCGGAAAGCTTCAAACTTCTCCCTAGGTAGAGCCTTCTTGAAAAGGTCTGCAATGTTCTCCTGCATGGGCACATATGCCAAGCTGATCTCCCCAGCAGAGAACCCCTCCCTGACATAGTGATAATGCACCTCAATATGCTTAGTGCGAGCATGGAACATAGGGTTCCTGACAACTGCCAATGCGCTCTGACTGTCAGTGAAGATGGTGGTGGCAGAAGACTGGTAAACACCCAAATCAGCCATAAGGCGTCTGAGCCACACACACTCAACAATCGCTGTGAAAGCTGCCGTATACTCAACCTCACAATTGGAAGTGGCCATAGTAGGCTGCTTCTTGCTCAACCAAGATATACATGAGCTACCAAGCATGAAGCAAAAACCACTGGTGGACACACGAGTGTCATAGCAACCAAACCAATCTAAGTCAGAAAAAGCATGCAAATCTAGCGGTAGTGATCCCCCCTTGGGATAAAACAACCCAAGTAGCCGAGTACCACTCAAGTAGCGAAAGATGCGCTTAACCGCCTTCCAATGCGTGACTCTTGGGCAATGCATAAACCTGCTCATCTGTGAGACAACAAACTGAATATTTGGCCGAGTAATGCATAAGTAAATCAAGCATCCAAGAGCCTGCTGATAGAGAACAACATCAAATGCATCTCCAACATCATGAAGACTCAATCGTAAACCTATCTCCATAGGAGTGGCAATAGGCTTACAGTCTTCAAGGCCAAAACGTTGCAATAATGTGTCAATATATTTTGTTTGACACAAAGCCATTCCACCATCAACTTGCATAAATTGAATGCCCAAATAGTAATGCAAATGCCCCAAATTAGACATCTCAAATGAGGCATGCAAATCAGCCTTGAAATTAGCAATATGCTTCTCAATAGGACCAGTGAGCAGCATGTCGTCAACATAGACAACAATGATCAAAAGCACATCATTAGCACGCTTAACATATAAGGTGCTTTCAGTTGGACTGTTCTCAAAACCATGTGCAACCAGATAGGCATGTATCTTCCCATACGAAGCTTGTGGTGCTTACTTTAAACCATATAATGCCTTCTTTAGCCTGCACACCTGGTTTTCATGCCCTTTCTGCACAAAGCCATGGGCTTGAAAAATATACACTTCTTCATGAAAGTCGCCATTTAGAAATTTTGTTTTAATGTCCAACTGATGTACATTCCAACCATGATGGGCTGCAAGTGCACAAATGCTCCGAATAGTAGTCATACGACATGTAGGTGCAAAGGTCTCATCAAAATCAATGCCTCTTTCCTGCGCATAACCGTTTGCAACAAGCCTAGCCTTATACCTGTCAACTGTACCATCAAGTTTACGCTTGAGCTTGTATACCCACTTAGTGCCCATGGCCTTCTTGCCAGGTGGCAAGTCACATAAAGACCATGTACCATTCTTCATTATAGCATCATATTCAGATTGCATAGCAGCCATCCAATTTTTTGAATTCTGTGCTTCATTCTCATCACAGAGACTAGACGCAGCCATAGCATAGCAATCTAATGCAAAGGAGGCACTATAAGAGCCTAAACGAGTACGATATGAGAAAGGTGCATCTAATTTGTTGTCACGCAAAGTCTCCACCACCCATTTTGGCATAGTTTTTGCCTGCTCAATATCAGCTCTCTCATCAACAAGTGCATCATGTATATCTGCATCAGAAATGGAATGATCTACATCATCATATGAAGCCTGCAAAGGCTGAGAAGTTGCCTCATTAGGACCAGCACTAGACTTTCCACATGTAAAAAGAGGCATCAAAGTATCATACATGTCTTTGGAGCTAACAGATGTCTCCTTAGTACATGAAAGCAATGGCTCAATAGCATCTTCCACAAAGACAACATCACGGCTAACTAGAATGCGTTTAGTCTGTGGAGGATACAGACGATAGCCTTTACTTTCAGAACTGTATCCTACAAAAATACATTTTTCTGCCTTATCATTCAATTTTTTGCGATGTTGTTCAAGCACTAGTGCATATTCCAAACAACCAAAAACACGTAGATGAGCAACAGATGGCTTACGTTCATGCCAAGCCTCATATGGAGTGATAGACTGTAGCGCTTTAGTGGGACACTTGTTCAGTACATATGCTGCACACATTACAAACTCAAGCCAGAAACTATGTGGTAAAGCCTCACGTTTGACCATGAACCTCGCCATCTCCATGAGTGACCTGTTCTTTCGTTCAGCAACTCCATTCTGTTGAGGTGTATACGACACTCTACACTGGTGTTTTATCCCACATTCATCCAAAAATGCATTAAATCAGAAGACATATATTGCCCCCTCAATCAGAATGGAGGGTGCCCATTTTACATGCTCACAGATTTTCAGCCAAAAACAAAAATTGTTTAAAGCACATGAACACTTCGGACTTTGCTTTGAGTGGATATACCATGCATGCATGGAAAAATCATCAATCAAAGTCACGAAGTAAAGGTAATTTCCAAAAGAGGGTTTCTGGATAGGACCACAGACATCACTATGTACAAGCTGCAATTTCTGAGTAGCCCGAACTGAACCATCTTTTGGAAATGAGGAACGCTGCATTTTGCCCAAAATACAGCCTTCACAAACATGTTTTCCAGGTGCCTCAAGCTTGGGCAAAGAGGACACCATTTCAGATTTCTGCAGGCGTAGCAAACTAGCAAAATTTAGATGACCAAAGCGTGCATGCCAAAGCTTAGCATTTGACATAGCCTGAGAATCATTTACTGCACATGTTGAATCACTTACAGATCTTTCATAGTCTATGAGCTTATACAACCCACGACATAAAATGCCAGAAGCAATAATCACATCACCATTTGGTAGATCATGAATTGTACACCTGTCATCAACAAATTTCACAACCAAGCCAATCTTGGCTAATCCAGAAACTGATAACAGGTTCTTTTTGATCCCTGGCACAAATAAAGCATCTGAAAAAGTGAAAGAACTACCATCAGCAGTAGTCAAAATGATCTTACCAACTCCCATAACAGGATAAGAGGAGTTGTTGACGCATGTAATAATATTCCCTGTAGGGGCAGGCTCGAGTGAAGAGAAGAAACTGCGCTGCGAGGTAATATATTTGGTTGCCCCACTATCAAAATACTAAACATCTGAGTCTACTGCAGACATGCACTCATCATGAGAAGATGGGTCAAAACTGCAGATAGTATTAAATGCCCATTCTTCTTCCTACACAAGATTTGCAGACTCTGTTTTTGGTGTAGAGGCCTCTGCAACAACCATTCCAGCCTCTTTCTTCTTTGCATCTTTAGCAGCAAGTTTTGGACAGTTCTTTATGATATGATCATTCCCTTTACAGTACATACAAAACAATTTCTGTTTTTCTGATTTTTTCTCATCTTTGTCTTGGTTCTTCGAATATGCAGCACTTGCAGATTTCTGCTTACTAGTAGAAGAGCTCCATTTTCCTTTGCCCTTCTGACTAGCTAGGAAAGCTTGATCTGCAACATGCATAATGGACTTGTTCTGCCGGGACTGATCTTCCTGCAACAAAACAGAGACTAACTCCTCAAATGACAAGGCATTTGGATTGCCTTTCATCATCAACCGAAGAGTAGAAGCAAAACTCTGATATGAATCAGAAAGACCATTCAGAGCGGTCTGCACAAGTGAGCTATCTGGTATAACGTCATCAGCAAAAATCAACTGTTCCTTCAAGTATTTGATCTTTGTTAGGAAACTGTCCATAGAATCACCTTCATTCATGTGCTCACTCTCCAACTGTTTTCGGAGGTAAGCAACACGAGCCTCATTCCTAGCTTGGTACAATGTGGTAAGTGTATCCCAAGCATACTTAGCTATTCTGCAAGAGCGAATATGAGGAATAATGGCACGTTTCACAGACAAAGCTATCAATGCATGTGCCTGGGCATCTCTGCCATCCCAACAAATTTGCTCTGCTGTAGGTGCAGCAGAAACAGTAGCATGAACAGGAATCTGTGGAATATCATCTTCGACACCATCTTCATCAGCTCCAGCACCTATATTTGCAGTACCTGTAGTCAGAGCTGTAACAGGACGTCTTTCAACACCCTGCACAATGTTCCACAATCCTTTTGCAACCAATATATGTTGTTGTTGGAACATCAAGCTTACACTATGCTTGAGGTGGATTTGATCTACATCAAAGGCTATCGCATCAAAAGAATATCCATTGGAGAGTTCTTTTTCATATGCTCATTTATTGTACTTTTTTGAGAGATTTTTGATGGCTCATTTACCGTTGTAAAAGCCTTGAGCTTTACACATGTAAAGGTAGAAAGATAGAGCCCAAATCCCATGAATTTGTGGTGGTTGAAGTTGCATTCAATCAAGCAAATCAAATCACCTAAAAGTAGATCAAACTAGATCTTCACTTTTCCTAGATTGTAGGAAAGTGAATTGATTCCCTCCAACAACCATTCCCACCTTCATTTGAATTTAAATTCAACTTGTAAAAGTCGTGGAACACTCCTAGAGTCTATATAAAGACTTGAAATCACTTGTACATTACATGGAAGCAATATACATACACTTGTGACCATCATTGTCTTGCTCCTTCAATTCTCTGCATCATCTTCTTCACCAACAGTAATCTTGCAGAGGCTGCTGCTCTCTCTCCACAACTCCAAATTGAGTCCAAGATGACTCATTCGAAAGGTATTAGTGTCTAGTGTATGCCGTTCAAGCTTCAAAGCATTTGGTGCAGTAGATTGGGCGAAATCGGAGTTTTTCTGCCTCGGGGTCAATCTCTACGTATTCCTAAAAAATAGGACGTACCACCGGTGAATGTCGCATTTATTCCTAGAGCATATTTTGCTTATTCCTTATACTTTTGTGCATTCCATACATTCAACCCTATGTGTACCACTCCCATAAAATATTTTTTTCTAATTGTAATCACGCGGGTCGCTATGGGCATTTGAAGTTCATTGTCTCTTCCATAGATAGTAAGTTTTTGAGCTAGTCGACCCCCGAACCTATCGGTCTTATATCGACTCATTCTCCTTGATGCTCCAAAGTACATAGTGCATTTCTTTGCACTTATTGCATGCCTATAAGGTCTTTTTGAGTCTCCATAAGCTCAAGGACTGGTCTTGTGCCAGTTGGCTTGACCAAACTTCGTCGCTTCGAAACACACTTTTCTACCTTCTACAAGCTTCTCCAAGTTCTTTCAATGGTATCAGAGCTAGATCAAGATGGATGACGGCTTTCCCTCAATGATCGAGAAGCTTGATCGACACAACTAAGCGGCTTGGCAAATCAGAATGGAGGCCTATTTTCAAGGTAGAAATCTTTATGGAATTGTAGCAAGTGATGAAGCTATGCCTATTCCAAGATCCATAGGAGGACCTACACAAGAGGAGACAGATAAACTCACACTTTGGTGTGCAAGGGATGCTCAAGCAAGGTCGTACATACTAAACTCTATCTTTGACTTTCTATTACCACATATTAGAGGATGCAAGACATCTCAAGTGACATGGGATGCCCTCGAGACTTTCTTTTCTGCTAGTACCAAAGCAAGAAAGAATCATTTTTGGAATGAGTTCAACCAAATGAAGAAGATGCCTAAACAAACCATCATAGAGTTTGTTACCATTGGAGAGCTAATTGAAGAAGAGGTCATCATGAGGCAAATTCTCAACGGCATTCGAAGTGATAAGCAATGGAAATCCTTCACGACGGCTTATGATCTCATCATGGATGTGCAAACTCCAGACTTCAACATCTTTCTTGGACAACTCTTCAATCAAGAAGCCAACAATAGCATAAAGGAAGGTAAATCTTATCATGGTAATTCAACTAGTGCTCTATATGCAGATAAGAAGGATAAGAAGCAGAAAGGCAAGAAGAAGGAAGAAGATGAAGAAGAGACTTCCCAAACCAACTTTGCAAGCAAGAGAAAGTGGAAAGGGAAGAAGAAAGGACCAAAGCAAGACAAAGCCAAAGGTCAGAATGTTCAACCTTGTGCCATATGCGATAAGTCCAACCACACCACTCAGAATTGCTAGTTCAATGGGAAGACCCAGAAAGGAAGTGGAAGAGGTGGATATGGCAGCAATTGAGGCAGAGGTGGATACAACTTCAACAATAACAATAGAAGCTATAATAGAAGGGACTACAACAATTATTCAGAAGATCAACCACATGAAGACTCATTGCTTCTTATGAATCTAAGCCACAAAGAAGGTAAAGAAGATGATCATTTGTTCTACATAGATTCAGGATGTTCGAATCATGTTGCAGGCAACATTGCTCTTCTATCTGATTTGGAAAGTCCAAAGCATAGACATAAAGTGCAAACAAGGGATGACACAAAGCACAATGTGGAGAAGATTGGTAATGTCAAAGCTTCCAATGGCAGGACAAACATTCTGAGTAAGATTCTCTATGTACCCACTATCACTAAAAACCTAATAAGTGTAGGCCAAATAGTTGAAAAAGTCTTGCAAGTTCAGTTCACCCAACATGGAGCTTTTGTGGAAGATCCATGTCAAGGCTTCAAGAAGATAGCCCGAGGTGAGAAGCATGGTAGGCTCTTTACTTTTGAAGTAGGAGAAACCAGGAACATAGCTCTATTCAACTTTGGGTCTCAAACCCAAAGTGAGCTTGAAGTGTGGCATAAGAGACTTGCTCATGTGAATGAAAGAACCTTGAAGGATATATGCAGGGATCAAAGTGTTCTAGGACTGCCGAACATATCAAAGCAAAACATGATCAACAGGTGTGATGCATGTCAGATTGGGAAGGCACAAAGACAACCATTCAACCACAAAGGCTACATCCACAACAACTTCTTGGACTTAGTACATACAGATGTATGGGGACCAAGTCAAGAAGCTTCATTGGCAGGATCAAGGTATTATGTCTCATTTATTGACGACCATAGTAGATGGACTGTTCTATACTTTATCAAGAGTAAGAATGAAGTGTTTGATTGCTTCAAGAAGTATCTTGCACATGTGGAGAATCATACAGGTGGATCACTAAAGAAGCTCAGATCTGATGGAGGGGGAGAATACTTCTCCAAAGAGTTTGATGAGTTCTTGCAGGAAAAAGCTATCAAAAGGGAAGTGACTACTCGGTATTCTCCTCAACTAAATGGAACTGCAGAGAGGAGAAACAAGAAATTGGTTGGATCAGCCCGAACAATGCTCGAAGAGAAGAAGTTGCCACATTATCTATGGGCAGAAGCTATTTCAACTGCTGTGTACCTTGTCAATCGACTACCATCCAAATCACTTCCAGGTATGACTCCTTATGAAGCATGGCATGAAAGAAAACCTAGTCTTGGACATTGCAAGGTTTTTGGTTGTTTATCTTATGTTCATGTACCATCACAAATAAGAGGTAAGCTAGATGAAAGGGCAACAAAGGCAGTGTTTATTGGATAAGATTCAACTCAGATGGGTTACAAGTTCTTCAATCCTTCAACCAAGCAATTCACTACAAGTAGAGATGTTGTGTTTGAAGAACACAGGTCTTGGTATGATGAAGACAAACAAAAGGTAACACTACCATATGATCTTGATTCTGATGCTCATCAATTAGGAAGCAAGCATGATATACAGGTTCAGGATCCACGAAGTGATACAGAAGATGGCCAAGATGAAAGAGAAAAGGATTACAAGCTATGGAAGTCAAGAGGCAAAGCAAAGATGCAAGATATTGGAGAATGCTCAAAACAAGCACCTAGAAGATCAGCAAGAGAGAAGAAACAACCAAAAAGGTATGGATATGATTCCACGTTTGTTATGAAGCATTCAATCTACTTGGCAAAAGACTCTAGTTCAGAGGAACCCTCAACCTATGAAGAGGCAAAGCGAAACCCTAATTGGGAAAAGGCCATGAACGAAGAGATAGATGCATTGAAGGAGATGGACACTTGGGATTTGGTTCCAATGTTGTCGAATCAAAAGGTAATTGGTCGCAGATGGGTATATAAAGTTAAAAGAAATTTAGATGGATCAGTTGGAAGGTACAAGGCAAGATTAGTTGCCAAAGGATGCTCACAAACTCATGGTATAGACTAGGAGGAAACATTCTCACCTGTTACAAAGATGACTACAATCAGGACATTGATAAGTGTAGCTGCTGCAAGGAGTTGGAGACTCCTACAAGTTGATGTGAAAAATGCATTCTTAAATGGTTGGATAAGTGAAGAGGTATACATGTCACAACCACCAGGTTTTGAAAACCTAATCATCCATCTTATGTTTGCAGAATTAAGAAAGCATTGTATGGATTACAAAGAGCTTGGAACTACAGGTTGGTTATGTGGAGATATCAAGCTCAACATGTGATGATCTAGGATGACACGTACCAGTTTTTCATTTCTCTGACATGTATAGTGGTCACGTCGGTATATGTCAGGGATACTTCATTGAGCTTTATTAGATTTATCTACCGAGAGTGATGGCACATTTGTTTCTTGCCAGCTCATTCATTCGCGGACATTAGGTTTTTCCTTAGGTACTGGTCTTTATATATTGCACTGGTTGTATTCTTGTTTTTAGGTCATTCTTGTACATTCCTTTTATGTAATAGAAGAAGAAGAAGAAGATCATTCTTCCTTGCCTCAATCTGTGTCTGTGCTTCTCCTTGAGAGTGAGAGTGTGTGTGTGAGCTCTCTTCCCTATCTCCTTCCTCGTGACATGGTATCAGAGCCAGCGTGGCTGTAGAGAGCTCATGGAGAAGGCGACGGTGAAGACTACGCGGCAAGGCGTGGAGAGAACGCGATTTCACAAACGGCCTCTGTTTGCTACGAAATCGCCGTGAAGGTAGAAGACCTCAAAATATTTTCGGAGCTATCTCGACCTCTGTTTTGAGCCCACAAGGTGGGGCCCACAAAAAAACCAGGTCTGTTTTAGAAACTATAACTTGCGTTGTGTTCGGCGACACTCATATATTCCAGATCCAGAATTTCAAGGGATTCCGTGTACTGTTGATACACGAGAACTGTGTTTTTCTGAGATCAAACTGTCACGTCATAGTGCGACAGTGTTCAAGCAGAAGTGCTGCTTGTAGGGTTTTGCAGTGTTGTGAATTGTTGCAGAAATGGCAAACGCAGATGGAATGAGTCAGCTTATGAGCAATAAGCTGGACAAGAACAACTTCCATGCTTGGAGATTCAGAATGACGAATTTCCTGATGGGAAAAGGCTACTGGAAGTACATCGAGGGAGAGAATGGAAATGCTCCGCAATTACAAGAAAGGAATCGAACTGCAGAACAGTTAAGAGCATATGAGGAATGGAATCAAAGAGCACGAAAGGTAATGTATTGGCTATCTGTTAGCATACAGGATAGCATGATTGGACACATACAGGATGCCAAGACTCCAAAAGAGGCTTGGAATAGTTTGGTCACTTTGTACGAGACCAATACAAAGGCACGGAAATTGCAACTCAAGAACGAGTTGCATACATTGGAGAAAAAGAGCATGTCGGTAAGTGACTACACTCTAAAAATCAAAAGCATATGTGAGTCACTTGCATCTATTGGCGTGAATGTAGATGATGATGATAAGGTGGAAGTGTGCCTTCGTGGTTTAGGAGCTGCATATAAGCAGTTCAGAACTTCTATAGATACCAAGGAAAATATTCCGAGTTTTGCTGATTTGGTCTCTATGCTGATCATTGAAGAAAAGAATCTCGGTGAGGATTCAAACTCCCAAGGAAAGCCCAGTTTTGAGCAGGTATTCTACTCTGGCAGAGGAAGAGGCAGAGGTAGAGGTTTTGGAAGTGGAAGAGGAAACAGTAACCAAGACCAAGGTCAACAACAAAATCATGCAGGAGGAAGAGGACAGTTTCGAGGCAGGGGGAGCCAAACAGGTCGCAGAAATTTCCAAAGAAATGATTCAGGTAATGATAGTAAAGGATGCTGGAATTGTGGTAAACCTGGACACTTTGAACGTGATTGTACGTTAAAGAATCAAAATAACAGAAGGCAGCAAAACAACTATGCATCCACAAGTGCAGATGATTCTGAGAAGATGTTTATGGTTCAATATCACATGATGAATACGATGTCTGCTGGTGTTTCAAAATCAAACGATAATGTCTAGTATGTTGATTCAGGTGCTTCAAATCACATGACCAGTCATGCAGAATGGTTTAGTAGTTTGCAAAAAATGCCAGTTCCTGGATATGTTGAAACAGGTGATGACACATCGCATCCTATTGAGCATACAAGAAACATAGCATTATCTATGGAGGACGGAATTCACCTGCATTGGAGTAGGTGCTACCCTGCAATCTTCAATTTTAAACTTGATTAGCAAGTTCTTCAAATACCTTTCTTAAGTTACATATATTCCATGTTGGGTATATGAAATCTCCATGCCCAAGAAATATAAAAACTCTCCCAAGTCACTCATCTTGAATTCTTTCTCCATTTGCTTCTTAAGACTTTGTATGCCCTTCTCATCTGTACCTGTAAGAATTAGATCATCAACATATATGCACATGTAAATGAACCCATCATCACTTGCTTTAACAAGCAAGCTAATATCTGCTTTAGACACTTGGAAACCAAGCTCCTCCAAGACCTTCACAAGTCTATAATTCCATGCCCTTGGAGCTTGCTTCAAACCATACAAAGCTCTCTTGATCTTACATACATACTTTGGATACCTTTTATCCTTGAAACCTTCTGGTTGCTCCATGAAAAAATCATCTGAAATGTAACCATTTAGAGAAGCATTCTTCATATCTTATTGACATATCCTCCAACCTTTACATGCAACAATAGCTATGAGAGTCCTTATAGCTGTCATCTTAGCCACAAGACTATAAGTCTCATCATAATCTATACCATATTTATGAGCATACCCTTTCACAACAAGTCTAGCTTTATATCTAGACACACTTCCATCTGCATACCTCTTTGTTTTGTGGACCCATTTGCATCCAGTGATCTTCTGACTATTTGTTTTTGGAACCAAATCCCATGTCTCATTATCCATCAATGCATCATATTCTTCTTGCATAGCTTTCTCCAAATTTTCCTTACCTTTTGCCTCTTCATATGTAGAAGGGTCTTCCTCTACTTTCACCATGTAAGCATAATCTTTAATAGTAAAAAAAGAAGTGTCATAGCTATACCTTGTAGGTTGCCATTTATGCTTTGATGACCTTCTGAGTTCTCCACTTCTTGAAGTTTCTCATTCATCACATTGTGGATCAAACCTTGGCATTTCTTCAACTTAAACTTGTCCTTCGTTGTTCTCTTCTTCATCAAGTATTTGAACCTTTGATTTACCTTTCTTTTGATCCAAGGTTTCTTCATCAAATACATGATATTAACTGTACCTACATACCAAGTACCTTGCTGTAGCTCAGTGATGAGTAGCACCTCCTTTAATGTCCTCTTCATGAGGATGGTATGAAGACCTCGAGCAAGTGAAGGCACAAATGTGTGAGTGCGAAGCACACTAACATGCACACACATACACACACACGCGCACACACGGCAAGAACAAAGAGAGTAAGACAATGGAATCACTTCTATTGCAACAAAGTTCTCATACAAGCTCAAGACTACAAGAAGCTCTCCAAAAATGAGCTCTCTAGCTCTATTTATAGTTTTTTACTAGATTTGGCCCTATCTAGACCTAGTGTCTGGCCTAGTTAAAAATTAGGTTCCAGGGCTTATTTGAGGGCTCAAACGAGGTCTAAAAAATACGAAAATTGGTAGGCAACTACTTCTAAGGCTCCTCAAGCTCGAGGACTCCTCGGCTTGTACAAAATGGAGCTACAAAAAGGTGAAAATGGTATTTACAGGGGTTTTTAGTGATGAGAATCACTTTTTAAATGGTGTAAGGGTTTTGAAAAAAATAAAGGGTTGCCTTAGTGCTAGATCTGCGTGTATGCTCGTACTTGCTTCTTCCCGTATACTGCCAACACTCTCCCCCCCCTAGCGTCTGTCACCTCTGACAGACCTTTGATCTGCGGGTTGATCAATATAGTCCTAGAGAATGTCAGCAGTCACATCATGTTCTTTGATTCGCAGCCCTCGGATCAGGTCTCTCTGTAGGGTATCCCAATTGACTGGGCCCGGTATGTCCGGCTGTGGCGTTGTGTAGAGTTCTGAGTGCATCGTTTGTTCGCATTCAAAGAGGTGTAACAAATGGGTGGGCCGTGGTGCGAACACCTCTGAGTGTGCTTCCCAGAACCCCCTGGTGAACATTTCATCGAAAGTTTGCTTGTAGCAGGCAGGGAGATATCTGATGCGTGCGTGCCATGCATAAGCAACTCGTATGCTCGGGGTGGTGCTCATATCATATAGCAGGTCGTAATTACCATTAACAAACCGGGGAATCGGAGGTTGAATATGACATACATTGCGGAAAGTTTTGAGCACAACCTGCATCATATCGAAGATCTTGAGCATCATCTGGGCAGCCACATCTGGCATGGGGTGGAGGCATGGAAGCCAATGTCTGATGGTAGCCATCATGTAGGCTACAGTAGGCGTGTCGTTTGGGGGTGCAATGGCAGGGTAATTGAGCCATTCTTTGCAATTGGCGTTGTTCTTGACTTTGACGGCAAATGACTTCCATGTTCTTCTCTGTTGCACTGGTCCATAGCAATTGTTATACTTCAAATGCATGGGCGCGTGGTCCCATGTCCGTAGCATCTCGGGATAGGTTTCCAATAGCTTTTGCCTCCAGATGGGTTGGTGTATTTTCCCTTTGCGCGCCTCCTCTGGAATGTCCTCAGGTTCAAATTGTGTTGCGAAAGTTGGGTACTTGTTGGTCTTACGTTTGATCTCGGCGTTGTAGTCTGCGAACAGTACAAAGTATGGTTTATATTGTAATTCTGAGCTGGTTATTAGTCTTCTAGGGGCCAGATGTCTGAAGTAGTCTGATTGAAGTATGGTTTCTTCAATGGTCTTCATGGCCAACATTTGGTAGGAGATACGTTCTTCATGAGTCTGCCCCATTTCTTCTACCTATTTCATCCATGCCGATGGGGGTTCCTCATAAGTGTCCTGTCCCTCCTCATTGATTGTGCCTCTTGGAAAAGATTGAGGCTCATAGTTCTCTTCAAATGCTTCCTCCACTGGAATAATAACTGCTTCTTCTTCTATGGGTTGCTCAGGTGGGGAAGGAGGTCGTTCATATTGTAACAACTTGATTTTCAACTCTGCAATCTGTTGCCGTAGCTCAAGTACCTCACTGTTGGTTGAAGGTTCAGGTTCTGGCAAAGTAGTGGCATCGATCGTCTCTTTAGGTGTGGGTGGGTGTGTTGTCGGTACTTTGGATCCTTGTAGTTCCTTGGGCTAGTCATGTGAACATCCTCTGAAATTGTGGTAGGCAAGGCAGTAGAGACTTCCATTTGAATCATTTTTCCTCTCCGTGGCCGTGTATCAATCCTTCGTTGATCATAGGTAGGGTTCTGCCGATAGACCATTGTCCTCAATGCTTCCCCGATCCCACATGTGTCTGCCAATAGATTCAGTGATTCAACAAAATGTGAGTCTACATTCTCGGCTTGAAGCATTTGGTTCACTAGAGCTCTATTCGCCTCTTCTGTCATCTTATTTCTTCTCTGTACCTGCTTGATTGTCTTGTATAGCCGTTTGAGTTGTGTCGTGTAGGCAGGGGCCTCCTCTTCACTCTCCTCTGGTTCATTTCCCCGTTCTTCTTCCTGATTTTGTGTGCTTGGATCATGAGGATGTTGTGCCTCATCTCCCCAATGTACCCTGCTTGCCTCGCCCTATGGCTGCTCTCTTCGGAATGATGGTCCCAGATCGGCATTGTCAGGAAAATCTTCACTATCAGATAAGTGCGCCGTCTGCAGGAATCTTTCAAAATCAAAATTGGGATCCTCAGTTAAGGTGGCCATAGATGCAAACTCGGCATCGGTCGGTAGTGGAGGGGCGGATGGGGTGGGCTGTACCACGCCCCCTGATTGAGCTCCTTGGAGATGTACCATGAAAGGTGCTACATGGGCTTCTTCTCTAGGGGGAGCTTCAGCTGTGGCCTCGTGAGGGATCATGACCTGGGAGAGTGATCCACGCATTCGTTTCACAGGTTGATTCCCTCACTTCCACCCCTTGAAAAACTCCAGTTATGAATATTTAAGGGCCCTGGCTATTGGCACGTCATATGCAAGACATCTATAAATAATTCTGGTAATCGCACAGCAGCCATGTAACGTATGCTTCCTCACACCCCGCTTGCCTGCTTCATACAATTGATCCAGAATCCATACAGGCATCTTAATTGGCAAGCTTCCAGTCTCTGCTAAATATAATCCATACCATATTTTCTTGTGAGGTTGGGTAAAGCGGTCTTGAGCTGGAAATGCGAAGTGTTGAAGGCACATTCGCAAGGGTATGGCGATGTTAGGGGTGAGGGCACACATGTCCTTCAACTTCTTGATTTTGTTGCTCTTCATTGACTCTGGTATCAAGGGATCGCGATCGGAAGGCACATGGGTGCCATACATCTGAAGAGCTTCCCTGATTAAAGTAACATTTAACTCAAACTTCTTCATTTCCTCCTAGTTTGATAGGGAGGGCACCCAGAATGTGCCTGAATGATCTTTATCTCTTGTCGGCTTCAGTGTGGCAATCAAGTAGTAGCACCTAAGAAAATCCGGTCTAGGCAAAGCTGCACTAAAGTAATCTTGCAATCCCGCTTTCTGCCAAATATCCTGAAGAGGAGCTTCATTTTGCAATGCTTCAAGTTCTCGTGAGAAGAATTCCCAAATCTCTTGGCATCTCATTGAACCAATGAGAATGTCCCTTTACTCTTTGTGTTAGGCCACTTGGTGGATCCAGAATGGGAATTCTTCTTACGTTCAAAAGCTCCTCTGGCCTAGCTGTCAGTGGAACCTCCACAGGCATGGTATCTCAATTGATTTGAGTGCTGGTGCCTGCCTGAGAACTCGTGTCTGCTGCTGCTGCCATGGGAATCGGGTGCTTATCTGCTAGAAGAAGAAAGGCACATTAGTGTTGCATAGGAAACAGGATGTAATGGTGTTCCCTTCACAATACTAACATGACAATCCCGAAGGTTAGTGGTCAGAGGTGAAGTGCTTGTGATAGATGTGAGTGGTGATTAGAGGTCAGTATCATCCTAGATGCCTACTTTGGTTATGCAATGGACTCAGAATGCACCTATGTCAAAGTGGATGGATTTACAAAAATTGGGTCAGGGGGTTTGATACATGGTTTAAGTCTCCAAACTTTGTTAGAGGGTTCGTAGCTCTTAGAGCCAAAGACAGGTAGAGATTTATGAACTAGAGTGTGATGGAGTTGGGGCCTTTTGGGCACCCATTTCCAGACATTTCTCGATTTGGTTGAGTGTGGGTTAGGGTGGTCTTTAGGTAGAGTTCCTGCGTTGTTTTTTGAGAGGACTTGTGGATGATGAATTATGTTAGTGACTAGTGTTGAAGCTATTTGGGCACGTAAGCAGGCCTTGGGCACCCATATGATTCCAACATTGGGGCTAGCCTTTATTGACCGCTTGGGGACCCAAATAGACGTGGTGTGCCTAGGAGGTCGCCTAGGGTACTCCTTTACTTGTGTCCTTGATGGTGTGGCTTTTTTGTCGCCTCCTCGAGAGTCTGCTACTAGAGCTATGGGTTTCCCATCCTTGCGTATCCAGATCTGCTTCGTGTCACAAGGTATTCCGTGTTGCACTAGTTGGCACTCCTGCTTCTTGATCAATGGCCTCCTTCGTGTTGTATAGTGTTTGGTCTTCATGTTTAGAATCTCCTTTGACCCCGCTGCAAACTCCTCATTGAATCCTGTACCTTTGGTAAGATTGACAAACCTCTGCACCATAGAAGTTTGGACAAGAACAACATTGTTATCTTCATGTGGATTCCTGGAGGGACCAGGAGTTGGTGCATGTTCTAAGGGTTTGAGTGCTTGATTTTCTAATTCAATCGTAAGACGACTTTGGCCTACCCAAGCCTGAAGAAGTCCACTTCTTAGGTTGAGGTTGACTGCATGATCGTAGATCCAGTCTTGGCCCAGGACCAGAGGTTCAGTAAGATCCTTGTCTTCACATACTAGCACTTTTGCAGGCATGAGGACCTCTTGTATGTAGAGGGGAAGTTCCACCTCTCCCATGCAAGGGGTTTCAACACCTCCTAATCCTATCAGATATGCCTCTAGGGGTTTTACCTCCAGTTGCAACTGCTGGCAATAAGAGAGCCGAACTGCACTAGTGGCTGCTTCTGAATCAATTAAAGCTCTCACGCTTGTTGTGCTGTATCTTTGTCCTATTTCTAGGGTTACAAAAGGTCGCCGATCCACTATTTTATGGGTACGTTCACCTGAAGCCTCGCACATGGCCATGTGATAGCCTGGAGACTCTTGAGTGTCAATCATAGGCTGATCCCTCCCTTGTCTCCTCAACTTCATTCGTCTGATGTGCTCTAAGGCCTCTACCTGTGCTTCTTCTCGAATTCCTTTTTCCTCCTCTTTACGTTGCTTAGCAGTATTGAGTCGACTTAGCATTTCCTCTGTGAGGGGTTCCTGATACAACTTGACTCTGCATCCGCTAATATAGTTTGGGAGAACATCACCCTCTAACGTGGTTAGTTGTATAACTCCACTTGTGGAGATCCTATTTATGATCATAGGTCCGTAGCCCCTCTTTTCTAGCTTCCTTGCGTGTTGTTTCAATGTGTAGATTAGGACTAGGTCTCCTGCTTTTAGGCCTTTATCCTTCACATGGGTATCAAAATATGCCTTTTGCCTCTTCTTCGCTGCATAGATTCCTGTTGCCGCTCTCAATCGTGTCTCGCCTAGACGTTCAAGATCAAAAATTCGAGAGGAGAGTTCATGGCCTATCCAGTCATGATCTTGTGCTACCTTCAATGTAGGTATCAAAAAATCTAAGGGTAGCACCGCATTCTGACCAAACACCATCTGAAAGGGTGTGGCTTGGAGTACCGTTTTATAGGCCACTTGGTATGCCCAAATAGCATGGTGTAGCTATTTGTCCCAATCAGAGCATTTATTGTTCACTAATTTCGTTAGTACATTGCATAGGATCTTATTTGTACTCTCAGCCTGGCCATTAGCTTGTGGGTGATAGGGGGCAGACTTCTTATGTACTACCAAGAATTCTTGGAGCAGATTTTCAATAACTTCATTCAAGAAGTGAGTCCCTCTATCACTGACTAGCTCTATAGGTAATCCATACCTGGTGAACACATTTTCAAATAAGAACTTTGCTGTTGTTTGAGCATCATTTTTTGTAGTAGCTTTCACTTCTACCCACTTGGTTAGATAGTCAGTGGCAACGATGATATACTCAGCATGGGAACCCTTAGCTGGGGGATTAATAGGACCTACAAAGTCTATTCCCCACTTAGAGAATGCACGTCCACCCATCATAGGTTTCAGTGGCATCTCATCTTTGTGTATAGGATACTGGGTTCGCTGACAAATCTCACACCTCTTCACATAGGTATGTGCATCCATGTGAAGGGTGGGCCACCCAAATCTTGCAAATAGAATTGCTTTGATCACCCTATCTGGACCAAAGTGTCCTCCTGCTACACCTTGGTGAGCAGTCTCCAAGATCTTTAGATATTCACTCTCATGAACACATAGTCTCAGGTAACCATCTTTTCCGCGCTTGTATAGATTATCCCCAATGAGTGAGTAATCTAGGGCCTCTTGTTCTAGACTTCTTTGTCTCGCCAGGGTCATATCTTGAGGGAATATTTTTGTCCTCAGAAACGCCACTAATGGCTCGCTCCAATCTGGCACTAGAGACACGCGATATAGGGTGGCATGTTCCACTGGTGGCTTAGTGCGGCAATTTGGGCATTCCTTGCACATTCTATGGAGGTCTGCTTCCATAGTTGGCCAGTACACTCCAAGTCTCCTCAATGTTTGTAGGGTTTGTTGTTTTGAGTAGTGTTGCTCTAATGCACCTACATGTGCCAATTGCAACCACTTCATGTGCTCGTCCTCTTCCACACAACAAGCCAAGATTCCTTGATCCGTGTGCTTGTACATACTTCCTGCCATGATGTGATACTTTTGGGCTTTTACTACCTCTCTATCCTGTGTGGCCATTACTGAGTGGTTAGGCCCGTAGGTTAACACTGGCACTAATGGCTTAGCCCACTGCAGTACAACTTCCAAGTTAAACAAATAAGCATCAGGTAAGTCATCTGATACTCCTTGTGGGGCCTCTCCAGATGTGAGCCTAGAGAGATGGTCTGCTCTCAAATGAGTCCTGCCTTTCCTCACTACTACCTCAAAGTCATATTCCATTAGTAAGAAAAACCATCTTACTAATCTGCCTGTATTACACAGCTTGTTTACCAGGTACAGTAGAGCTTGGTGATCAGTAAAAAAATTGAACTTATTTGCTAGCAAATAGTGTCTAAACTTTTTAACCACGTACACCATGCCTAATCCTTCTCGTTCGGTGGTTGTATAGTTCCGTTCAGCAGCATTCAATTTTCTACTGGCATAGGCAATAGGGAGATCCATATTACCTTCACCCGTAGGTTGTGCAAGTACACATCCAATAGCATAATTGGAGGCATCCACATGAACATGGAATGGCTTGTTCCAATCTGGTGTGGTCAAGATTGGTGCTGAACATAATCTTTGTTTAAGCTCCTAGAAGGAATTCTCACATTCATCATTCCACTCAAAGTTAGTTAGAAGTCCGTACATGGGCTTTGCAATGACAGCATACATGTGGATGAACCGACGGTAGTAACCACAATGTCCCATGAAAGCTTGTACTTCCTTGACGTTCTTTGGCCTAGGTAGTTCTCCGATGGCTCTCACTTTCTCTTCGTCAGTGGATATGCTGTTCTTAGACACTATGTGCCCAAGAATTTTGCCTTGCCTGACCATGAAAACACACTTTTCGGGGTTCAAGCAGACCTGATATTCTCTACATTTGTCAAAGATTTGTCCGAGTTCAGGAATATGGGTCCGTCTAATGTTGGAATGAGCGCAAAGATCATCAACATAGACTTCCAAATTCTTCCTCAAGAACTCTTTAAACACGTGGCACATCAATCTTTGAAAGGTTGCGGGAGCATTTGTGAGCCCGAATGGCATTACTCTAAAAGCGAATATGCCCCACTCGGTGGCAAAAGCCGTTTTATGCTGATCTTCTGGTGCAATGGCCACTTGATTGTAGCCAGAGAACCCATCTAGGAAGCTGTACACTTCCTTGCCTGCTACCCTTTCTAATAGATGCTCAGTGATAGGAAGCGGATAATTATCTCTGATAGTGGCTGCGTTAACCTTCTTCAAGTTAATGCATACTCATAATTTGCCGTTCTTTTTGGGCACCACTCCTTTCAAATCCTTGTAACTCCAAGCGAATACATCTCTATATTCTCTTAGCAAGGCTATTAGCTCTTGTTCTTCCTCTTCTGTCAGGTCATGGCCTATGTACGTGCATCTCTCTTCCCCTTCTTCTATGGCTACTACTATTTTCTTAGTGGTTTCTTTGTTATCATAGGCCTACCCCGATTGTGCCTCTCGTTTAGGCATTCTAATCATGACTCTCCTGTCATCTATCTCATACTTCTTAAAATTTTCCGGGACCTCAAACAAAGATTCTTCCTCTTCAGGTGTGGCTTCTTTCTTCATCCTTTTCTTTCCTTCTTTCTTAGGGGTTACATGTGTGGCTAGCCTTACCTCATTTGTAAGCTCTCCGTGCCTCTGGGGTTGAAATTCTACTTCATAGAAATATTCTTCATCTGATGCAAAAGGTGGGTCCATAATGATTGACTCTAGATTGGAGTCACTCGCATCCTCAAATGCATCAGGGCTAGGTTCGTATTCTTCTAGCACTGCCTCTCCCATAATTGGCTCTATGGAGAAGACTGAAATGTCATAGCCATCTTCATCACAGTGAGGTGTCCATTGTTCTTCATTGATGGCTACATCCATTGTAGCTAGGATTCCCGCCCAGCCGTGGGGTTCAAATTCTTCATCAGGAAACACTACAGGTGCATAGGCTGGGTCTTGAATTGATCTATGTGTTTCTTTTGCACCTACCTCTCTGGCTTTTTCTCTTTTCTCTTCTTCTACTGCCACTTTGCACATCCATAAGTGGGTGTCTTCCTGCATCCATGAGGATCCTGATCCTATGGAATGCACTGATTTCGTATCATCTGTGGCTCTATGGATGGGATTCCATTGGATAGGGGGGACATCTCTATGAGAGTAATATTTGAGATTCACTTTGGTTGTCACACCCAAGTGTTGTAGGTACAAAGAGTTGGTTCCCCAGTCCTGTACCACTTGCAGCTCTCGCATAAATGGTCTTCCCAAGATCATTTCATAGGCATGATTTTTGCTAAAATCACATATAGCAAATGTATGCTCGAACTCAACACCACATGTAGTGAGAGTTATGCCTTCTAGCAATCCCAAGGGCCTCTCAATATGGCCATCGGCCATCTGCAATTTCATTCGCGTCGGTCGGAGTGCTGGCTTGCCCCAATGCTTTCAGAGGGAAGTTGTAGCAATTGCAACTCCTGCACCTGAGTCCAAAATTGCCTTGGTTGTGTATCCCTGATGGGTAACTGGGAGATAGGTATTTCCTTCTTCTCCTTCACTCATGTCTCCTATCTTATCCAATGGTATTTCAGGCACTGTTCTATGAGATCCTGCTTGAGAGCGCGATTTCGCTATGTCTGGCACTTGTTTGGCTACATGTTTCCACACTTCTGGCTTAACTTTGAGTAGCTCTTCTAAAGTGAGATTGCACAACACTTTAGTGTTCTTTACTACCTCTGTATTCCTAGGTATGATAGAATCTTCATTTCTTATCATGACTGTGGGCGCTCTCAGACAAGTAGACTTGGTTTCCCATGGGCCTGTGAAATGTGGTAATTCTTGTAGAGAATTAGAATCAAAGTCTAATCTCTCTTGAGAGTGGGTGCTCTCATGCTCCTCATAAATGGATGGGATGTCCTATGGGAATTGATCGTGTGCATCATCCACAAGTTCAATGGGAGGAGGGACTTAACTTTCTTTAGCCCATTTGTCTTCTTGAATCTCTCGTACAAATTTTGGTGTGAACCGATTCATAGAGGATGATGTGTCTGGCTCCGTAGAATTAGGCACGTAGGCTTCGTGGGGAGGTAGGCTCACGTTCTCACTTGCCTTGCCTTTATTTTGAGAGGCGGGTTCCTTTTCTGATTGTGCAATTAGCCTCTCTATTCGTTCTAGCAGTCCATCAAAGTGTAACTGCGTCTTAGCTGAACTAGAGATGTTAAAGAGGCGACTGGCTTCAAACATAGTCTGGGCCAATTCCACCATCTTAGCACAAATTTTGGTTCGTTCTAGCTCTAGTTCTGCTCTAGGGTAACACTTTTCATGATCAGTTACATTTGGCCCTTCTTGGATTCTGGTCTGATATGCTCTAAGCATCATGTTTAGGTCCTCGGGAGTGGGATCGGCTAGGACGGATCCTACTCTGGGTGGTGGGTGGGTTAAGCGTGGTGTATGGAAAGGTTGGGGAATGGAAGAAGATGGATTGGCGGGTAAAGGGAGAGGTGGTGGAGGGGTGGTGTGAGAGTGGTTTTGAGATGCAAGTTCACTTATCTTTGCTTTGGTTTCTCTCAAGCTTTCTTCAAGTTCGCTCATCTTTTTTGCCCATTGCCTTTTCATTCTTTCAGGACTATCCTTCCAGGCTCTAGTCCTCTTTTTGGTTATGCTCTCTGTTTCACTCACCTCGGGGCTCTTTTCCTGACCAAAACCTTGGTTTTGCTGCAGTGCTTGGGCTCTCGTGATCACTTGCACAGGTGCAGTGGAAGTCACACTCCCTGTGGAGTCTACTACTAACCCAACGACATTGATAGGAGTGATTTTAGGCATGTTATTAGGGTTCTTTGGGCAATCTCGTAGGAGATGCTCTTTTCCGCAGTCTTGACAGAAACCCTGAATTGTCACTGGTTGGGGTTGTGTAGGGGTAGGCAGTGGACAATCACGTATAAGGTGATCTCCCTGACATCTGAAGCATGGTCCTCTAGGAAATGGGGGTCGTACCTGCCTAGGTTGAGGTCTAGAGTTGGGGTTTGTGTACATGACATTGGCATACTCAGGCTCCCCACTATTTTCACTTGGGTCCTCATAATAGTATGACTCGTTATGCTTGGGTGACTGCATGTAGTAAGCCTGTGGGCTATCAATATGTGTGCAGTCAAAACTATGGTCACTTGGATCACTGTCTCATAGCAATGGGGTGACTGGAACTATGGCTCTGTTCGGATTTTCTTCAGCAGATGCATATTTCACTGGGATCACATTAGTTGGAGCAGGGGGTTGCTGTACTAGGACTAGTTGAGGTCTCTGCTGCCCTTGATAAGGTGGCTGATAAGTTTGCTGTGGTCGGTTGTATTGTTGTGGTGGGTACTGATTCTGGTATCTACCCTGTTGTGGATATGGCTGAGGGTAGTTTTGCCTGATAGTTTGTTTGTTATATGGGCAGTCCTGTGCAGTGTGGTTGGTGTACCTTCGCTCTATGGTGCAGTATTGGCTACTAGGATTCGCCTGGGGTTGGGCCATAATGGGACATACATTTGCCATATGGTCACCTCCACAAGTGTAGCACCATTTAATTGGGGCAAACCTCGGAATTTGTTTGCTAGAGACACCTAGTTTCTGAGCTACCTTCTCTGCAAGTTCCTCAATGGATGTGGATTGACCAGTTGTGAGGCTACTAGAGCTATCAGAATCCTTATAGATTTTTGATAGTTCTAACTCCTCACCTAGATCTTCCCAAGGAGTTGGCAAAACTTACTTCAGGTCTATCTCTACTTCTATCTCCTTGAGCTCCATGAGCCTGGGAGGTTCCGGCTCCTTGGTGACCAAGTGACACATTAGACCGAGGTTGGGGAAAATCAAATTCACCCTTCCATGTGTAGGCATGTCTGCCATGCTCGGTGACCATGAAGATTCTCTCTGATGTATTGTCTAGGTAGGTTACTTTGCCTGGGCTATCAGGGTCTTTAAACTCATAGATTGTGAGGGCACTCACTTCCTGAGGTTGAGCAGGTTTATATCTCCAAAAAGCCTCATCGGTTTCTCGGTTTAAAAGCAAATCTATGCTTTTATTATCCTGTGGAATCCACTCTGGAGTCAAGATTCTGGTCAAGATAGATTTACCACGGGGAGTTCTTGGATCTCTCTCTACATTCCCTTGCTCTATATCACCCATGTCGGTCTCCGCAATCACATTTCCAAACTCATCTGTTCTATCAGGAAGAGTGGTGACTACATATATAGTCCCCTCTTTATCTAGGTATGCTCCATTCTCGAACTTAACTACTGGGTGTTCTAGTCCATGGGGTTGATCGGGGTTCTTAATCTGGACCACAGATCTTCTCAGGCCATCTTCGTAGATGCGAGCACCTAGACGATTCCTCCTGATGTATTCCAATTGAGTCTTGTAAGGTCCTTCTAGCTTTTCTAGATATGCCACCCCTGAACTACCTACTGGTCTCTCCATGTGATAGGACATTTCGGAATCACTTGTTTCTGATCGTGGAGTTTATGGGTAATCACTCAACTGCTGGGCCCAAGACCTAGGAGTGTGATTGATACTAGCTTCAGAAGATCTGAGGCTTTGTTGGTCTCGGCCTAAGTGTCTGCCTGACCTAAGGTTCATATGCCTGGTTTCTCTACCCCCTTGATCCCAAGTACACACTCGTTGCAGGTTATTTAACACCAATCACTTGTTCTTTTTAGTTGATTATTTTGTTTATGATCTTGTCTGATAACACGTCGTCAGGAGTACTTAATTGAGTTTCGCACTTGATAAGTGATCGATTCAAGTTTACTTTATTCCCTTAGGGTTTTCGCACTTAAGCCCTACTTCATGCTTGCACTTAGTTGATTAGTTCTCTTGGACTTGAATCATGCCTACCGTAGCCCTAATTAATCACCACACCTAAGTCGCGCTTAGCCTAGGCTAGGAATTGACAAAGGAGGGTTGAGAGAACTTCCAACCTCAATTCTCTGGTTGCTCAGACTGCTGCACAAGCCCAGGAAGCCTTCTCCCAAGCTTGGTACTCACCCTTGGTAGCTTGCCTTGGAATGCCTTGCTTGCACACAATGTCCCTGCAACAGTTCACAAGTCAATATGGCTCTATTACCACAAGGGATTGAAAGACACACATCAACATTTACAGGCTCCCCTGAGTAACTCTCTGTACCCCCAAATCCTTATGACCACTTAGTCCCACCTAAATGCCAACTTAAAAACACATGTTCTAAAACTCCGCGTATGATTCTTACAAAAACCAGTCGAGGTCCACATAGGATTCTCAACAAGCTTTCCAACGAGACCAAAATCTCCTCAATCGGAGTTCGTATGGCAAAGTTATGACCATTCAGGCACCTAGGGGTCAAAACAGGTTTTCAGGGTTCAGGAAATTCCTCCTTGGTTTCTAGGTCTTTTGCTCACTCCTAAGGCAATAATGCTACCCCACTATGTCCACACTTAAGCCCAAAGATACCTCAATTCACTCAACAATTTTACTCTAAATTTTTCGTGCGTTAAGGCCGTGTATCGCGATAGGTCGGGTCGGGGTGTCGCGATAGGTGGGAAGTGTCGCAATAAGTCGAGGTGTCGCGATACTCCGAGGTGTCACGATAGGTCGGGGTGTCGCGATAGGTGGGAAGTGTCGCGATAAGTCGAGGTGTCGCGATACTCCGAGGTGTCGCGATAGGTCGGGGTGTCGCGATACTTGGAAGTGTCGCGATAGGTCGGGGTGTCGCGATACTTGGAAGTGTCGCGAGAAGTCGAGGTGTCGCGATACTCCGAGGTGTCGCGATAGGTCGGGGTGTCGCGATACTCCGAGGTGTCGCGATAGGTGGGGTCGGGGTGTCGCGATAAGTCGAGGTGTCGCGATAAGTCATGAGTGTCGCGATACCTCGAGGTGTCGCGATAGGTCGGGCTATGGTGAATTTTGCGGTTCTATCTTGTGATCCTAGGTGCTCTCGGCTTGCGCAGTGTCGTGGTGCACTCAGAAACGCGATTAGTCAAAGTTTGCGAAGTGTCGTGATAGCTCGAGCTCAACGCCTCGGGGCCTGTGCAGAAGGATTTTGTACCTGCTGAACTTGCTGGAGATGGTGATGGAGCTGGTACCTGCAAGAACATGCAAAAAAAACACACAACACAAATGCACGCGCTCGCACTCTCTCAAACTCGCACACAACAAATGAGGGGAATGACAAGGAAGAGGGAATATGTAGTGGAGAAGGAGGTGGAGGTGGAGATGAAGAAGGAGGTGGAGATGGAGATGGAGATGGATAAAAATCAGAAATTTACCTACTACTTACCATTCCAACGCGTCCTCTCTACGTCTTACCATCACACGCTTGTCCTCAAAGCTCGAATCCCCGGTAACGGTGCCAAAATTTGGTGTAGCTCAGTGATGAGTAGCACCTCCTTTAATGTCAATCCGGGAAGACATGAGGATGGTATGAAGACCTCGAGCAAGTGAAGGCACAAATGTGTGAGTGCGAAGCACACTAACATGCACACACATACACACACACACGCACACACGGCAAGAACAAAGAGAGTAAGACAATGGAATCACTTCTATTGCAACAAAGTTCTCATACAAGCTCAAGACTACAAGAAGCTCTCCAAAAATGAGCTCTCTAGCTCTATTTATAGTTTTTGACTAGCTTTGGCCCTGTCCAGACCTAGTGTCCGGTCTAGTTAAAAATTAGGTTCCAGGGCTTATTTGAGGGCTCAAATGAGGTCTAAGAAATATGAAAATTGGTAGGCACCTACTTCTAAGGCTCCTCAAGCTTGAGGACTCCTCGGCTTGTACAAAATCGAGCTACAAAAGGTGAAAATGGTATTTACAGGGGTTTTTAGTGATGAGAATCACTTTTTAAATGGTGTAAGGGTTTTGAAAAAAATAAAGGGTTGCCTTAGTGCTAGATCTGCGTGTATGCTCGTACTTGCTTCTTCTCGTATACTGCCAACACTTGCTCATAAAATTTAACATCTTTTGACACAAGGAATTGCTTTGTGGATGAACTCCACAACCTATAACCCATCTATTTATCATCATAGCCAATGAACACATACTTTTCAACTTTGGGTTCCAATTTATCCCTCAATTGATATGGCACATATGCATAAGCCAAACATCCAAACACTTTGCAATGATCTAAGGTAGGTCTCTTACCCCACCAAGCTTCATATGGTGTCATACCCTGCAAAGCTTTACATGGTAACCTATTAACCAAGTATGTGGCTATATTTACAGCCTCAACCCACAAATAGTTTGGACAATTTTTCTCCTTCATCATTGACCTTGCAAACTCAACAAGAGTTCTATTTCTCCTTTCTGCTACACCATTTTGTTGAGGAGAGTACCTACAAGTAACTTCCCTTTTTATACCTGCATTCCACAAGTATTCATTGAACACATTAGAGAAATACTCTCCCCCTCCATCTGAACTTACTCTTCAATTTTTGACCTGTGATTCTCTCTACATAAACATGATAATGTTTAAATGTATGAACACCTCTGAATTATCTTTGATCACATATATAGTGATCCACCTGGTAGCATCATCATCCTAAATCACATAATATCTTGAACCATTAATGCTAAAGTCCTTTCAGGGCCCCCACACATTTGTATGTACCAATTCAAGCTTCTTTGAATACATGAAACCATGCTTATTATATGATTGCTTATGAGCCTTACCTAATTAACATGGCTCACATCTGTATGTCATACATTCACCTGCAGCATTGGGTAACCCAAGCACTGAATCATTATTAATCATATCCTTAATACATCTTTCATTGAAATGTCCAAGCCTTTTATGCCAAAGATCTAACTTAGAGACCTTATGTCCTCCATAAGTGAACAAGACATGACCAACATTGCCTTGATTCTTCAATGTGAAGAGCTGTCCTTCTTTATTTCCTGAAACAATTTGTTTATACCCATTGCTAGGGTCTTCCACAAAAACTCCATCATTAGTGAACCTTACTTCATAACCTTTCTCTACAATTTGCCCTACACGTATCAGATTCTTTGAAATTCTAGGAACATACAAAACCTTACTCAGAAGAGTGTTTCCATCCTTAACCTTTACTGATCCAATGGACTTCACATTATGCATTGTGTTATCACCTGTTTGAACCACATGATTACTCACCTTATTCTCCGAATCAGTCATCAAAGCAATGTTACCACTCAGGCGATTGCTATACCTTGAGTCAATGTAGAAGACTCTTTGATCTTCACTTTGTCTTTCACAAGTTGCATTCACAATTAAGGTTGAATCCTCCTCCTGATCTGAAGCATAGTTGTAGTAAGTATTATTGTAGGGTTGACTTTAGAAGTTTGTACTTGCATTTTTCCAAAGTAACCTCTACTACCTCTAACTCTAAAATTACCTCTCTGATTTCTATTACCTCTTCCTCTTGAGTTAAAGTTCTGATTGTATCCTCCACCATTTTGATTATTATGCTAACATTCATAAGCTAAATAATTACTCTTACCACAAATCCAACAAGCTTTGACACCATCTTTATTTCTTCTACCTCTTCCTCTTCCTTTGCCACCACCTCTTCCTCTTAGGAAGTTAGCTTGGCTAGTTGCACCTTCTTCTTCATTCAATTTTTGCTTTCCTTTGTTAAACTTCTTCTTTTCCTTTGAATACATTGCTTGACCTGTACTTTTATCAACATCACCTTTGACATCCTACTCAAAGGTTAGCATATGTCCTAGCAATTGATTCAAATCAAGAGTGAAATGATCAAGAGAGAATTCAATAGATAAAATGAATGGCTTCCATTTTTCATCTCCTCTCAAACCTATGAGGATTTTCCTTACCAATTTATCCTCTTCAATATCTTCATGAATTGCTCCTAATGCATGTGCAATTTCCTTCATCCTTGTTACATAATCAAAAATTGATTGAGAAGCCTTCTTGAATGTGGTAAACTTTGCCCACAAAGATGCCTTCCTTGAATTTGTAGTGTTTTGGAAACGCTCCTCCAAAGCATTCCTTATCTCACTTTCACTTTCAAGTCCTCTAATGTGAGGTAGCAAGTAATCATTGACTCCCATGTAGATAATGCTCCTAGCTTGAGCATCCTTCTTCATCCATGAATTCAAATATGAAAGCTCATCCCTAGTTGGAACACTAGGATCCCTAAACTCTCGGTTTTCTTCTTCACCTATGATGTAACCTATCAGGTCATTGCTCATGAGATGAGCTTCCATCCTCATTGACCAAGCTAAATAGTTTTCTCTATTCAATTTCTCTATCTGAAGAGAATCTCCCATCCTTTCTTCACTTGTGTATTAAAGTATTCAAGCTTTATGAGGAATAAATGTACCTTTACTTCAAATGTAGTTCTTTTTTATCTTCTTGATAGCTTCAGGCCTCCTTCTCTAACTTTCACTTCAACCTTTCACCTTTTGAATCTTCAAATGTTGATTTCTCTATAATTGTAACAATCGGGATCCTCCTTTCTTCAATTTTGATGACTCCTGCTTTGATACCACTGATGGAGAGTGTTAATCTCCAAAAGAAAAAGCTATCCTTGATGTTAGTGCACCTCTATATCAAGAACAACTCAAAACCTCAACCAATTATGGAAGACCAATGCCAAATTATCAAGTTCTTAGCTAACTGTGAAGAAAGTCATTACACAGAAAAGTCTCTTGCACTTAATCGATTCATTGACTAGCCAAATGTGTAAAGTTTCTAATGAAAATCTGTACAAGGTGTTTTCTAATGATTGCGCACCTTTTCCAAGTAAAAAATTCTCAAAATGTTTAGTAAATTTTGAGATTTACTCCAAACAATTCACCTATGTTTAAAACTATACTTCTATACAATCGACTTTGATAGCTACAACTTCTAATGTATAGTTCTCTTAAATTAGAACCCATTTATTCAAATGACTTTAGCCATAGGTAGCTTACCTTACAACTTAAAGAATGAGTGGTTACTTGCTCAAAAGTTTACACTATGGAAGGAGGACTGACCGAAACATTTTCATCGAATTTGCACCTACTACAGCCTTCTCTTCTTCACATTTACACATGTAAATGTTCCTACTCTCAATTCTCTCAGCCTGATCACAATTAGGATCTGCAAATTTGTATAGAGGTCACCCAACTATAGACTTAGACTTGTACAAAAGCATTTCACAAAATGATGAACACAAAAGGAGCACTGAGCAAAATATCAAGTGCAATGTTTCCTCTATTCAAGAAAACATTACATCTGATTGATAAGACATATTCTCTTCACTTCTAAAGTGTCTAATGACTCTTACAGCTTGTCTTCGCATCATCTCACTTACATGCCCCAACCTTCTACTTGTATATACAGACATATATGTACAAACTCGTGACCATTCCAAAGGTATAAGTGAGTTAATTACAAGTTTAGTACACATGTATATACAAGTCTTAATTCTCTCATCATGCACTAACTTCAAGCTTCATATATTGGTCTTTGCTTCATCCTTTTACTTCAAAACTTTGTCCAAACCATTAATTGATGATTGTCCTCCACCAACAATCACATATTTGTTTGTAGGAGGTTGGGAGAAACATCTTGCTAGCATGCCATACATACACAATCTTTATTGGAGGCATGGAACTCATGTCTTATACTAGGTCAAAATTTCCAATCAAGGTGGAGGTATATGTGGAAATTTCATTTTCTAATGTTTTGATTATGACCCTCATTATCTTTAATATCTTTAGAATGAGTTGAGCTGCTACATGTCTCATCATCTTAAGGTGAGGTATCATGGATATCATGTAGGCAACTATTGCTAGTCCCAATGGTGGTGGGAGATATGAGTAGGTGACCGAGTCCACACACTGTGCATTATTCTTGACTTTGATATAAAAATCTTTCCATGACTGCCTCCTTGGAGCTGGTCCATATCATGGGTTGTATAAGACATGCAATGGAGCATGTGACCATGTGCGTAGAATTTTTGGATATGTGTTGAGCAAGTGTGTGCATGAGTTTGACTAGAAGATAGTGCCTTAGCGAGCTTCTTTTGGCATGTCCTCTAGTTGGAATTGTGTGGAAAAAGTGGGATCTTTGGAAATGATATCCTTCACCTCTACATTGTAATTAGAAAAAATAATAAACTATTGTTTGTATTGAACCTCAAAGATGATTATGAGTCAATTGTGTGATAGATTCTAGAAATACTCAGACTTTAGTACATTTTCTTCTATATTTTCCATAACTTGTATCTAAATGTACCCTCTTTCATCATGTGTTCTGCAAATGTCTTTGACATGTTTGAGCCATGGTGGCATTGGTGCTTGATATGTCTCCTACCCTCTTCCGTTACTTGGCCGCTTGGTAGGTGTTGTGCCTCATACTCTTGTTCAAGGGTTTGCTCAAGTTAGATCTCAACTATTTCTTCACGTTCTGGTGCTTTAGGGGCCAATGGAGGTCTTTCATATTGGAGAAGGCAAGCTTAGAGTTCCTAGATTTGATTTTTTTAGCTCCACCAACTAAGGTGGTTTGGTGAGTGCTACGGTGGGTTGTAGGAATGGTTGAGGTGGTGTTGCCTGTTGTTGTCAAATTTGGGCTACTTTCTCTGTAATTTGTTGTGTGACTCAAATAATCTTGCATACTCCTACAAAATGATATGAATATTCTTTGGAGGGAGAACTTGGAACTTGGATGGATTGATTGGTGTACTCGGTGTATTCTCAATTTTTGTCTCGAGGTTCTCTTGATTTCCTTGCTGTCATCGTTTATTCTCCTATGTTGCATCATAATCAAGTGTTGCATTTCAACTATATGTGTAAATCTTCCTCTACTAGTTTTACACATTTTTGGTCCATTTTCTAATTCTTTCAGTCTGGCTCATTGTGGGAAGTTTGCTAGCCACTAGATAAGAAATTCTCTGTTAGAGGTGAGTAGATTGAACTTTAAGGGCTTCCTTGCACTCACCTTACTGTTGGTATACATGCCTAAATCGATTGGCATAGTTGATCATAGAGATCACTGCAAAATCTACTATGTGAAGATGTAGAGCGGTTTCAGGAAGATAAGGAGGTCTATGGGCGAGAGTGGTGCGGGGTTGGATCAGGCCCCACAGGTGTGTGCATCATCCCTCAGTCCCACAAGTAATGTCTGCATGTTGGGTGCCTCGCCCTGGTAGGATGATCATATATCATAGGCTCACACCTCAGAAGGGAAAACAAAAGTTCTCGGTCATGTGGGATGAAGGATAGGGTGTATGCATCATGAATGGGAAAGGGAAATACAATAGAATAAAGAGACTCGATGTGCCAAATAAATGAACTATGCTCAATGATAGCAATGAATATACAATTGATGTCCTTGAGTGACTCTAAATAATATAAAAAAATCCACTATAGTGAAGATCTCTCAATAAAAAGTAGATTTCTCAGCTTCTTTTCGGTCTCTACAATAGGAAATTCACTTCACAACAAGATCTTTTCTTCGCTTCCAATCATCGGGCTTCATAAACGTCCAAAAGCTTTTCTTCAAACAAAATCTCTTTAGTTCCAAATTCTATGATAACCTGGAGAGAACCGGAGGGGGCAAATTCTTCAGTTCAGTCTTCAAAACTTCTTTTCTTCACTACTATTTAGTTCAAGTCATGAGATCACCTATACACTTCCATGATGTATTTCATCCTTACATCTACCCCCACTAAACCTGCACATCGTCTCGATGGGCCAACCTACAAAATCCAACAGAAGCGTATCAGGATTAATTTGTAAACTATGCAACATCAGCCTCAGTGTCATCAACATCCTCTAGTAGTTCTTCCTCAATCTCATATTCTGCATCATTTCTTTTCTTGAACAACTTTATCCTCTTTCTTGCAATCAAAAACCTCATAGGAGTACTATCAAGTTTGCGAAGTGCATATGTTCCATTTTCAAACACTGACATCACTACATACGGCCGAAACCATTGTTTAGTGAATTTATTCCTAGCATCATAGTGAGTGTCGAATGTACTATTGTACACCAACACCCAATCATCTATCTCGATCCTATGTGATCTAAGCCGATGCATTTTGTCAAAATAAATCTTTTTTTTCAACCTAGATGCCTTTATCATTTGGACTACTTCTTTCATCTTTTTGTTTCCTTGATCTAACTGCTTAGTTCTCAATTATAAAAGTTCTTGTGTTGTCATTCCATCATTACATGAGAGCGTTAGTATCTGAGTCTGGATGGGGAAGACTGGCTTCTAAAAGTACATGAATTCAGTAGGCATGAACCCTGTGGATTGAGTGTACGTCCTCCTATCTGCCCATAATGTGAATGGAAGAAATCTAGGCCATTGCTTTATGTAATTGCAGCAAAACTTAGAGATCACCTTCACAATGGAAGGATGACCTCTCTCGATCTTTCCATTTGCCTCATGGTTATAGGTAGTAGTGAGATACAATCAAATTCCATGACGATCAAAGAATTCTTTTGCCTCTCTTGCATCTAACTCTCCCTTGTCCACAACCACTTTCTCAACATAACCAAATCTCAAGATAACTTCTTCTAAAAGGAATTTACATGCATTATAAGTCATCTTTGTACAAAAAGCTTGACCTTCCACATGGTTGGTCAAGTCCTCTCTGTCAACTACAATATACCTCATCTTATCTATCCCTTTTGGCATGGTTATAACGTCGACCACCCACTTGTAATGGATACAAGGAGGGTAAGTTGGATGTAATGGGTCTATATGCATAACTGATGAAAACACTTGGCATGTAGCACAAGTTTCTACAAAATCTTGCACACTCATGTAAATCCCTGGCCACTCCTAGGCTTCCCTAATCTTTTCATACATCACATAGAATACTTTTTGACATGCCCTTAAGGTCTCATGCATCTCTCTCATCACCATGCTCTAAAGACTCTTAGAACTCAATACCCTTTGTGGTTTCTTTACCTTAACCTTAGCATGTCACCCAATAAGTCCATCCTTCAAGAAAAAGTTGTAAGACTTTTTCTTGATGGATCTATACTTACTTGTGGACCAGCCTGGGAAGGTTTCACTTTACTCAGATATTTCCCTATGTCTCTCATCTCTCCAGCCGCCATCATATTGATTCTCATGGAATTTCTCATATACATATACTAATGGATTGTAACTCATCATATGTGTATCTCTTTCTACCTCATCATCATCATCGAAATCATCATCAAATTTTGCTCTTGAAAGCATATTAGCCACTGTATTTAACTTCCCAGCTGTGTGAACAAAAGCTCAATTTATAAAATTTACATAAGAGATCCATCTAAGCATCGCAATGTCTGGGGAAGAAGAGTTTGCTATCATGCCAATGAGCGGAAGACAATCGGTCTCAACTACCACATTCGATCCAATGAAATATTCATTATTGGTCTTTAAAGCAGCCAATAGTCCCCATAGCCCTCTCTTTATCTACAAAAATTTTCTTTGAGTGTCATGAAGAATCTTCACACCAAAGCAAATTGCATATCTCTACCTCTCATCATCATCTTGTCCTACGACCCAACCTATACCAATAGGACTCGTGTCAATAGTCAAAATGATAGGACTTTGACTTGAATAATCAACATGCTTTAGAATCGGGGCTTCAATTAGTAGTTACTTCAATCTACACATCACTCTCCCTATTTCCTTGTCCAAACAAACTTCTTCTTTTTCTCAAAAGATCATATAACGGGTTCGCAATGTGAGAAAATTGAGGAATCCATATCATATAGAATACACATGCTCCCAAGAACCTTCTCACTATACTGACATTATAGCACACCTCAAAAATCCTACTAATGGCCTCAACTTTTTGTGGGTATGGCGTGCAGCCATAGTGTCCACATAGATGTCCTACAATGAGGACCTCATCAACACCAAAAACAAATTTCTTTAGAGGAAGTGTTAGACCTACCTCTTTGAATTTCTCATAGCTTTCTCATAGTTAGAGATATGGTTGCTACCAAATGTTTTTGCAGCCAGAAGCATCTTAAATCTCATCTTTCACTCTTTCCTCACATCCCTTTATCGAAATATCATCAATAAAGGGCATAGTCATAGAAGGTATAAAGTCTCATAGGACTAGGTTCATGGCATTCATCATGTGAGCCACAAAATTCGTCGCTCCCTATGGCAAAGTACACATGCATACAAGGCCCAATGCAATCTTCATGATCATGATATCTCTGCTCTCATTAGCCAACTAAAACTGGTTGTATCATGAATATAGATCACCCATGGAGTAGATGGAATGCCCAAAAAATGCTTCTACAAACACATCTACTATATGCCATGTCCCTACATTTCTAATTATGACTTTGTTTACAGGCTGCACTCTACATGGATATCATTTCCTTTAAGAGCTTCAACAACTTAGGGAAGTGAGCCTTTGTGACTTTTATAGGTGGAATATTCCATGGTATATGTGGTACTATAAAGATAATCATAGGCAGTGCTTGTTTTGGATCCGCACAACCTATTTCATGTGAGAAAAGTGAAAGTGCTTTTTCGTGTTTCTTGATGACTTCTATGAAGTTCTCTTTTCTTCTTCTCTTAAGAATGATCTTTCTCCAAACTTTATTTCTTTAACAGTCTCATTAGTAAAATGATGCCCTATAAGCTCTCATGGTCTCAGCATAGGGTCATCTTACACTCGTAGATATTTCTCATGACTATCTTTTGCAAAGGTTGGGCTATGGGTTTTTCTTTCTTGTCAACAGTCTTATACTTCATGTTCACATTCACTTCATGCTCTCTCAAGAACTCAACAATCATTTCATACTCTTGGATAGAACTAGGCATGATAATTTCTGATTTTTCATTCCTCTCAAATGCCTGCTCAAGCTCCTCTAGAGTACTCAAACTTCTTTCCAACTTGACTACATTCTCAATCTTCTCATCAGGCAACATGATCCATAAATTTTTATAATATATTTCATGAATATTTATGAATTTATTTTAAGCATTTTCTTTTTGTAAGCGAAGCAACTTAAATGAAGATGAATAAATGGAGAAACTCTCAGAGCTATGTACAGAGTCTCGTGAGTCATCAAACCAAATCCCACTCTTGTCTCTCTCAATAGTAGATCCTAACAAACTTTTGATCAGTAGAAGCCCCATACTCTTCTACGGGCATACAATCATCATGGTCATGTGAGTTAATGGGTTGCTTTCTTATATTCTTCTTGTTCCTTGAATGATTTGGGCTCACTATCATTACTTGTAAAGAATGAAGACGAGATCTTGAATGGATCCGTACATAGGCAGGTAGATCTATCATCCATCACCTTAGTTTCCATTCATGCTTAGGCTATAAAAGGCTGCCCAAGGATAGCCTCATAGGAACAATGATCCTAGATGAAAAAGTAGAATTCCTCAGAAACCATGCCAATCATCAGAGGTACAAAGGTGCATGCCCCAAGCAGAGCTCCAAAGCCATATCTACCATCCTCATCCTCCATCCATGGTCCTTATCTCTAGGCCATATAAACTGATCATATAACTTCTTAGAGATCACATTTATTTTGAAGGCCAAAGCAAAACATGAATCTTCATTACTTCCTAATTTGACCTTCATTTGAGGTGTCCCTCTTGCCCAAAAGGTCCCGCTATACTTTTAATATCTCTCTTGCATCATTCTTCTTTTCTAACTCAGAAATTACTATAGCTTTTGGTGTTCTCTTTTTCTTCTTCTTCTTCTTCTTCTTCTTCTTCTTCTTCTTCTATTTATCTTTTTCTTGACTATTCTCTCGAGTGTCATCAGTCCTTGGCACGGGTTCCTATTTTGTATCCTTCTCTTTATTTGGCTCTTGAACTTTGATTGGCTAGCTGGCCTCTTTCCCTCCTTTATTTCCTTCTTCTTTGCCTCTTTTTAGAAACAACAAGCTCTTTAAATTGGACTTTCCCAATTCACACATAGAGGAAGGCAGGTTCTGAAATCACATAGTTTCTTATCCATGTCTATTGCCAACTGGTGCTCCTTTGCTTGCTTTAGCTCTTCACACACATAGGAAAAATGTTCTTGTGCATCACACCACACACATATCTTTGCCCCTCCAAAACCACTAGTTGATCATCTCTCAAATGGTCCATTGTTTCTCTGCTATGTGGGCCTAAGTGGTGGTGCAAGTGTCTCCTGAGCAACATGTTGCACTAGGGGTGGAGGTTGAGGCATTACATAACCTTGCATGTTTGGAATAGGCATAGCATTCCTTTGTATTGGGTCTACATAACTAGTACTCACCTAAGGAGGAGTGGGATCCTCATACCCCATAGAATAAACTTTACTATGTATGCTTGCAATTCTTTAGACATAGACACTTGCACTGTCATAAGGTTCTCTATTTGCATGCTTAGGATCTCACGCTGTAACTCTACTAGTGAGTGCAAAGTGGATGCAACATTGGTAGAAGTTGATGTTGCAAGCACATTCATAATTGCTGGAAGAGGTGCCTCCCTAGGTGGCTATGGAGCCATTGCTACTGGTCTATTGTATAATAAAACTTGTGATTTCCTCATTTGGGCAACTACTTCCACTTCTCTCCTAACTATGGCCTAGTCTTCCATCAATCCAAACCTCTTACGTGGATCTTCTATCCTTCTCTCGACTTTAGTCTTGTATTTAGGAATTAAAATCTTAAGAAAGGAAATGACTAAATCAGGCTTTAGTGAATCCAAATTAGTCTAAGGAAGCTGGGTGTATCTTCTCAAAAATGCATTTAAGAGGTGAGTAAGGAATGCAGTGGGTTTTGGGGAATTAACCCACCTTAGGAAGCCTTCTCTACTATGTTGGGAGAAATCTTCTAGGTAAAATAACGTATGAAGTTCCTTTCTAAATTTAGCCCAATCCTTTCCTATATGGACTAATATGGACACCAAGATGGATCCCAAAACTACCCAAGTGAAGTAATCGTTAAACATTTCTTCAAGTAGCCAATAGATCTATGCCTGGTCCTCAAACACATCTAAGTATTCAGTAACATTAAGTCCCATGAGCTTGCCTTTTTCTCTCAAGATCTCTTGGACTACCTGAGCCCCTTGTTTCTCTATCGTTAATTCCTTGAACGCTTCCTCCATCTCTCTTCTCTGGTCTCTCCTAGAGCGTAGAATGAGATTCAAAGTGAGTGGCTCTACTATCTCTCTTAGCTCAGAGTAAAGTTTAGAGAAGAAACTAGATGGGTCATGAGCCACGAGGTGGCAGTCAACCTAAAAGCTCTCTACCTAGGCCAACTCTGATCTAACTCACTTGATCTTTCACTTCCCTTACTTGAATTTTACTCTTCTTTTGAACTTGAATTTCTCACTTGATCTTGCCTCTTTCTCGATTTATCTCACTTGATTTCTTTTTCTTTTTTTCGCTTTAATTTCCAACATTTTAATGTGCTTTCCCTGTTTCTATGATATTTTTCTAATGTTTCGAATGTTCTATCAAAGCTACACAAGTGTCAAATTCTTAATCTTAACAAGAATGAAAAAGATGCACATGCATATGACTAAACTAGTACGAAACTTGAATGCTCAAGCTTAGGCAACAAAAGAACCTTTCTATTTAAGTGTGTGGCATGATGCAAATATTGAAAGAAATTGAAATGTTAGTACCTAAAATATCAGATCTAATGAAGAGGTTCTTGTTTCTCTTCTAAAGGAGTGGGTGGCAAATCGAGGATCACCTAGGCAACCACCTTACTTCACTTCAGGTTTAGGTGTCAGGAAGATAAGGAGGTCTAGAGGGGAGCATGGCACTGGGTTGGATCATGGCCCGTTGCTGTGTGTGTCATCCCCCAATCCGATGAGCGACCTTTGCACGTTGGGTGCCTCACCCTGGTAGGATGATCGTACAACATAGGCACGTGCCTCAAAAGGGAAAACAAAAGCGCTCAGACATGCACGATGAAGGATAGGGTGTATGCGTCATGATTAGGAAAGGGAAATACAATAGAATCACCGCACTCGATGTGCAAAATACATGAATTATGCTCAATGATAGAAATGAATATACAACTGATGTTGCCAAGTGACTTTGTATAATGAAAAAAAAAACTGCTACAGTGCAAGTCTCTTAATAGAAAATAGACTTCTCAGCTATAGTGCGAGAAGATGCCCGTCAACTTCTCTTTGGTCTTTGCGGTAGGAACTTCACTTCATGATAAGATTTTTTCTTCACTTTGGGTCTTCAAACTTCATAAACTTCCAGAAGCTTTTCGTCAAAAAAAATTTCTTTACTTCCAAATTCTGTTGTAACATGGAGATTATTCACTTCAATCTTCGAAACTCTTTTTCTTCACTACTCTTTACTTCAAATCATGAGATCACCTATACACTTCCTTGAGGGATCTCATCTCGATAGTGGATGCAATTTCTATAGTGTTTGATTGGGGGAGGGGAGGAAAGGGGGATGGGAAGAGTGAATGTCATGGAAAAGGATGATGTGAGCTCAGGTGCTATTGGAGGAGGGGGGATCAGGGATGGTGAAATTGTACGGCATGGGGGAGGTGCAGTGGGTGGTGAGATGTCCATGGAGTCCGACATGGTTGTGAGTGATGTGGCCACCACCAATGGGGGTATGATGGGTGCAATACATGACAAAAATGAATGTGGTACCAAGGTCGGGCTATAAATTCATAGCACATTGGTACCTATAAGAGGCACCAATTACATCCGAGAATGAAGGTTGGGGCAATTATGGTTGAAATAGGGAGGAGAAACAAGAAGATTAGGGAATCAAGAATTTGGGTACTTCGGAAGAAAGCTATTGGTGTTTGAGTGGCATGATGACCTATAACATGCTTGGATAAGAGGTTGGTAGTGGTGGAAGTGTTTGTATGGTACAATGGGTTGTTCATGGAGGAGAAAAGTTTTGACTAGGAAATAAGATTATGAAATGTAAAGGTAGGGAATTTACTGGATGTTTCAATGTCGAGCATGGCATCTTTGGTCCTATGGGGCGAGTGAGGTGGGATGTGGAAAATTGGTTCCTCTAATTAAGTGACTACTTCTCTGGTGGTGGTTTGAGGTTCAAGGGTTCTAATGGAGGAGGGAATAGGAAGTGTAGAGGCCGAAGGATTTTTCAAATGGGTGAGGCCCATTAATCACTTTAGGGAGAAGGTGACCAGTTAAGGTGGATAACCGAAAAGTTGCGGGTCCCACTTGTTCAGCAATCCGGTATGGACCGAACCATCATAGCTTAAATTTTTCAACGGATCTATTCGACTTAGCATTATAGAAGAGAACCAATTGGTTTACCGTAAACATGGGAGTTTTGAGGAAACGATTGTGGGTTTTGGCTTGTCTCAGCTGCACTTCCTGCATCACTAGGAAACTCTCGAGATGTTGTTCATCCAAGGACCGTAAAGCCTCCAATCGAAAGGAAAAAGATTCTTCCAATAAGAGCTTCCGTTCAACGGCCACATGCAGACTGGGAACCACCAGTTCCATTGGAGCAATTGCTTCCAATCCATATGCCAACTTAAAAGGAGTTGTTCCGGTTTCCACTTTGTATGTGGTACGATAAGCCCATAGTACAACAGGTAGAAATTGGTCCCATCTCTCTGGGCAATCTAACAACAGTTTCTTCAAGATGTTTAAGAGAGATTTGTTGGTACTCTCAGCAAGCCTCTTTGTTTGAAGTTTCCTTTCATATTTAGTTTCAAGCCAATGACCGCACTTGTCAATGGTAATCCTTGAAGAAGATACTCAAAGTCGAAGGTACTTAAATCATCTAATTGGACAAGCACTTGTAATTCGAAATTGGTGGATAGGGGTGGGGCTATTGGTTGTTGTATGGAGGGTCCATCTAGGCTACATTTGGGAATGTGGATCGTGAAAAGCTGACAATCCTCTCCCCTGCTGGTGAGATGTCTCGATTCATGATTGCCCTTGTGGTTGTGGACATGGATTTTTTTCCTTGTAAGTGATTTGGTTGAGGATAAATTTCTTTCCAACTCTTGAATATTTGAAGGCAAGGATCTCTCGATAGGTACATTGTAGGGTAGAAACTTGTATACAATTCATGTTATGGCACAACATCGATTCAATACATGCTTGCATAGCCATCTTGAAATTGTTAAGTGAAGTTAGTTGATGATCTAGATAGGGAGGATGATGGTCAGCCTTATGGTTTCTACCAAATATAAAGTGAGTCAAATCCTCTTATGAGGCTAAGTGAAGTGATCTTGCCCAGAAAGGGAAATTGTTACATACAAGTGGCATCTTGTATTGGGAGTCATGGTTGCCATATCCTTAAGCTTGAATATAATTGTGTTATTCATATATTTCCATACGAGGGCTTCTTTTTCCAAGGGAATATGCATGCCTTGTATGTTGAGGGCTTCTCAAATCGGATTTGAAGTGAGCTTGAACCTCTTCACCTCATTATTTTGCAATAGAGAAGGAATCACAAAAGTTCCAGGTGTGTCTTTACTTGTACTTAGTAGTAATGTGTGAATCAAATACTAGCACCTCATAAATTCTAGCTTGGGTAAAGGAGCACGAAAGCAATCTGCTAACATAGCTCAATCGCATATGGCTTGTAGCTCTGATGTGTTTTAGAGCTACTAAATTTCCCTAAAGAAGTATTGGAGTCTTCCCCAAATGTTATGGAATTCATGCTTTCATTCGTAGATATGTGCGCATCTCCAAGTGGTCTAACTAAGTCATTGAACTAGTGAGATTGTGTGCTGACTCATTCTGTTTGGTTGTAAGGGGGATCTTTAACTGGTATAACCCTCAAGTGCCTATGCTTGGGTAGCCTCTCAACGGGTGGGTCCTTCAAGGGTAAGTTGCTCATGTCTATAGGCTCTCAACTAGTTCCTGCTTCAGCCATGACATACTATTACGAAGGATGCTCTTTATAGATCTGCTAGAAAACAAGATCACATTTGTATTGTCTAAGAAACCTGGTGAGAAATTGTTCCCTCTATAATACCAACATGTCTCTCTTGATCCCTGTGTGTTTTTGCAAGTGAACAGTGTTTAGTGAAGTGGTGATGTGTTAATGCAAAGTCTACATGAATACTAGGGAAATGCAATTGCTTTCTGTGCTCCTATATTGAGTAAAATCACCCATCAAGATATCCAACAGAAACTGACATATGTTAGAGGCAAAGCCTTCATACATGCAATAAGGAAGGAACTAACATATATGATATATGCCATACCAACTCAAGAGCCCAAGAAAGATGATTCAGTGAAGCGACCCAACCAGTACCAAGGTTTGAAGATGTTTTCCAAAAGAAGAATAGATATATCCTCATAGAGCATAGACCTTATGATTGTACCATAGAACTTCAAGAGGGATCACAACCATCCTTTTGAGTATTCTATAGACTATCCCGAGAGGAACTCACAACCATCCTTTTGAGAATCTAGAAAAGGGTTTTATCAGACACCTAAAGTCTCCTATAGGAGCGCTTATCCTATTTGTAAAGAAGAAGGATGGGACTCTTGGAATGTACATAGACTTTGATGCGTTAAATAAACTTATAATAAAGAATAGATACCCTATACCACTTATATCATAGTGCTTGGAACACCTTGGAAAAGTAAATTTCTTCATGAAGATTGAACTTTGTGGAGCTTAAAATCTTTTCACGATCATAGAAGGAGACAAATGGAAGACAACATTTCAAACAAGGTATAAGCATTTTGAATATGTAATTATGCCATTTGGTCTCACAAATGCTCCTGCCTTCTTTCAACATATGATGAATGATATCTTTTGAGAGTATTTAGATGATTTTGTGGTAATATATCTCGATGATATCTTGATATTATCCAAAAATATAGAGGATCATGAATCTCATGTAAAGATAGTCCTAGAGAAACTAAGAGAAAAAGTATGCAAAATTAGAAAAGTTCTCTTTCCATCAGACAAACTAGAGTTTTCATGGTACATTGTATCAAACAAAGGAATCTTTATGGACCATAAGAAGATCTAGACAATCCTTGACTGGAAACCATCTTCATGTCTTTGAGATTTACAATTCTTTTTTAGGGTTTTCCAACTTTTATAGGATACTCATCAGAGATTACTCCAAGATAGCGATGCCTCTTTCCAAGCTTATAGGAAATTGAACAATTTCATGGACTGAAGAAGCAAAAAAATTCTTTCATGTCCTAGATTCGAGAATATCTTGAGAAAGATTGGAGTACCTATAGAAAACCTTCAAAGAGCACGAATCAAGCTTTGAGAATTTCATAAGTAAAACCCAATGAAGGATCGACTAGAGAACATGATTGCTCCTCATCGAACACATCGCTTGAGGGGGAGGTGATATCATGTATAAGGAAAACCATCATGAACATCACATTCCAAGTGACCTTCTATATCTCAGGATTGGTTCAAAATTTGGGGAAACTAATGCCTCCAATGTCTAGAACGTGCTCAAACCCTAAGATTGACTATCTACTTACTTGATTGTGATATCTACAGGTCATGGTTTGAATGTATGATATCATCAATGACATCATCAATTTGTAACCGCCATCGATGATTCACCCTTGAAAACCTCTATAAGGAGAGGTTGACCACATACATATTCAATCTTGCCAATGCAAGTCTTGGGAGCTCAAGGAGTTGTGATCACTAGCTAAGTACTTTCAAGTTCCGATTCTTCATCTAGTCTTGTCTCTTACTCTAGTCTTCTATAGTCTTGTATCTTGGACATCCTTCCTTTTCTTATTGTTATCTCATAGTATGATATTCTTTCTAGTTATCTATTTCATCGCCTTGAAGGGAGTTCTTCTAATCCAAAGATATTGCTTCATACCTACGGCTCTAGGTTGTGGGATCTTCTGTATCATCTCTAGTTGAGTTATTGAGACCTATCACTCCTAGGTTATGGGACTTCTTGTATAACTTATATATTCTAAAACCTTCTCTAGTCTAGTGAGAGGGCACAATCAAAAGTATAACTCTAAAATCTTGTCTAGACTAGTGAGAGGACACAATCTAGTGCTCCCATGACACCTATATTATTTAAAAATTGTGGCACCTATTCATTTTCTCTTAAGCTTTTCCATATTATTCTATAAACTTTATCAGTTTGACTACTAACATCTAAAATCATGAAGAGACATTTTCCTTAATGAGAGAAAAAACTACCAAATTCTTCCTAGAGTACCCTTTTCCAAGAAGGTTTCCCATACTAGTACCCAACTCTATATTTCTTCTTGAGAGAAGCTTCCAAACTATATCCTTGCTTCTTCCTAGAAAAGTAATAAATATGCACTCAAATTTAGATAATCTTGGTCTTTCCTCATATGCAATAGGTCATCAATAGACTGCCCAACAACTCCATTTTATCCTCCTTTGGCTCACCATGAAATTGAGGGAAAATCACATACATTCTTCCCTCAAGCTGATAGCTCTTTATAAGAGGATGAAGTACCAAAAATCACAACTAATTTTCTAGTCCACTAGTGTAGAAAAACAAGGCTCTTGTCAAATAAGCTTTCTTTTTTTGCCAAATTCGCTCCAAAGTGTCAAGAAACACATTGCTTGAATTGGATTTTCTAAACATATGTGATTTTGATATGGAGAAAGAGTCTTGGCTCATATGATTGGTTAGGATGAGTTAGAAGGTTTGGATGATTAAAATTTCCATTTTGAGCATTCATAGAGAGAATTTACTCAAGGGGCCATCAGATTATGCAGATGCACTAAAGAGATGACCTATAACTCTCCTTTACTACTCACACTCATAAGAAAATATGGATAAGAAGGAAAAGGATATTTCTTAGCTACTTAAAAAACTACTATAAATATAAAAACTAATGCAAAGATAACTCTTATAGTATGGGTGATCCACACACCAAATAAGAAATTCTTCTAGTATAGTTGTGTAAC
>CM035437.1:100458213-100473213 GCA_020310875.1 Ceratopteris richardii
AGCATCATCATCTCCAGCATTTCGCGCAGGTACGGAAATCTGGGCAACTGTCTCGTCGTCGCAAACCTCTGTCAATCGCGACTGACAGAAAAAATGCTCCATTTGCCAAACAAAGTGCAAAACCATGATCTACAGGCCTAGAGCTTCCCAAAACTGTGTTTTGATTTTTGAAATTCATCAGATTTCTGTCAATCGCGATCGCTGTGTCAATCGTGATCGACAAACCTCGACGGACAAACCTGTCAATCGCGATCGACTCATCAATCGTGACCGACAGGGTCAACGACCGATTGACCACGACTGACGGATCATACGCGTGACACGTGTCAATCGCGATCGAGTCATCAATCGCGATCGACCCATCAATCGCGACTGACAGCCCACGACGGCTCTATCAATCGCGACCGACACAGTCAACGATTGTTTGACCACGACGGACAGACCCTCGCGACCGACCTGTCAATCGCGATCGACCCATCAATCGCGACTGACAGAGTGAACGACCCTTTGACCATGACTGATTGACTTTTCGAGTCACGTGTCAATCGCGATTGACCCATCAATCGCGACTGACAGCCACGACGGACCTGTCAATCGCGATCGACACATCAATCGCGACTGACCTGTCGATCGCGACTGACAGAAATTGCGAACGCGTTAGAAGGGCAAATTTGGCCAATTTTCTAGGGTAAAGAATAGGGGGCTAATTTGGTCAATTTGTGGGACAAACACTCGGGGTTAGCATTGCATGTTGAGGCCGCAACCCAAGTAATTCAAGAATTTCTGCCTGCTTGATTAAACTGTTTTGAACCCTGTTTTAATCCCTGAAGCCTGAACTGACATAACTTCCTCATACGAAATCCAATTGCTGTGATTCTTGTTTTGTCGTGAAAATTAAGACCAGGATTATTGGATAGGGTTTTTAGAAGTTAACCATACCCAAAGTAGGAAAACTGAGGGATCCTTGGGATTGTTTTTTATAAAGGCAAGGGATAACTTGGTCGGTGAGTTACATGCTTGAATGTGGTCTAGTCTGTCATTTGAATTTAGCTCCGGAGCTAACCTTGGAACTGATGCAGGTCTATTGAGAAGCAATTGAGAGCGTCCAAGCAAGGGCTTTGTGCAAGCTTGAGAATCAACTTCTCAAGCACGAAAGAGCAAGGATCAGCAAGCAAGGTCGGAATATTCTCCACTCCCCTTCGTCAATTCCTAGCTTAGGCTAAGAACGACTAGAGGTAGGAGTAAGTCAGGGCGATGATAGGCAATTATCAAGTTGAAGAATACCTAAACTTTCAAGTTCAAGCTAAGAACATAATCTTTGTACTGTCGAGAACTTTAAAGGAAAAGAACTTAACGTGGAACGATCAACTTTAAGTGCGGAACTAAACTCAAATATACCTTACGACGTGATATCAAACCAGACCATAAACACGGTAATCAACTGAAAAAGAATCAAGTAACAGATACAAAAGAACTCAGCAACGAGGTTGTACTTGGGCAAACTTGGGCTATTCATTTAGGCTTATGAACCTTAGATCAGGGTGACATCTAGGGAGAGATAGACAAAGTCTTAGGTCTTCAGAGGCTAGTGTCAACCACACTGCTAGGTCTTGGGCCCAGCAGTTGAGCCACCACTCACACTACCCTAGTTCTGAGACTAGTGAATTAGAGATGTCTCAAGGCATGGGCAGACCTACGGGAAGTTCAGGAGTGCCATATTTACATAGGGTGGAAGGCCCTTACAAGATGCAACTTGAATACCTTAGGAACAACCGATTAGGTGCTAGCATCTATGAGGATGGTCTAGGAAGATCTGTGGTGCAGATGAAGAATCCTGACCAATCTATCGGACTAGAGCGCCCAGCTGTCAAGTTCGAAAACGGAGCCTACTTAGACAAGGAAGGGACAATATATGTAGTCACCAATCACCCAGATAGGACTGATGAATTTGGGAATGAGATCCCAGGAACGGACTTAGGTGACCTAGAGCAAGGAAACAGGGGTGAAGAACCGAGGACCCCCCGAGGCAAATCTGTTCTCACTAGGATTATCACACCAGAGTGGATTCCCCAAGATAATAAGAGCATAGATCTGCTTCTGAACCGAGAAACTGACGAAGCCTTTTGGAGGTATAAATCTGATCAGCCAACTGATATAGGAACCATCATGATCTATGAGTTTAAGGATCCTGATAGCCCAGGCAGCGTGACCTACTTAGATCATGCTTCAGAGAGGATCTTTGTGGTTACAGAACATGATAGACATGCTTACACTTGGAAGGGTGAATTCGTTTTCCCCCAACCAAGATCGAATGTATCCTATGGTCACCCTGGAGCTGGAACATCCCAAGCTCGTGGAATTCAAAGAGACAGAAGTAGAGATGGGCCAGAAGTAAGCTTTGCCAACCCAGGGGGCAGAGAAAGAACGAGAATGGAGACAAATAGGGTGGAACCTGAGATACTTAGAGCTCATAGGAATCAAAGAAATGCGGATGAGTTCCCTCTACCACGACCTAGAGAGCACACAAGGACTTTGAGACCGACTCAGCTATTTAAGTCCATGAAGAACTACTTCGATGGCACTGGAGATCCATATGATCATGTGGCTGAGTTTAGGCAAGTCTTGAGAGCTGAACAAGTGGACGATCTATTCACGCAGTACAATGCCTTTGGTCTAACCCTTAGGAACACTGCCTTGACATGGTTTTAGCCACTAAACGAGAGGCATTTCAGGAGCATAGACCAACTCCTAGAGGCTTTCATTATTGAATTCTCTAAGAGTGGCATAAGACATAATACCTCCTCATTGATTCACAGCTTCAAGCAAACCCTCAAGAGACTGTGAGACTTGCTGGAAGAAGATTTCGGCAATACCTAGAGAGATGCCCTGTCCCTGAGTTACCCACACTAGCAAAGCAAGTGGCTTTGTTCTTGGATGGATTGCTAAGTACCAAATTGAGATCTTATGTGTACCTGAAGGACCCTAGGACCATAGAAGTGTGTACGCATGTGCATTGACATCGAGGATAACCTAGGGGAGGAACTAGAGCTTTCCAAAATCTACAAGGACTCAGATAGTGCCTCTAGCCTCTCTTCCTCGCAATCCACATCAATTGAGGAACTTGTAGAGAAAGTAGCTCAGAAATTAGGTGTCACTAGCAAACAGATCCCAAGGTTTGTCCCTATGAAAAGATGTTATACTTGTGGTGGCGACCACATGGCGAATGTATGTCCCATTATGGCTCAACCCCAAGTAAATCCTAGTAGCCAGTAGTGCACCATAGAACGGAGGTACACCAATCACACCAAGCAAGATTGCCCATACAACAAGCAAGTAGTTAGGCAAACCTACCCTCAGACATACCCTCAACAAGGAAGACATCAGAACCAATATCCACCACAGCAGTATGCTAGGCCTCAATAAACCTACCAACCACAATATCAAGCCCAGCAAAGGCCTCAGCCTGTGTTAGCCCAACAACCTCCAGCTCCATCCAACGTGATCCCTGTAAAGTATGCCGCTGCAGAAGAAAACCTGAATAGAGCTATAGTCCCTGTAACACCATTGCTTTCTGAAAGTGACCCGAGTGACCATAGCTTTGATTCGACGCATATTGACAGCCCCCAGGCTTACTACATGCAGTCTCCAGAACATGGTGAGTCCTACTATAGTGAAGAGCCAAATGAACCTAGTTGGGAGTCTGATTACACTAACGTCATGTATGCAAACCCCAACCCTAGACCTCAACTAAGGCAGGTAAGACCCCCATTTCCTAGAGGACCGTGCTACAGATGTCAGGGAGATCACCTCATCCGTGATTGTCCCTTACTTCCACCTACACAACCCCAGTCAGTGACAATTCAAGGCTTTTGCCAAGATTGTGGGAAGGAGCATCTCTTACGAGATTGCCCTAAGAATCCTAATAATATGCCAAAAATCACTCCTATTAACGTTATTGGGTTAGTGGTAGATTCCACAGGAAGTGTCACTTCCACTGCACCCGCACAGGTAGTCACTAGAGCTCAAGCAGTGCAGCAAAACCAAGGGGTAGGCCAGGAAAAGAGCCCAGATGTTAGTGAAACAGAGAGCATGACAAAGAAAAGGACTAGAGCTTGGAAAGATAGTCGTGAAAGAATGAAAAGACAATGGGCAAAAAAGATGAGTGAACTCGAGGAAAGCCTCAGAGAAACAAAGGCCAGGATAACTGAACTCACATCTCAAACTCCCTCTCACACTACCCCACCTCCACCACTCCCAACTCCATCCGACCCGCCACCTTCCAACCCACCTCACCTAATTCCACCACCCCCTAGAGCAGGATCAGTATTAGCCGATCCCACTCCTGAAGACATAGACATGATGCTTAAAGCATATCAGGCCAGAATCCAAGAAGGGCCAAATGTAACGGATCATGACAAGTGCTACCCTAGAGCTGACCTAGAGATAGAAAGAACCAAGCTTTGCGCGAAAATGGTCGCATTGGCTCAGACTATGTTTGAAGCCAATCGCCTATTCAATTACTCGGGCTCAGCCAAGACGCAATTACACTTGGATGGACTTCTAGAGAAATTAGAGGGCATAATTGCAAGATCTGCCAAGGAAGAAAAAAATCAAGAAAGAGATAAAGCAAGCAAAAACATGACCCATCCCCCACCGAAAGCTTATGTGCCCAATTCCACTGAACCAGACAACCCCCCCTCTCTAGAAAGAATAGAGAATCTAATTGCACAATCACAAAAGGAACCCGCCCCTCAACATCATGACAAGGCTAGTGAAAGAGCAGGTCTTCCTACCCAGAAAGCCTATGTGCCTGAGGCCTACATGCCTAACTCTACGGAGCCAGACACCTCTTCTTCTATGAATCGATTCACACCAGAATTCCTACGAGAGATTCAAGAAGACAAATGGGCTAAAGAAAGTGAAGTACCTCCTCCCATTGAACTGGTGGATGATGCACATGACCAATTCCCACAAGACATCCCATCCATTTATGAGGAGCAGGAGAGCACCCACTCTCAAGAAAGACTAGACTTTGAGTCTAACTCTCTACAAGAATTACCCCACTTCACAGGCCCATGGGAAGCTAAGTCTACTTATATGAGAGCACCCACGGTCATGGTACGAAATGAGGACTCAGTCTTACCTAGGAACACAGAGGTAGTGAAAAACACTAAAGTGCAGTGCAATCTCAAGTTAGAAGAGCTACTCAAGGTTAGACTTGAATTATGGAAACATGTAGCCAAACAAGTACCAGAGATAGCAAAACCTCGTTCCCAGGTAGGATCCCAGAGAACAATGCCAGAAATACCCTTGGATAAGATAGGAGACATGTGTGAAGGTGAAGAAGGGAACACCTATCTTCCCATTACCTACCAGAAGTACACCACCAAGGCAATTTTGGACTCAGGTGCAGGAGTTGCAATTGCCACCACTTCCCTATGGAAGCGTTGGGGCAAGCCAGCACTCAGGCCAACGAGAATGAAATTGCAGATGGTCGATGGTCATATTGAAAGGCCCTTAGGATTGCTAGAAGGAATAACTCTCACCACCTGTGGTGTCGAGTTCGAGCATACATTTGCTATATGTGATTTTAGCAAGAACCATGCCTATGAAATGATCTTGGGACGACCTTTTATGCGACAGTTGCAAGTGGTACAGGATTGGGGAACCAATTCTTTGTACCTGCAGCACTTAGGTGTTACGACCAAAGTGAATCTCAAAGATTACTCTCATAGAGACGTCCCCCCTATCCAATGGAATCCCATCCATAGAGCCAAAGATGATACAGAATCTGTGCATTCCATAGGATCAGGATCCTCATGGATGCATGAAGACACCCACTTATGGATGTGCAAAGTGGCAGTAGAAGAGGAGAAAAGAGAAAAGGCCAGAGATATAGGTGCAAACGAAACACATAGACCCATTCAAGACCCAGCCTATGCACCTGTAGTATTTCCTGACGAAGAATTTGAACCCCACGGCTGGGTAGAAATCCTAGCAACAATGGATGTAGCCATCAATGAAGAACAATGGACACCTCACTGTGATGAGGATGGCTATGACATTTCAGTTTTCTCCATAGAGCCAATCATGGGAGAGGCAGTATTAGAAGAATGCGAACCTAACCCTGATGCATTTGAGGATGCGAGTGACTCCAATCTAGAGTCAATCATTATGGATCCACCTTTTGCATCAGATGAAGAATACTTCCATGAAGTAGAATTTCAACCCCAGAGGTATGGAGAGCTTACAAGTGATGTAAGACTAGCCACACATGTGACCCCGAAGGAAGAAGGAAAGAAAAAAAAGAAGAGAGAAGTCACACCAGAAGAGGAAGAATCTTTGTTTGAGGTCCCAGAAAATTTTAAGAAGTATGAGATAGATGACAGGAGAGTCATGATCAGAATGCCTAAACGAGAGGCGCAATCAGGGGAGGCCTATGATAACAAAGAGACCACCAAGAAAATAGTGGTAGCCATGGAAGAGGGAGAAGAGAGATGCACTTACATAGGACATGACCTGACGGAAGAAGAAGAGCAAGAATTGATAGCCTTGCTAAGAGAATACAGAGATGTATTTGCTTGGAGTAACAAGGATTTGAAGGGTGTTGATCCAGACATCTGCTCACACACTATCCCCATGACCTCAGATGCTAGGCCCTCGAAGCAAAAGCCATACACATACAATGACAACTATGCGGCCAAGATCAAGGAAGAGATAGATAGACTGGTTGAAGCTGGATTCATCTATGAAATTGAGCACACTGAGTGGGTATCCCCCATCGTAGTGGTGCCCAAGAAGAATGGAAAGCTGCGTGTATGCATTAACTTGAAGAAGGTTAATGCAGCCACAATTCGGGATAACTATCCGCTTCCTATCACAGAGCATCTCTTAGAAAGAGTAGTGGGCAAGGAAGTGTACAGCTTCGTCGATGGATTTTCGGGCTACAATCAAGTAGCCATAGCTCCAGAAGATCAGCATAAGACAGCTTTTGCCACAGAGTGGGGTATATTTGCCTTTCGTGTAATGCCATTTGGGCTTACCAATGCTCTTGCAACCTTCCAGAGACTAATGTGCCATGTGTTTAAAGAGTTCCTGAGGAAGAACTTAGAAGTCTATGTTGATGATCTTTGTGCTCATTCCAACATTAGGCAAACCCATATTCCCGAACTCAGACAAATCTTTGACAAATGTAGAGAATATCAAGTCTGCCTAAACCCAGAAAAGTGCGTCTTTATGGTCAGGCAAGGCAAGATTCTAGGACACATAGTGTCAAAGAATGGCATATCCACTGATGAAGAGAAAGTGAGAGCCATAGCCGAGTTACCTAGGCCAAAGAATGTCAAGGAAGTACAGGCTTTCATGGGGCATTGTGGGTACTACCGCCGGTTCATTCACATGTATGCTGTCATTGCAAGGCCCATGTACGGACTTCTGACTAACTTTGAGTGGACTGATGAATGTGAGAATTCCTTCAATGAGCTTAAACGAAGATTATGTTCAGCACCAATCTTGACCACACCAGATTGGAATAAGCCATTCCATGTTCATGTGGATGCATCCAATTACGCTATTGGATGTGTACTCGCACAACCTACTGGTGAAGGTAATATGGATCTCCCAATTGCCTATGCCAGTAGACAATTGAATGCAGCTGAACGGAATTACACCACTACTGAGAGAGAAGGCTTAGGCATGGTATATGTAGTTAAGAAATTTAGACACTATTTGCTTGCAAACAAGTTTAAATTTTTTACTGACCACCAAGCATTGTTATATCTCATGAACAAACCATGCAATACAGGTAGATTAGTAAGATGGTTTCTATTGCTAATGGAATATGACTTTGAGGTAGTGGTGAGAAAAGGGAGGACTCATTTGAGAGCAGATCATCTCTCTAGGCTCACATCTGGAGAAGCCCCACAAGGAGTGTCAGATGACCTTCCTGATGCTTACTTGTTTAATTTGGAAGTGGTGCCGCAGTGGGCTAAGCCATTAGTGCCAGTATTGACATACGGGCCTAATCACCCAGTAATAAACACACAAGATAGAGAGGTAGTAAAAGCCCAAAAGTATCACATCATGGCTGGAAGTATGTACAAGCACACAGATCAAGGAATCTTGGCTTGTTGTGTAGAAGAGGACGAGTATGCGAAGTGGTTGCAATTAGCACATGTAGGTGCCTTAGAGCAACACTACTCAAAGCGACGAACCCTACAGACACTACGGAGACTCGGAGTGCATTGGCCGACTATGGAAGCTGATGTCCAAAAGTTGTGCAAGGAATGCCCAATCTGCTGCACTAAACCACCTGTGGAACATGCCACTCTTTATCAAGTGTCCATAGTGCCGGATTGGAGTGAACCACTAGTATGCTTTCTGAGGACGAAAACATTCTCTCCAGACATGACTCTAGCTAGGAAAAGGAGTTTAGAACAAGAAGCCCAGGATTACTCACTCATTGGTGATAATCTATACAAGCGTGGTAAAGATGGTTACCTGAGACTATGTGTCCATGAGAGTGAATATCTTAAGATCTTGGAAACTGCTCACCAAGGTGTAGCAGGAGGACACTTTGGACCAGATCGGGTGATCAAGGCATTACTATTTGCGGGCTTCTAGTGTCCGACCCTTCACATGGATGCACATACCTATGTGAAACGATGTGATGTCTGTCAGAGAACTCAATATCCTATATGTAAAGATGAGATGCCACTGAAACCTATGATGGGTGGACGTGCATTCTCTAAATGGGGAATAGACTTCGTAGGTCCTATTAATCCCCCAGCTAAGGGTTCCCATGCAGAATATATCATTGTTGCGATAGACTATCTCACCAAGTGGGTAGAGGTAAAAGCTTCAACAAAGAACGATGCTCAGACTACTGCTAAGTTCTTATTTGAGAATGTATTCACTAGATACGGGCTACCCATAGAGCTAGTTAGTGATAGAGGCACTCACTTCCTGAATGAAGTTATTGAAAATCTGCTCCAAGAATTTTTGGTAGTACATAAGAAGTCTGCCCCCTATCACCCTCAACCAAATGGCCAGGCTGAGAGCACGAATAAGATCTTATGCAATGTACTGACGAAATTAGTGAACAATAAACGCTCTGATTGGGACAAACAGCTACACCATGCTGTTTGGGCATATCGAGTCGCCTACAAAACGGTACTCCAAGCCACCCCCTTTCAGATGGTATTTGGCCAAAATGCAGTGCTACCATTGGACTTCTTAATACCTACACTGAAAGTAGCACAAGAGCATGAATGGACGGGTCATGAACTCTCCTCTAGACTTTTCGACCTTGAACGATTAGGAGAAACTAGACTGAGGGCGGCTGTAGGGATATATGCAGCTAAGAAACGACAAAAGGCATACTTTGAAGCCCACGTTAAGGATAAAGGTTTGAAGGCAGGCGACCTAGTACTAGTATACACGTTGAAACAACATGCGAGGAAACTAGAGAAGAGAGGCTACGGACCCATGATCATTAATAGAATCTCAACAAGTGGAGCAGTGCAGCTAGCCACATTAGAAGGCGATGTTCTTCCAAGTTACATTAGTGGATGCAGAGTCAAGTTGTATCAGGAACCTCTCACAGAGGAAATGCTAAGTCGACTCAACACTGCTAAGAAACGCAAAGAAGAAGAAAAGCGAATTCAAGAAGAAGCTCAAGCAGAAGCCTTAGAGCGCATACAGAGAATGAAATTAAGAAGACAAGGTAGAGAGCAACCTAGGCCAGATGCCGATGTAGATCAAGGATATCATATGGCTATGTGTGAAGTTTCAGGTATCAGCTCCCATAGGATAATTGATCGACGTCCTTTTATAACCTTAGATATAGGACAAGGAAAGGGTGCAAGGACGGTAAGAGCCTTGATTGACTCAGGTGCAGCCACTAGTGCTGTAAAATTGTCTTACTGTCAAGAGTTGAAATTAATTGTTAATCCTATAGAAGCATATCTCATAGGATTGGGAGGTGTGGAAACCCCTTGCATGGGCGAGGTGGAACTTCCCCTCTATATTCAAGACGAAGTAATGACAGTCAAAGTATTAGTGTGTCAAGATGAGGACCTCACTGAGCCTCTTGTCTTGGGTCAGGACTGGATCTATGATCATGCAGTCAACCTAAACCTAAGATGCGAACTTCTTCAGGTATGGGTAGATCATAGCCGAATTACAGTTGAATTGGAAAATGAGGCACTCAAGGAACTAGGCAAGGCACAAACTCCTGGTCCTTCCAGGGGCACACATGAAGTTGACAATGCTATTTTTGTCCAAAACTGTATGATGCAGAAAGAGGTTTGTCTCAACAACGGAGCCAGGGAGAGGACGGAACTCCCTTCTTTTCCAAAGACCAGAAGGTTGCAACAACCAACGACAGATCAAATACAGAAGAAGCAGAACACTACCGATACTGGATGCCAAAAACAGGAGCAAAGCAGATTGTTTCAGCCATGGAAACAAGTATGGAGGCGAAAAGGCGAATACCCTGTTCAGACCAGGCCGACCCCACGACCAAAACCTCTTATTAGCAATCAACAACACGACTCTAATAAGAAGTCTTTCATAAGTTCTTCTGCGAAAGTGAAGTCTATTTGGGTACCCAAGAAGTCAATGAAGGCCAGCCCACAATCACGACAAATCTGGGTGCCTAAGGCTTGCTTGCGGGCTCAAATAGCTACACCAAGGCCAAACCCTGTACAACGTGTTTCACTCACGCGAACATCTGAAGCCCAGTATTGCACATCACGCACTAACACGTATTCTTCCATGAGCACAAGTAGAATCACTTGTAAATGGGTTCCTAAAAAGCCCCATTTTTCAAGTAAATACCCTATCACACTCCCCAGAGCCTCCACAAAGTCAAAATCAAAACCTATCCATTGCATTTGGCAACCTAAAACTTGTAATAAACCCCCAGACCCCAGTCGTAAATCCATGCCCACCTACTAACTACGTCACTCTCACACCACATCATTCCACTTAGCTCCTAGGTCTAACCAATCCCTAACTACACACACAAGCACCGAGCACTTACTAACCCACTAATCTCTCCCGAACCTCATGTTAATGTTGTAATGGGGACAAAAACGGTTCTAACTGGTCCTTTACAATGTTAACACATGTTTCTATATTCTCGACAGAACTAGCTAGCAAGCAATAACGATGGTAGAAGCTGGAGGCACCAGTTCCCAGGCAGGGTCGAGCGCACAGATTGTGGACATTGAAACTATTCTTCTGGAACCGCCACTCACCGAAAGGCCTCAAGAACTTCAAGCGGTGCATGTCCTTCCTATCCAGGACCCTCCTCAGGGGCACACTTCTCAAGTGGGGAAACATGCTCATTGGTTCAGTGATGTAGCAGGGCCATTGGGTGACGGCACCTACTTCTGGGAAGCAGAAATCGAATTTAATGGCAGATGGGGACGCTACCACTTTTTCACTCGAGAATTCGAGAACTATAAGAATGCAGAGGTAATGCGATCAGTTTGGACCAAGGCAGGCCTGGATAGATATTTCAAGGCAAACTTGCCTAAACCTGATTTTCTACGCTGCTCATATTTCATAAGCACCATAACTCCTAGCAGGGTCAAGGGAGGCGATAGTACTTTTGTGCTACCATCATTGTTGCCAGGACACGAACTCAAGAGATTCAAACTGACCCTCAATCTAGTACGGGAGGCATTGAACATGCAAGGTATGCACATTCCCACCGAGAAAGAAACAATGGTCCCGGGTAGGATGAAGCATAAGGATCTCAATAAATTGAAGGACATGGTGGCAATGACACCTACCATTGCTCTCCACTTACGAACAGTTATGCAACATTTTGCTTTTCCCGCACAAGAGCGATTCACTATGCCCCCTAAGAAAATATGGTTCAGCTTATACTTGGCAAAAACAGAGAACCTCACCCTCAACATACCGCACTCGGTCATCGATCAGATACACCTAGCCCATCAGCGCTCGAATAAGAAGCAGAAAAATGTACTTCATGGCTGTTGTGCCCTAACAAGAATAATTTACAGGTGCCTAGCATATGGCGTGCCCATTCAAAGAGCACTAGTGTGGTCCAGGGCCCAAGAATTCCAAAGGCGACTATCAACAGTGGGTCCTCCATCGAAGAAGATGAGAGGGGGCGCCCAATTACCATGTGCTCAACCAAGGGGAGCCACTACCACACCTGAGGTGACTCCTCCTCAAACTAGGCGTGTTCGGCCATTCACCATTCGTCTTCCCAGACCAAGTACAGAAGGACCCAACTTGGTGTTTCCCCCCATTCCATCAGATTTGGAATTTCCACAGGGATTTACTCTCAATGACCTCACGGATGAAGAAGTTGCCAGGCTGATCTACGAATCTAATCTTGAAACAGAAACAGACCAGGCCCAGGAACCACACCCCACCACCACAACAACACCAGCCCCGACACAACCAGTCGTCGTAGAAGTTGAAGGAGATGAACAAGAGGCAGGAGGAGAAGAAGAAGAAGCCGACGAAGAACAATATCAAGAATATGATGAACTCTCAGAACTAGCAAGTGCCCCAGCATATTCGGCACAAATAAAAAGATTGTACCAAACCATGAAGCGAGTTCAGGAACAACACAAAATGTCACTTGAATCAGGCAAGCTGCTCATGAGCCAACTATTGGCTGAGGAAGGTGTGAATGATATGTTTATCGAAGCCATGAACCTGCACGCAGAGGCAGTTGGCTTGGATGAGGCCATACATGAGGCCATGACATACATTAATCGATTTGAGAAACGTGTGTCTGCCCGCCCTAGGCGATCTGGAAAACAAATACACATCAATGTATCAGAACCGGAAGGCAACACGCAAACAGAAGAACATCAAGAGGAACCACTCTCCCCACCCACCTCACCTCTCGCTACACAATTCACCTCACCAATCGGCACGACCACGCCCTTTTCTACCACTACCACAGTTGTCATGGGAATTCCTCTCTCTCCCGGCATCCAATTCGGAGGAGTTTCTATGCCCACCTTCACGAAACTCTTCACCAATATCACTTCCACCCCACCCACGGTCCCCCTCTTTACTGTCACACCCACATTTGACACGATGGAGACATCACCCGCCACAGTACCACCCCCACCCCCCACACAACCTCAATCTCCCATACCCCCTCCACCAACTTCACCACTTGATTCCACAGCATTCACAACTCCCTTCCCCATCCCCATTCCCCCTGCATCTTCATCTTTACATGCATCCTTTAATGTAAATAGTATATTCCTATCATTACATCAGTGTGTATATCAGCTTCAGCGTGAGTACAGGGAGCTCGAAGGCCGCCATCAACAGTTGACAACGAATCATCAGAACCTACAAAGACGACTCACAATGCTAGAAGAAGAAAATGCGGAACTCAACCAGCGCTACACAACTCTCGAGCAAGCCCATCAAACACTCCTGGAGACACCCCAACCATCAGCAGAACCCAGTGTCAAACAACTCCAAGCCTTGCTGGAGGTGTACCAAACAGATAACCTGAGAGTCTGGCGTAATTTAACTCTACTTCGAAAGCATATGGCTACAGCACTTGAAGAAAATAAACGGTTGTAGAAACAAAATGAAGAAAACTTGGAAGCAGCCATGGAAGGTTCCCCCCACGAGATCGATCCAGAACAGTTCAAAGCGGTTCCCACAGAAATAATGAAAACCATCTTGGAAAGTTATGCGGATTTATTAGACGCCCATGATGATTTGGAAAGGGAACGAGATGAGCTACGTAGCCAGCTCAGGGAAAAGGAGGCTCCAACCAAGGTAATAGAAACGGCCTCGACTTCAGAGGAAGTAAAGGCATTGACAGAGCAGGTGGCTGAACTCCAGAAAAAGTTACTAGAATATGAAAGGCAGCCCTCCCTAGTTGTAGAACCCGAACCGGAGGATTTAGTACCCATTGAGGTGGATGAAACATATGAGGAACCATACGTTCCTATGCCAATGCCAGGTGGTGCACAGACCTCAGAAGGACTCGACACATTAGAAGTTGAAGTACCTGAATGGCTCCAAACACTCGAGAAGACAGCAACAACCCATGAAGATAGAGTGGCCATTCAAATCCAATCTATGGAAAAGCTAGAAGACATCATCATTAAGTCTGAATACTTTCGAAGCATGTCTCATCATAGATGGATCGACACCAACGATGATCAATATGTGCCATATTGTGTGCTCCTTGCGGATTACAATGCAGAGATTCAACGCAGTTGTGGCAAACCTCCAACTTTTGCCACACAATTTGGGCCAGAGGATATCCCAGAAAGTGCAAAGAAAGGCTCCATTTATCAACCAACCTGGAGAATCCGTCTTCTCGAAACCTACCCGGAAATGGTTCGTACCTGGACTAACATGCCCCTTTTTATTAAATACAATCCTTGTTATGTTCCAGTATTCCACCGGCGCACTTGGCCAGAGTTTACCATTGCTGTTGAGAACGTCAAGGGTTGCGCGAGGTGGTTAAATTATGTTTATCTAGCACCGCCACAAGGCCCTCCCACTGTAAATTACATGATTTCTACAATCAGACACTGGAGCACTCGACTACGGAATACCCCCGATGTGATGGCACAAATGTGTATGAAAATCTTTGAACTAATGCTAATCACCTTCAGGACGTTCAAGAATATTAAAGACCCCCACTTCTCAGGTGTCGGATTTCTTACAGGAAATCAAGATCTGGTATACGACATGAGCACAACTCCATCCATAGAGGTAATATATGCTTGGCACGCCAGAATAAAGTACCTCCCAGCTTGTTTTAAACAGACATTCGAGGAGATGTTCATAACGGGATTTTGGGAATATCACTCACAAATATTTGTACCCAAGCCCTCACATCTCCTCCACTTATTCGCTGTGGAGAGAACCATCTATTCAGAACAACTGCGGGTGCCACATCCGGACGTACCAGGACCAGTGAATTGGGATGCATTATTAACAGATCTAGCACGGGGGCTTAGATTA
>CM035437.1:100485713-100720713 GCA_020310875.1 Ceratopteris richardii
TTCTTTATGTTCTTATGTTGAAGGAAACCTCCAAAGAGATCCTCTATTTTTAATGCAACTCAAAGTGGGGATCAATGACTTGATTATCTGAGCACATGATAGTACACTTAAAAGGACACATGATACTAGAATTTCTGATCTTTAACAAGATTGAAAGGTAACTATTTCAAAATTTCATAGACAAATATAATCATTTTATCGATCTAGTTCTTCGTAAACTTGCCGTGATTGCTAGTCCAACACGAATCTATGGGGGGCAAATACCAGCTGCCTAGGCTTCTGTTTAGGTTATAGACTATGCGTGACTTACAATGGCAAAGGACTCCATGGGCCTAAAGTCCATATGGCTACCATGAAACTACTTATAATAAGGCCCAAACATTTTTCCTTTTCATTGCCTTACCATGTGGTCCTGTACACCACATCTTACACCATTGTTTTTTTTCGTAAATGGAAGTTCGGCAATAGCCTACTCTCCCATACTTAAGTATGAATGAATAGAAGAAGCAACTATACAAAAGAACGGGCTTAGTACCCATGGGACCCCTCGAACCCTAGAAAGTAGGGATTACATTGCTAGAGAGCTTTACAAAGAAGGTTGATCATTCTCTCCTCCCCTTCATGTGGGGCCCATTTGCTCTTGTTCTTGTTGTTCTCGAGGATTTGGTGCCTACATCTTAGACCATTGTTGTGTTTTTTTTTTCACACTATTAGCTGCTCGTCATTCTACATAATACCTTATCAACCGAGAATATGGGAACTCGACAAAATAGATTACCATATTTTCTAGAGGAACTGCTCTTGAAATTCCCCTATAACATATACTATACTTTAACTGGTGGATACTCATCCTCAAGGTCTTTGCCCAAGGGTTCGATACCATCTATAAGTGCACATGCGGTCGTTGAATTTAATAATGTATCCCATTCCTAAAAACATAAACATTCCCACAATTGATGGGCAATCTCCTCAATTATCAATCAAGGTACTAAGTGCAATCTGTGAAGGCGTTTTCTTGCCCGTATGTTGCTCATGCAAGCTATAGACGAAATGAAAAAATAGAAAAGATTCTTTGAGAAAGCTATTGTTTGATGAGGCAAGTAAAAGGTTTTCTATATCCCGCAAGATGGAGGAATCCTGTAGTATGATAGTTAATCACTTATTTATAGCTAGAAGTCTTTTGGAACCGCCCTTACCATCTCCTTAAGATAGTGTGGGTGACGCCTTGAATGATCATGAATACTGTCGAGAAGAAATGCATATTAGCATTCACCCAAAATATTTTGAGGCAACCTCCTCATCTCCTAGAATGATATAAAGCTTTTTTCAGTGCAATCGGAAGAGTGAAACATGTTTAATAATAATAACTTAGTGTCGTCTTTTGAAATTTATATAGACTATAAAGTTTGTCCGATTCCCATTCATGAGACTAGCAACCACCTCATATGTGCTCCTCCCTGAGAATATTTCAAGTTGGAGGACACTCCTTTCAAGAGATTTTAAAGGAGGCACTCCATATATGTGTTGCACCCTTCTTCGTAGCCTTACCCTCATGGTTTTATAACTAATGGAAGAAAGGCTAGAAAAGCGGGCCCCTTGACAAGACCTCTATGATCGATGATATTCATTCCTGTCTTAGTAGTTCAGCCTATCGTCTAATTATTTGTTTTCTTCTCACTTGGATTAATGTGTGTTATCCCCTTATTCTTGCCCTTATAGCATGTTTGAACAAAGAATAACGATCCAAAAAGAGGTGATCAGCTTAAGTGATCACAATCTCAAAACGAACAAGTGTTACAATTGATACCCAATAAAAGCGATCTCAAGGCGTGTGTTGTTGGCGAAAGCACGCAAATAGCACAAGGAAGAAGAAGAATCTATGAGCACAACACACAATACTAAATGTATTATCAAGAAAATGTAAAACGATTAGTAAGTTGTCAGGGTTATAGGCATATATACAAGATGAGGGAAAAAACCTCCTAAAGAGGGAAAAAGGTGCACCGATAGTCCTACTGTGTTCACACACATCACTACCAAAATATATCAACGAATTCCCCCTAGGAGTGATGCAGTGAACAAGGAGCTAGCACTCATGTATAAGGAATTGTGAAGCTATGTGGAATCAATCCACAAAAGTAAGTAAGATGAAAACTTTGTGGAAAGCTTCAAACTTCTCCCTAGATAGAGCCTTTCTAAAAAGTCTTGCAACGTTCTCTTGTGTGTGCATATATGCCAAATTGATCTCTCCTATAGAAAACCTATCCCTAACATAATGATAGCGCACCTCAACATGCTTAGTGTGAGCATGGAACACAAGCTTCCTTGCAACTGCCAAATTTTGCTCTCACTATCAGTAAGGATGGTGGTGGCAAAAGACTTGCCAACACCCAAATAAACCAAAAGTCTACCCCATATTGAGCCTCACAATTAGAAGTGGCCATACACATGAGCTACCAAGCATGAAGCAAAAACCATTGGTGGACACACAAGTGTCATAGAGACTAGGCGAGTCAATTTCAGAAAGAGCATGTAAATATGGCGGTAGTGATCCCCCCTTGAGATAAAACAATCCAGTTAGTCCGATGCCACTCAAGTAGAGAATGATGTGCTTAATCATGTGCCAATGCTTCACACATGGGAAATGCATCAACTTCCTCATCTATGAGAGAGCAAACTAAATATGGGCCAAGTTATGCATAAGTAAATCAGGCATCCAAAAGCATATTGATAGAGAACAACATCAAATGCATTTCTAGCATCATGAAGACTCATCCCCGTGCCTATTTCCATAGGAGTGGCAATAGTTTTGCAATCTTCAAGGCCAAAATGTTGAAATAATGTGCAAATGTATTTTTTTTTACACAAAACTATTCCACCATCAACTTGCATAAAATCAATTCCCAAATAATGATGCAAATGCCCCAAATCTCACATCTTGAAGGAGGCATGCAAATCAGCCTTAAAAAATCAGAAATATGCTTCTCATTAGGAGGAGTGAGCAAGATTTCATCAATATATAGAAAAATGACCAGAAGCACATCATTTTCACACTTAACATATAAGGTGCTCTTAATTGGACTATTCTCAAAACCATGTGCAATCAAGTAGGAATATTCTTTTCATAAAAAGAACATGGTACTTGCTTCAAACCATATAATGACTTTTTCAACTTGCACACTTTGTTTTCCTACCCTTTCTACACAAAACCATGGGGCTAAAATACATACACTTCTTCAAGAAAGTCCCCATTCAAAAATAAAGTTTTAATTTCCAACTAATGTACATTGCAACCTTGACGAGCTGCAAGTGCACAATGCTATGAAGGGGTGTTCATTTGGCAAGTACGTGCAAAGGTCTCATTAAAAGCGATCCCTCTTTCTTGAGCATAACCGTTTGCAACAAGCCTAGCCTTATACGTCTCAACTGCTCCTTGACATTTATAGTTTAATTTGTATATGCACTTAGTGCTAATGGCCTTTTTTGAGGAGGCAAATCGCATAAAGACCAAGTATCATTCTTCATAGTAGCATCATATTTTGATTGCATAGTAGCCATCCAATTTTCTAAATTTTGCACTTTGTCAAAAGAAATAGGCTCATTCTCATTGTAAAAGCAAGAGGCAGCCATAACATAGCAAATTAATGAATAAAAAATACTATGAGAGCCTGAACAAGTACAATATGACAAGGATGCATCTAGTTTGGTATCTTACAAACTCTACACTAGCCATTTAAGCATGGTCTTTGCCTCTTCTATATAATCCCTCTCATCAAAAAGTGCATCAAGCAAATCTGCATCAAAAATGGCATGGTCTACATCATCATGTGAAACATGTAAAGGTTGAGAAGTTACCTCATGTGGACTAGCACTTGATTTTCCACCTCTAAAAAGAGGCAGGAAGTGTCATACATGTCTTTGGGGCTAACTAATATCTCTTGAGTAATTAATGGCTTAATTGCTTTTCCACAAAAACAACATCACGGCTAACCGAAATTTGTCTAGTTTATGGAGGATACAAATGATAGCTTTTGCTTTCAAAATTGTACCTTTTGGAGTTAGACGTATGCGGAAGCATGCGAACATCATAAGGAAGAAGAAGAAGAAGCTTGGAGCACAACACACAATACTGAATGTATTACTAGAGAATGTACAAAGGTAAGTAGCCCATTAGGGCAATAGGCGTATATACAAGCTAGGGAAAAAAAATCCTAAAGAGGGTAAAAAACTCCTAAAGAGGGAAAAAATGTCCCGGCGGCCTAGAGTGTTCACACACATCACTACCTAAATATATCAACAAATCCCCCCTGGGAGTGATGCGGTGAACAAGTAGCTAGCACTCATGTATAATGAAGTGCCAAGCTATGTGGAGATCACTCCACAAAAGGAAGAAAGCCCAAAGCTTTGCGGAAAGCTTCAAACTTCTCCCTAGGCAGAGCCGTCGTGAAAAGGTTTGAAATGTTCTCAAGTGTGGGCACATATGCCAAGCTGATCTCCCTAGTAGAAAACCTCTCCCTGACATAATGATAATGCATCTCAATGTGGTTAGTGTGAGCATGGAACACATGGTTCCTCGCAACTGCCAATGCGCTCTGAATGTCAGTGAAGATGGTGGTGGTAGAAGATTGACCAACACCGAAATCAACCATAAGGCATCTGAGCCACACACACTCAATAGTCGCTGTGAAAGCTACCCTATACTCAGCCTCACAACTGGAAGTGGCAATAGTAGGCTGCCTCTTGCTCAACCAAGATATACGAGCATGAAGCAAGCATGAAGTAAAAGCCACTAGTGGAAACACAAGTGTCATAGCAACCAGCCCAATCAGAGTCAGAAAAAGCATGCAAATCTGGTGGTAGTGATCCCCCCTTGGGATAAAACAACCCAAGTAGCCAAGTACCACTCAAGTAGTGAAAGATGCGCTTAACCGCTTGCCAATGCTTGACTCTTGGGAAATGCATAAACCTGCTTATCTGTGAGACAACAAACTGAATATCTGGCTGAGTAATGCATCAGTAAATCAAGCATCCAACAACCTACTGATAGAGAACAACATCAAATGCATCTCCAACATCATGAAGACTCAATTGTAAACCTATCTCCATAGGAGTGGCAATAGACTTACAGTCTTCAAGGCCAAAATGCTACAATAATGTGTCAATATATTTTGTTTGACACAAAGCCATTCCTCCATCGACTTGTATAAAATGAATGCCGAAATAGTGATGCAAATGCCCCAAATCAGACATCTCAAATGAGGCATGCAAATCAACCTTAAAATCAGAAATATGCTTCTCAATAGGACCAGTGAGCAGCATGTCATCAACATAGACAACAATGATCAGAAGCACATCATTAGCACGCTTAACAAATAGGGTGCTTTCACTTGGATTGTTCTCAAAACCATGTGCAATCAGATATGCATGTATCTTCTCATACCAAGCACGTGGTGCTTGCTTTAAACCATATAATGCCTTCTTTAACGTGCACACCTGGTTTTCATGCCGTTTCTGCACAAAGCCATGGGGCTAAAAAACATACACTTCTTCATGCAAGTCACCATTCAGAAATGTAGTTTTAATGTCCAACTGATGTACATTCCAACCATGATGAGCTGCAAGTGCACAGATGCTCCGAACAGTAGTCATACGGCATGTAGGTGCAAAGGTTTCATCAAAATCAATGCCTCTTTCTTGCGCATAACCCTTTGCAACAAGCCTAGCCTTATACCTATCAAGTGTACCATCAGGTTTACACTTCAGCTTATATACCCACTTAGTGCCAATGGCTTTCTTGCGAGGAGGCAAGTCACATAAAGACCAAGTACCATTCTTCATTATAGCATCATATTCAAATTGCATAGTAGCCATCCAATTTTCTGAATGTTGTGCTTCACCAAACGAAATAGGCTCAGTCTCATCACAGAGACAAGATGCAGCCATAGCATAGAAATCTAATGCAAAAGAGGCACTATGAGAGCTTGAATGAGTATGATATGACAGAGGTGCATCTAATTTGCTATCACACAAAGTCTGCACCAACCATCTTGGCATAGTTTTTGCCTACTCAATATCAACTCTCTCATCAACTAGTGCATCATGTAAATCTGCATCAGAAAATGGAATGATCTGCATCATCACATGAAACCTAGAAAGGCTCAAAAGTTGCCTCATTAGGACCAACACCAGAGTGTCCACCCGTAAAAAGAGGCAGCAAAGTATCATACATGTCTTTGGAGCTAATAGATGTCTCCTTAGTACATGAAAGCAATGGCTGAATAGCATCTTCCACAAAAAAAACATCACGGCTAACCAGAATGCGTTTAGTCTGTGGATGATACAGACGATAACCTTTACTTTCAGAGCTATACCCAACAAAATTACATTTTACTGCTTTATCATCTAATTTTTTGTGATGTTGTTCAAGCACTAATGCATATGCCAAACAACCAAAAATACATAGATGAGCAACAGAAGGCTTGTGATGATGCCAAGCCTCATATGGAGTGATAGACTGTAGTGCGTTAGTGGGACACCTGTTAAGTACATATGCTGCACACATGACAGCCTCAAGCCCGAAACTATGTGGTGAAGCTTGACTCTTGACCATACACCTCACCATCTCCATGAGTGACTTGTTCTTTCATTTAGCAACTCCATTCTATTGAGGTGTATACGGCACTGTACACTGGTGTTTATCCCACATTCAACCAGAAATGCATTGAAATCATGAGACATATATTCCCCCTCTCGATCAGAACGAAGGGTGCCCATTTTACATGCTGACAGATTTTCAGCCAAAACCAAAAACTGTTTAAAGCACATGAACACTTCGGACTTTTCCTTCAATGGATATACCCATGCATGCTTGGAGAAATCATCGATGAAAGTCATAAAGTAAAGATAACTTCCAAAAGAAGGTGTCTCCATAGGACCACAGACATCACTATGTACAAGCTTCAATTTCTGAGTAGCCCGAACTGAACCATGTTTTGGAAAGGATGAACGCTACATTTTGCCTTAAATACAACCTTCACAAACATGTTTTTCAGGTGTCTCAAGTTTAGGCAAAGAGGACACCATTCCAAATTTTTGCAGGCATAACAAACTAGGAAAATTTAGATGACCAAAGCATGCATGCCAAAGCTTTGCATCTGACATAGCCTAAGAATCATGTACTACACATGCCAAATCATTTACAGATCTTTCATAGTCTATGAGCTTATACAACCCACGACATAAAATTCTAGAAGCAATAATCACGTCGCCATGTGATAGATCATGAACTGTACACCTATCATCAACAGATTTCACAACCAAGCCAATTGGGCTAATGCAGAAATTGATAACATATTTTTCTTGATCCCTTGCACAAACAAAGCATCTAACAAGGTGAAAGAAATACCATCAGTAGTAGTCAAAATGAACTTACCAACTCCCATAACATGATAAGAGGAGTTGTTGGTGCATGTAATAGTATTATGTGTAGGGGCAGGCTCGAGTGAAGAGAAGAAACTACGCTGCGAGGAAATATGTTTGGTCGCCCCACTGTCAAAGTACCAAACATCTGAGTCTACTGCAAACATGCATTCCTCATGAGAAGATGGGTCAAAACTACAAACAGTAGTAAACACCCATTCTTCTTCCTGCACAAGATTAGCAGACTCGGGTTTTGGAGTAGAGGCCTCTACAACAACTATTCCTGCCTCTTTTGTAGCCAGTTTCGGACACTTCTTTATGATATGATCATTTCCTTTACAGTACTTGCAAAAAATTTCTTCTTTTCTGATTTCTTTTCATCTTTGTCTTCCCTCTTCGATTGTGTAGAATTAGGAGATTTTTGCCTACTAGTTGAAGAGCTCCATTTTTCTTTGCCCTTATGACTAGCCAGGAAAGCTTGATCTGCAACTCGCATAATGGACCTATTCACCTTGGAGTGATCTTACTACAACAGAACAGAGACTAACTCCTCAAATGACAAGGCATTTGGATTGCCTTTTATCATCAACCAAAGAGTAGAAGCAAAACTCTTATATGAATTAGGAAGACCATTCAGAACGGTCTGCAGAAGTGAGCTATCTGGTATAACCTCATCAGTAGAAATCAACTGTTCCTTCAAGTCTTTGATCTTTGTTAGGAAATTGTCCATAGAGTCACCTTCATTCATGTGCTTACTCTCTAATTGTTTTTGGAGGTAAGCAACACGAGCCTCACTCCTAGCTTGGTACAATGTGGTAAGTGTATCCCAAGCATCCTTAGTTGTTCTGCAAGAGTGAATGTGAGGAATAATGGCACATTTGATAGACAAAGCTATCAATGCATGTGCCTGGGCATCTCTGCCATCCCAACAAATCTTCTCTATAGTAGGTGCAACAGAAACAGTAGCACGAATAGGAATATGCATAATATCATCATCTTCGACACCTTCTACATCACCTTCAGTACCTGCAGTTGTAACAGTTGCAGGTGTGATAGGACGTTTTTCAACACCCTGCACAATGTTCCTTAGTCCTTTTGCAACCAACACATATCCCATCATATAAGCCCAAAATGGGTAGTTGGTACCATCCAACTTATCCTCAATAGCCAGCATACAAAATACATCGCTGCTTTCAGCCATGGCCGGTGACTAAAATACCTTGATGCAGAAAATTGACTGTATCTCAAAAAGTTGAACAGAACTACCCAGTCAAATTCTGCTAGACTTGTAGCAGACTTTGACATGCTTATATTTACGAACCGAAACTTGTATATACCTTTGGCACAAAAAGATGAAATAGCATGCACAAGCAATGCAATAGTGCATTCAGAAGCCGAAAAACGCTGGGTATGCTCACCGAAATTCATACGATTCCGAGACTGCAACTGGAGGAGTGTCGACGGTGCCCTAGATGAAGCAACAACCTGCTTTGATAACAATTGTTGGAGTTAGACGTCTACAGAAGCACGCGAACAGCACAAGGAAGAAGAAGAAGCTTGGAGCACAACACACAATACTGAATGTATTACTAGAGAATGTACAAAGATAAGTAGCCCATTAGGGCAATAGGCGTATATACAAGCCGGGGGAAAAAAACCTCCTAAAGAGGGAAAAAAATACCCCGGCGGTCCTAGAGTATTTACACACATAACTACCTAAATATATCAACAGTACCCAAAAAAAGTACATTTTACTACTTTATCATCCAAGTTTTCACATTGTTGTTCAAGCACTAATGGATATGCCAAACACCAAAAGACACGTAGATTAGGAAAAAATGGCTTGCGACCATACCAAGCCTCATACTGTGTGATAGACTACAGTGTTCTGTTGGGACACTAGTTAAGTACATATGTTGCACACATAACAATATCAAGTCACGAGTTATGAGGTAAAACCTGACTGTTGACCATACACCTCATCATCTCCATAAGGGACATGGTCTTTCTTTTAGCAACTCCATTTTTTTAGCTTTATATGACATTTTACATTGATGTTTTACCCCACATTCAGCCATAAGTGCATCAAAAAGAGTAGACATGTATCCCCCCTTGATAAGAATGGAGCGTGCCCATTTTACATGTTGAAAGGTTTTTCGCCAAAATCAAATACTACTTGAAGCACATAGATACTTCAGACTTTGCTTTTAGTGGATACACCCATGCATTCCTTTAAAATCATCAAAGAAAGTCACAAAGTAAAAGTAGTTCCAAGAAGAAGGTGTCTGCGTAGGACCACATAAATCACTCTGAACAAGCTGTAATTTTTGCATAGCTCGTAATCAACAATTTTTTGGGAAGGAGGGATGGTGCATTTTTACAAATAATATAGCCTTCATAGACATGTTTACTAGGTTCCTCAAGTTATGGAAGAGAGGACACCATTTTAGTTTTTTGGAGGTCTTGAGCCCATAAAAGTCATATTGGTCAAAGTCAACATGGTCAAGGTCAAAGTCAACATGAGCAAAGTCAAAGTGAAGTGCACCATTAATTATCCACAAAGGGTAAAATTGCAGAAAGTGGGTTGCAAGTTGCAGAGGTATTTTTGTAATTTTCCTAAGGTTCGAAAGTGTTTTAAAGTGTTTTGGAAGGTTTAGGTGAACCCTCTCTTAGGTGCACAAGTGAAGACTGAAAAGGAAAATGTGAAGGTATATGAAGCGACAGCATATGGAGAAGTGAAAGTATTACCCCCCAATTAAAATTTTTGTTTTAGGCTAAAGTCACTACAGGACAAAACAGGAATTCGTTGGCTGCCACTTGTGGAGACAATCTTGGGACATCAAAGTGAGAACCAAGATACTCTTGCAGTTAGGAGCGTACGTAAACTGACACTCAAATCAAGGGAAGGACTATTCTTGGACCAAGCAAGTGTAAGCAAGACTAAGCAAGGTGAGCATAGTCTAAGTTAGGTAAGAAGAATTGCAAGAGACACAGTGTGCGACACTGTCGGAGAGATGTACTCTCCTTACTAAAGCTGATCTTTGACGGAAAGAACAATCAAACTTCTACTTGAAGGATGATCGTATTATATTCGAGCAAATTTGATGGATTGGCATGATATTTTCTTAACATATAGTGTTTCTTTGCGGATGTCAGTGAATCTTACAAATAGAAAATTTTTATCACCGATTCAATGGTCATTGAGAAAGACTTAATTGATTGTCCATGTGAACCTTGTAGTGTGAACATTTAGTTTGTAAAGAAAACAAAAAAAGAAAAACTCAAAACAAAACGTATCGCAAAACGTTTTTTCACGGGCAGTTCTATTTTCAACTCTAACTTTAGAGTTCTGATCTCAAGTGAAAGGGTGCATGCATGAAGAAAAGTGGGAGTTCAGAGCATGCAGACAAAAGGTGGAAGCTACTGAATGCTTTGGGGATGGGTGGACCGTGGTCCATAAAGGGGGCCAATTTTTGTGCATCGTGATGAGGGGACAGATCTCTGGAGGCACGATTGATCAGAGGAGCACGGGCGCTGGAGACAATTGGGACGGCAGTTCACGTCATGGTGCGAAATCTGTGAGCGAATCACTGTAGCCTCAATTTGTCCCATGACAGAGGAATAACAACTACTGATGGAAGTGATGGTGGTCGCGCTGTTGAGCCGCGCGTGAAGATCCTGAACGAAGAGGCAGCTCATGAGGATTAGAGGAGGACAACTCACTTATAAATAGAATAGGGAATTAGAAGCTGGGAGCTTTCGGTGCAAAGAGGTCCGTACAAGAGGAGACGCTGATGCACTCATAAAGGGAAGTTCTTGAATCAAATTGAGTGTAAAATCTGATTTATACGAGGTTTTCTTTTGACAACGCTCTTATCTTATTATCTGTCATCAATTACGATCATATTGATATGTAGTAATGAGCTAATCTCTGATAATTATAAATCATTTATCATATAGAAAGAGTTTTTTCTAACTTTTGAAACAATTCTGATAACATTACGATGTGCGCATGTACATCTGATTTGACACTGAAGAAGAGAACACATATGCATTTACTGTCTGTTATTCTCCGCATCATGACAATGGTGATTTCATGATCAATCTTGCTTTATGTAAATTCTAATTGAGTCGACTATGCTGACGCTTTTGACGGGAATCTGAGAGGAAAGTTAACACCGAATGCATATTACAAGTTTGCAGATGATTTTCAAAGTACAAATAACAGTGCGTATGTGTCAATTATGAGGATGCGTAAGTACATATACTTGGAGATTGGCATTGATTTGCGGGTATATTGGAGATTGGCATTGATTTGTAGTTGTTTTCATATTACAGCGTTGATACGTGTCTGAGATTCTCAATGCATTGACAGTTTTTAATAAATTATATCATTGAAATGGTTTTAATTTCAAGCGAACGTGAGTTTGCTTTGTTCTTTCTACCTGTGTTATAACTTCGGAAGCTATGATCAGATTCCCTGACAAGGCTGTCAATACCTTCTTCTAATGCCTTGGATACTAATAGGTTTTGAACTGTGCAATTCTTTGTTTGGTACAGTTGAATGACGGCAGTAGAGTTAAATTCATGAATTTTATTCATATACTATAAAGTTCTAGGAAATCATCCATGAAATAAAGTGAAAGATTAAAAATTGAAGAAGCGCAAGTTTCGAAGATTCTAAGATTTCTAATCTGTGCACTAAAGCATTAATCTTAGTTGATGCGACTCGATACTATATCAGGCATATAGAACTTTCATATCAAAATTTGATTTTTCTGCTATGCATATGGATTTTAAAACAAGCATTCCATCAATTATGTGGTGACACAACGTCTTGACGGATATATCTAATATAAATGCTACTTCAGGACGATAAAGTTGATAATACTGTAGTATTGAACTGAAACGATAAAGTGATTGATGCTAGTGGCGTTGAACAGAATACTGATTCTGAATTTAATGCGCAAGCATGTGCATAGTAAATGTGCATAGCATCTCTATTGCAATAATATGAGATGAATTTCTAGGTTTTCGATTCAACATCTTCAGCACGAAGAGATTCTGAATTCATGTATGTTGCATAGACATGTTTAGAAACATCATGCATTATCCCATTATATGTGAATTTAATGATTATTATCCATTTTTGCTTTTTGTTATTCCACCAATATTTGAATTAGTCGAATCATAAAGTCATATATTCTTCTCAAGCGAATTGTTCGATACTCCTAGGCTATACAATGGTCTTTCCTTAGATTAAAGAAAAAGGCACTCTAAAGCATCATGTTATATGAAGTTGGAATGCTTTTGAAGGCTAATCATCGTCATTAAGGTGTTCTTTGAGAAACCATAGCACCTGAGCTTGCTCCAAGCACCCGGCGTGCGCCGTATTTCTGACAGTTGGCTTGATCCACCAGCCGTTGTTTTTGCTCCCACAATGTAGAGAAGTGAAGTGCAAGGTATGCATGAAGAGTGACTAAGGAAATGTGCAGAGAATGCTAAGCTATTCCCCCCAAGGATCCGAAGGTCTCATTGTAGTGTGCGCGTGCCGACAAAGGTGACCATCCCTCCTTATTGGAAGCTTGGTGCAAGGTGTGCACAAGTGCAGGCTTGGAGAAGGTGGAGGTCTGGTGCAGAGGAGGCCGACAGCAACAAGACCTTGGGTATTTGGTATTTTGTAGTTGAGCACTCTGTGGGATTTTCACAGAAGCATTGGATTGTATTGTGCATCATCATTGTATTTGTCTTATTATAATCAATCGACAGAGGCTTCCAGTGTGTATCTTTCTTCTTGTTTTTTCCTTTTCTCCTACAAACACTCAAATCCCTTCTTGTCCAAGAATCCCCCAACAAAATTTGGTATGCACGGTGGGACTCCAAAGAGATTTGAGCATAGGAGAAGCCAAGTGCAAAGGGTAGAAGAGTTCAAGTGCCGACAGTACTACTTCAGTGGACTAAGAGGTAAATATTCTTATCAATTATCTCATACGAAAAGGACTATGAACAGCCCATGACCGCAACCCCGTCCCAAATATTGAGGGTCACCTGCAAGCAAACAAGAAGGAAGGCTATTAGAAGATCCTCTAGTCCATTATCCTCAACCTCATTAGTAAAGAGCATGGCGGGACAGGTAGACTTGGAAACCTTACTATCAAGATTAAATATAAAATTTCCTTCTTTCAAAGGCCTAGCTCAGGAAGATTCGCACGAGCATATTAGAAGGTTTTTAGCATTATGCAAAATTAAAGGCTTAATGGGAAGAGAGGATGCGTTTTTTATACTCTTCCCTGCCACATTAGAAGGATTAGGAGATAAATGATTCAGCCGGTTTGCTGAGAACCATTTTACAACTTGGGACTTCATAAAAAATGCATTCAAAGCTCAATTCCAGCATGTAAATACTGCAAAGATCATCATAGAGGAACTAGAAAATTTGAGATTGGGTCGAGGTGAAAAGTTCCCAGAGTTTGTGACTAGGGCCAAGGCACTAATGGCTAAGTTTGGCTAAGTTGTCAGATCCTCCACATGACTTTTTTGTTAAGAAATGGTTAGCTAAGCCACTTCCAGTGACCACCCAATGTAAAATCAAGGAATTAGTGTTGCCCACAGCATCCATAGAAGAGTTCATCAACACAGCTACACGATCGGAGCAGATAAGGCAACAATATGGAGCCACTTCTTCTCAACTACCCTATTCTACAGAAATGGAGGATCCAGTAATCCAGCTAAGGAAAGAGCTGGAGGGCTTAAAAGGGAATAAGCCACACAAAGAGGAGGAGAATGTTGTTACTTAGTTGAGGAGGGAGATTGAGGTATTAAAGCTCCAAAAGGAGGAGGACGCCAAAGCAGAGGAATTGGCTCAGCTGCGATAGGAGTTGCTGGAACTCAAAGGGGGTGGCATCAAGAGTGGACTTTGGTGTACCATGTGTAGCAAGCAAGGTCATATAGTAAGTGAATGTCCTCTGTTAAGTGTGACTTGCCAACTATGCAGGAAAGCTGGTCATGAGGCCCAAGAATGCCAATCAAGAGGAATGCCTGCAACAATATATTGGACCCAAGGAGGATCCCTACCACCAGCAAATGTGATGGCAGCTGCGCCCAATCAAGGTAACAATTACAACCCTAGACAGAGGGATAATTTTGGAAATGGGCCTCGGAGGCCAATTATTTGTTTCAGATGTGGAGAATGTGGGCACTATCAAAGTAGGTGCACTCTCCCAGAAAATGCCCCTCCTTGCAGGAATTGCCCAGAGGCCAGAGACCACTATACTAATTGTTGTCCTAAGAACCAAGCATCTTCATCTGGGCCCCACATTCAAATGATTTTTGTGTGCAAATAATAAATGGTAAATCAAGCCAAAGTGCCATCACCATCTACGAGGGTGGTGAAGTTAGAAGAAATTGAATCTTTTACAGTGCAAACAAGAAGCAAGGGGAAGGCTCAAGTGGAAATAGATCAAGAATCAATGATTAATCGATTGAACAAAGATAAAGTTGCAGCTGAAAACAAAGCCAACACATGTGTAGATACAAGGAAAAAATAAAATCTCATAGGTACCAGTGATGCTATTGGACATGCATTCAACAGGACTCATGAGGAGTTTGATAAGTCAAATGGAGCCCATGCTCTTAAGGAATCAGAAGCTTCAAGTCTACAAAAGTCAATGAAAAAGGAGGTCACTATTTTTTATTTAATAAAGATGGATGGGAAATTCAGGTCAGAACTCTTGCAGATAATTGATGAAATATCCACAACAAGTTTAGTGGCAAAGGCTGCTGTTATGCATAAAGATAAGAGTGTAGGGGAAGCATCCCTCACAGATTACAAGAGTCCTTGGCTAACAGTCTCTATCAAAGGTCATGAGTTTCAAGGAGTTATTGTGGATGGTGGTTCTAGCATTAACTTGATGCTTGAATATACAATGAAAAAGATTGGACTATACCCTTCTAGGCCTGCCAACTTCACTTTAACACTGGCAGATCAAAGCATAGTTAAGCCTATGGGAGTGGTCCCTGGAGTCCCAGTCAAGATACAAGGTACCATCTTTAACTTGGAGTTTGTTGTTTTAAGGCTGCCACAAGTAGAAGGAAGTTTCCCCTTGTTAATTGGGAGACCTTGGTTAAGGCATGCCAATGTGCTGCATGACTGGGGCAAGGATACAATGTGGGTAAAGCAAGAGGGAAAAGAGTTGCAACAGATAATTTTAGAAGAAGGACTAGACAATCAGAGAAATATAGCATGATGCAGACAATTTGTATTTGTATGGAAGGAGAATTATTGGACAACCCAGAAGCAGATCTATTTGAAGGAGAAAATTTATATGAAGATGAAAACATGTTGGCTTGGATCCATGCAGACGACCCATCTTACTACTATGGAATTTTTCCAACCTCAAGTAGAGAGGAAGCATATGAAGAGAAAGAGGACATCACTCAGGTTACCAACTCAAGAGAGAGAGTCTCAGTTAAAGGCCATAGAAGAGAGGAGAAAAGAAGAGCGCTTAAGTGCAACAGTGATGAAGATACTTCAAATCATATGTCAATGGCCACTTTTTTATGGATACTTGTATGGATATCATCTGTTATGTCAATTTTCATGATAGTAAGTGCAGGGCTTTACAAGAATGTGGCAGGAGTACCTGCAAGTCTTTCGAAACAGAGGGTTCCATTGGATGAAGAAGCAGGAATAGCAAAAATGAAATTTTGCAGATTAAATTATAAAGTTGCTAAAACAAAGATACAAAAGATGTCGTATGGAGGAGATAATGTTTTTCTGAAGGATTCAGGATATCCCTATTAGATGATTAGTGTGCCCAACAAGAAGACAAAACAAATGAAGTGCAGCACAATTGGAGATTATGGATGAGTTTTTCTGAGTCAACATATCAAGGTCGATCAAGGCTTATCATCAACAAAAGTGAAGATTTATGGATCACGTGGAACCTGCAAAATTTGTCCGGGTTGTACATAGCCTTCTCATGTCATTTTTGCTTAAGTTTTAGTAGTTTTTATCCTTTTTCATGCTTGTTCTTTGAGTTTTTTTATTTTAGCAACCCTTGCATAGTCCTTGGCATAAGTACAAATTTTGGAAATTTTTGGGAATTTTTCAAGGATTTTTTAGAAATTTTCTAGCATTTTTCATCCTTTTCAAGTGTCATTTTCTTGCCAAATTGGGGAAATAAAGGAAGCTCTCAGTGGTTTTGAGTGAGGAAACTGCCTAGATCCGTAGGGAATTTGTTTTCCAGAATTTTTTGAGAATTGTTTGGATTTTTTTCAAAATTTTTGGATTTTTTTTGGATTTTTTTCCAAATTCTTTTTGATATGTTCACCTTCTTAAAACAAAAATGCGCCCCATGGATTTTCTTTTCAAAAAAAAAATCCCCTCCTCTCTCTCTCTCTCTCTCTCTCTCTCCCCCTCCCTCTCTCCCCCCCGCCCCCCTCCCCCCTGTCCCTCTTTCTATTTTTTTATTATTTTGATTTTCTATTTATTTTATTTTATTTTTTCTTATTATTATTTATTATTTATTTTATTTTTATTTTATGTTAATTTTCTTTTGCTTTATTTTTATTTTATTTTTTATTTCAAGTCCGAGTGAGCATTAATTACCAAAAAAAAGCATAATTTTATTTTATTTACTTTTATTTGTATATATATATATATATATATATATATATATATATATATATATATATATATATATATATATATATATATATATATATATATATATATATATATATATATATATATATATATATATATATATATATATATATATATATATATATATATATATATATTCTAATTTTCATGGTTCAAACCTTTTGGCTCTGGTTCGTGTCTTACCTGGTCATTGTTTTCAAAACTGGGGTCATTTTTATGTATTTTCGCACCTTTGGATTCATTTTTTGACTTAATTTTTTCAAAATCCCATATTTTCTCTGACTTTTGGTCAGAACCCACATGTTTTGAGCACATTTATCACGTGTTTTTATTTAAACACATGGTCCACATTGCCTATTCTCACCTCATTTCACCATATGTTGTACATTTTCCCATATGCACCCTTCGTAGCTCTAATTTTTTATCATTTTGACCCTCTCCATACCCCATAATCCTACTCCCTCACCCTCTGCTTAACCTTATGCCCAACCACATCCTTACCCCTCCCTGCCCTATCCATCTCAGTCCCCTCAGCCCTCCCTTCCCCCTCCTTTCGACCCTTCCATTGCCCTCCTTTGCTTTTCCATACAAAAATTCCACTTTTGGGTTCTTCTCTGGTGCTTGTTTTCTCCTGCTTCTAGTGGATTAGTAGCTGCTTAGGTGTGCTTTTAAAGATTTTGCAGCACAAATATTTTAGTGTCATATTTGCTTCGAGTTAGGAAACTAGAAACATTCAGATGACCAAAGCATGCATGCCAAAGATTTGCATATGATATAGCCTAAGAACCTCGAACTTCATATGATGAATGATTCATAGATTCTGCATAATCTCTGAGCTTATACAATCCATGAAATAAAGTGCTTGAAATAATAATAACATTGCCATTTGAAGGATCCTGAACTATACATTTGTCATAAAACATTTTCACAACCAAGACAAACTTGGTTAATACTTAAAATGATAACAAATTTTTCTTGATCCCTAGCACAAACAAAGCATCTAGCAATGTGAAAGAACTACCATCAGTAGTAGTTAGACTGATCTTACCAACTCCTATTATAGGATAAGAGGAGTTGTAGGTGCATGTGAGAGTATTCCCTATAGTGGAAGGCTCAAGTGAACTGAAGAAACTACACTACAAGGTAATATGTTTGGTTGCCCCACTATCAAAGTATAAAACATCTAAGTCTACTACACACATGCATTACTCATGATAAGATGGCTCCTAACTACAAACAATAGTAAATGCCCATTCATAGTTCTCCAAAAGATTAGAAGACTTTGTTTTAGATGTAGAGGTCTCTACAACAAATGCTCTGGCCTCTTTTTTCTTTGCCTCTGTTGCAGCGAGTTTTGGACAACTCTTTATGACATGATCATTTCCTTTATAGTATTTGCAAAACAATTTTTGCGTTTTTGTTTTCTTCTCGTCTTTGTCCTCTCATTTGGACTCTATAGAATTAGCATGTTTTTTATTACTAGTAGATAAGCTCCATTTACCTTTACCCTTCTAACTAGCTAAGAAATCTTGATCTGCTACATGCATGATGGACATGTTGTGCCTCAACTGATCTTCCTAAAACAAAATCGAGACCAACTCCTCATGTTAAGGCATTTTGATTGTCTTTCATAATCAATGAAAAAGTAGAATAGTTTGCAAAAGTGAGCTGCTTGGTGAGGCTTCATCAACAAAAACCAATTGTTCCTTCAAATCTTTGACCTTTTTCAAAAAACTCTCCATAGAATCTCCTTCATTAAAATGCTCACTCTTCAATTATTGTCAGAGGTAAGCAACAATAGCCAGCAACAATAGCCTCATTTCTTGCTGCATACAAAGTGGTAATTGCATCCCAAGCATCCTTTGCTATTTTTGCACCAAGGTCATACTCTTGATGCTGATTGCGGAACTAGAACTAACGTATATTATATCCAAACACTACCAAAAGATGATAGGACCCCCTCATAAGATAACAAAAACATATTCATGTCGCTAGAAAGAATTTTGATTGTAGTTTGGACCAATCCATAAGTCAATGCCCTCTTATCAACATCGATCTAGAAATCTCATTTATGTCACAATTGAGTTTATCTTCGACAATGCCAAATGCGAATCACAATTTGTGGACTCCTAAACTTGTCTTTTCTTTGGGCCATCCATAGCCGAATGTGTTAGGGCAAAAGCGGGCTTACGATGCACATTGATATCATAATATGATTTTTCTTGTTTTTGTTCTTGAAAATCGTCATTTTTCTCCTTCAACGTCATAATGATAAATGCATTGGGAATGTTTTCGACGATTAACTATTGTTTTAACATCCCATCTTCTCCAATATCCATGCTGATTGAATTTTATGTATATTTTCTTGCTCCACCTCCACAAAGTCTTGAGGCTTCATTCAGCGTTGAAGGAGTAAGTGATGCCGAGTCAATATTGCAACAGTCTAAGTGATAAGCTTGTAAAGGAAGGTTGGAGCTCTATCCACAAGGAGAAATTAGTTGTTCATAGACAACTTTTAAAAAATCACTTCAACAAGCACATTCTGATTTTATGGGATCTAGTTGGTCCGTATATGGAAGGCTTGAAGTGCCACCTTCTTGATTTTAAAGACCAATAGTCGATGATTGTCGAGCATCAATTGATAACTCCTAATCATAATTTTATACAAAGGTCACTCTTTCTAGAACCATCCTCTTATAAAATGAATTGGTAGGCAAGTTCCAAAAGCTTGAGCGATGAAGCACATGCATTGTATTTTAGCTTGGGCTTTCCCAATCTCAACCTTGGGGAAAGACAACCCCAAGCAAGGCCCTTCAAATAAGAAAAATATGCCCCAAATTTTTTACGTCTAGCAAGGGGAAAGCCGTGCCCCTCGCCACACTTTGAGATTTAAGAATCACATAACCGTACCGCTCCTAAGACCTTAATTAGAGAGAGAAGCCTCTAAACATAGAAGGGAAAGCCCACAATCCTATGCACTCTCCCCCCACACACCGGCCAACTTCTCAAAGGAGCTTGCCAAGCATACATAACAAAGACCCTTATCCCCGGTAGAGTCCACATGCTCAATAACAACAAAACAAAGCAATGATCTCTAGCACTCAAGGGAGACAGTTGACAATTTACACCCACACATCCTCGCATAACATCCAACAAAGGCATTTACAACAACTCCCGACCGAAGAATAGAGTGAGATAGAGAAGATGAAGTCCTCCAAGCTAAACGTGAAGGGCTGGTGAGAGTGTGGGCAAAGCGACGTGGGGGACCAATTTTGAAAATTGCACATTGACGACCAGAATCCATGAAGCTTTGGCGATGGTGAAGGTCTATTTTCAAAGAATCCAATGGTGATGGAAAAGTGCTACAGGCCACATATTGAGATCATAGAAGGTTGTGAAACCCTCACGGGATTTGGGCACCAAGTCGTGCCATCCGAAGAAAACACCCTAGAAATAGGTTAAGAACCCTTAACAAAGAGTTGTATTTTCAAAAAGAAGTTCAGGTGAAGTCTACTCTTCCATTTTTGAATTAATAAAAAAAACATCTACACAATGAATGGACTTAGTGCCCTTGACAGCCTCTATATCCCTTGACGCAGAGTTGCAAGAGAGTTTGAACGTAGACTCAGCCCGATTCCAGCCAAATGCATATGCTATCATACTTGGGGAACTACAAAACATTCTCCCAAGGACGTGTCTATTTTTTTTTTTGTTTTAAATGGAGGTTCGGCGGAAGCCTATTCCATCGAGCTTTAACTTTGAAATTGCAACTATACGAGGAAGGGCCTAATACCCATGAGACCCCTCTTATCTCACAAGAACAGGGGTTTACATAGCTCGGTTAAACTGCAGTCACAATTATCATGGGGCAGAATAGGCAATGACACATCAGCCAGAAGCTACAATTTTTGATGTTAAAAATGTCCCTTATATTGCCCGTGGGCATTGAACCCTCGTCGTCGCCTCAAGGGACAAGGGGCCCAACCACCAGCACAACAGCCTCCGAAATTTCCAATGAGCTTCGAGCTTTCTTTTTTTTTTGCGAGCTGTGAAATCTATCAATTACCATTCCTTTTCAAGATTGGAAATTTTTTGATAGTACAAATGTAAGCGAACTTATTTGGTGAACCGGCCTGTCATGTTCGTGAACCGTCATGATCTACACCGTCGCTTCTCATTGATTGCCAGTGAATTGTTGCATGATCGACTCGACCGGATTTGTGTCGTTGTTGTGCTTGGGCTGAAACCATTTGGGATTGACTCTGAGTGGGATGTACGTTACGGCGTTGAGCCCAACGGTTTCTTCAGCGCCGTTCTGTTGTGACCGAAGGGCAATCCGAGTGGTGGGTAGCGGCTCAACCGATTTGTCAATTGGTTTATCAGTAGGGCCGTCATGGTCGTTGTCGCACGACAGCTTGCTTCCGTCATCTCTTCTCCATCGACTCGGTTGGTAATTTCCCCTGAGCTTGGAAGAATCGCGATTGCCTCGAGGGCACGCACCTCCTCGTAATCCTGCACGCGCTTGCTTCTTCATACGAGGGCTTCGTGGGAAAAGTACGATGTGTAAAAAGCTGAGGATGATAGGCCCCCTCCTGTACGATGCAACCTCACTTGTGTGCTGCTGGTGGCCATTCCTCCATCTCGCCATACACAGCCCATTTCACAATGCGCGGTGGCACACTTGTGTTGCATGCTTCATAGAGATTCAAAGAATGGATTTCAGCTTGTGACAAAAGGAGAGAAGCATGGAAGGATGTTTACTCTCAATATCAAGCAAAACCCCAACAAGGTAATGAAACACACTCTTAACAAGAGATGGTGCCTTTCTTGGACCAAACTTCGGTGGGAACTAAAATTCATGTCTATTTGGCACCCCCTAATTGAGGTCAAAAAGTCCGTTCTCATGTGGCAGATCTTGCATAGATGTATCTGGTCCAATGCAAGGGCTAACAAAATTTGTGGTGTGCCGCCATGGTGCAAGCGTTGCCATCGGTGCATCGAAGATTTAGCTCACATGTTCTTCGATTTTTCCCGAGTTATCTGGCGTCATGTGACCCGAGTATTGAGACTCACAAACCAAATCAATTGGAAACAGGCGATGTTGGGTGAGGCGGTCGGCTGCTCATCGAGGTTGTGGAATGCCATCAGAGGTGAGACTCTCTGGAAGATTTGGAGGGAGTGATGTGCTGTCAATTTTGGCCAAACTCTTAAGGAGCCAAATCCTTGTTTCTCCTAGGTAAAAGAATCTCTCGAGATAAGAGATCTCCACCGTTTAGACATCACTGTATTTATCTCCTCGAAAACAAGCTGAAACCCAAATGGATCCCACATGAAGGTGATGATAAATTTATCCGCCTCATTTGTAATGCCCTCTAGCTTGCCATACTACTCCCCTGCATTGTGGGATTGGGGGGGTCCCATGGGCACTAGTCCCAGTCACTTGTAATTTTTTTTTCTTTATTTTAATTAAAGTCCGGGAGATTAGGCTAAGGCCGAACTTCCTTTTATTAAAAAAAATAAAAAAATAAATAAAAAAACAAGGTAATGAAACAGTGCCATGTGGCATGCTCTATTTAGTCCCATTCAGATTGCGTGGCGGCAATGAGCAGGCCAAACAGTCCGAGTTCGCTGGCCTAGTGGTTGTGCCTCTCGCCTCTTGAGGGGGGGGGGGCGAGGGTTCAATCCCTGGCAGTAACATGTAAGGGACATGTAATCTGGAAAGATGTTGCATTGTGGCTGAGTGCCACCGTTTATCTATCCCTGCGGTAGTGTTTACTGCCTATTAACTTAGTCATGTTAATCCCTGTTCTTGTGGAATAAGAGGGGTCCCATGGGTACTATGCCCTTCCTTGTACAGTTGCAATTTCAAAGTTAAAGTCTGGGGGAGTAGGCCTCGGCCGAACCTCCATTTAAAAAAAAAAAAATGAGCAAGCCAAACACCATGAGGTTTTCTGTTTCCCCACACCTCCATTCCAAGTCGGCTTCTGTGCACCCAGGTGCTATTTTTTGCAACAAAAAGTTAGTTTTGCCATCTCCTTTGAGGAGTTGAACGTTGTCAAGTCAGAATTTTATTGACATAATGCTATTGTGTTCCACGACCTTGTGTGAATACAAAGGCGAAGTATTTTTTTACATGTTGCCTTTTCCGGGTTAAACTAGTCACGTTTGCCGATCAGTTCGGGCGCCTCAGTCTAAAACCATCCTAAGGCATTTTCCTGGTCGTCTTTTCGTGAATCAAAATAGCTATTTCCTTTTTCCTCTATGCGCAAAATCCTCTAAAGTCAACCCTTACATCTTTTGGCTTTGTGTGGCTTGAACTATCCTGAAGAGTGATATCAATTTCTTACACTCGAGGCTGTTCTAGTTCTAATGTTAAGGAGGTCATTTTCTCCATGTATATGGAGATGTCGGATTTTTCATTTGTTGCTTGGTGTTGAGTAAGTGGTTGAATGTAGAGGTTCTGTCTAGCAGCTAAAATGATGGCCCTCATTTGGCTTCAAGCTTGTTCTCTTTGGTGTAAAAGAGGAGTGCTTTACGGAAGGGTTGGGGCAATCTCATTGGATGGCGCAAGAGACGATGATCATGGGACACCTTCCCTATAAACTTATGGTATGGCCATTTGAGTGTACCTCCTATTCTGCACATTTTCTAAGAGGTAGTCTCTTTGTTCATGACCAATTTAGGCCGACAGTTGGGAGAGAGCGTACCTATCCAACGGTCCTCCTCTTTTCTCTTTGGAGTCTTTTTCGTTCTAGTGTCCCTCCCTATAGAAGAGCTCAAAAATTTCGAATGACGGGCTCAAGAAATATTTCCCCAGAGGAAAATGCTTTGATCTCAAACATCTTATTGGACTTTTGCAAGCATGCTTTAGGATATATTTGTTCTAATGCAATAATGTAGGGAAATGTGCCAATTTTAACGAATGAACAGCGTTTGTGGTCTTTGAAAACCATGCCATGGCTTTTCAATAATTCTAGATGGGGCGTTGGCCGATCCATATATCAAATATGTAGCTATTTAATTGGTATCTAAAGGGTTTTAAGAACAAATCTAAGCTAGATAAAGATCCTCTCTACATTCACCTCTCATATCCTTCTTACTATTGAGATGATCGAGGATGACATATATCACTTTTTTTCATCTATCTAACATTTATAGTGGTGATCCATGCTAATATATGTTAGGAATACTTTGGTGAGCTTTACTAGATGTATCTACTGAGAATGATGGCACATTTGTTTCTTTCGAGTTCACTCATTCACGAGAATTACGATTTTCCTTATGTTCTACTCTTTATATATTGCAGTAGTTGTATTTTTGTTTTAGTTCATTCTTGTATCTTCCTTTTATGTAATAGAAGAAGAAGAAGATCATTCTTCCTTGCCTCAACCTACGTGTGCTCCTCTTGAGTGTTAAAGAGTGTGAGTGAGCTCTCATCCTTATCTCCTTTCTCTTGACATGGTATCAGAGCCAATGTTGCTCTAGAGAGCTCATGGACAAGGCTGAGAGTAAAGAGTACATGAGAACGCATGGAGAAAGTATGATTCACAAATGACTTCAGATTGCTACAAAAGTTTTTGTGGAGGTAGAAGGCATCTTGACCTCGGAGCCATATCGACCCCCATTTTTAGCTTGCAAGGTAGGCCCCATGGACAAACTAGGTCAGTTTACAAAACTATAACTTGCATTCTATTTAAGAACACTCAAGAATTCTAGATCTAGAATTTCAAGCAATTTTGTGCACTCTTGATACTTGAAAATTATGTTTTCATAAGATTGAACTATCATGTCATAGTGTGATACTGTTCAAGTAGAGGTACAACTTGTAGTGTTTATGTAGTGTTGTCAATTATTGCAGAAATGGCAAATGCTAATGGAATGAGTCATCTTATGAGCAAGTTCGAGAAAAATAACTTTCACACTTGGAGATTTAGAATGAAAAATTCCTTGATGGGAAAAGGCTATTATAAGTAAAATCCAAGGAGAGAATGAAAATGCTCCATAGTTACCAGAGAGGAATCAAACTGTGCACTGGTTAAGAGCATATGAAGAATGGAATCAAGGAGCATGAGAGGTAATGTATTGGTTGTCTCTTAGCATAGATGATAGCATGATTGGACACATACAAGATGCCAAGACTCTTCAAGAGGCTTGGAGGAGTTGGCTCCGATTGTATGAGACCAATACAAAGGCACATAAATTGCAACTCAAGAAGGATTTGTCACGGGAGCACTAGATTGTGCTCTCTGACTGCAATAGACAAGATTTCGGAAATACACTTTTGATTACAAAGATCACCCACGAAGGGGAAATGATACAAAAATACGTGTCTGATACAAGATGTCCCACAACCGGGACTGATAGGTATGAATAACTCAACTAGAGATGATACAGGAGATCCCAAAACCCGGGATCGTAAGTATGAGACAAGATGTCTGGATTACAGGAACTCCCTTTTGGGAGATGAATTGGATATACGGAAGAACTTGACTGGATCTCGTACTACGAGATTACAAGGGGACAAGATAGTATGTCCAAGAACTATACTAGAACAAGGAACAAGACAAGAACTAGAACTGGTACTTGAAGAGTACTTACTTGGCGATCACGACTCTTTGAGCTCCCAAGACTGGTATTTGTTGGTGCAGATCAATCACCAATTGAATGTTTGAAGACAAAAGAATGAAGTATGAGATCAATTCTTGAAGCTTGGAAGAAGGATACATTCAGAATATATGAGGAATGTACACATATGTACATAGTTCACTTAGATCTTTGATTAGTCATAGACTTGTACAAATTTATCTATAAATACCTTGAAAATGTCGAGGCGTGATATGAGAGCTTATGTAAGAATAGATAGAAGTCAAGAATGAGGAAGTGAGATGTCATGAGACATGTGAAAAGTTAGTTGAGTTTCCTCTCATCACTTAACTGTAACTTTCTGAGTAAATGAAGAAATATTGCGCCCGATCTTTTTGTGTCTGCTCCGTCTGTGTTTGATCAATTGTGAAATCCTTTTGAGGGTAACTAAGTTGGTAGTTAATGAGTCTGTGACCTGAGTTTCAGAGTCTAATTGCAAACAAGCTAGGAGAATTGTTAGTAGGAACATTCATATGTGTTGAGTGTTCACAGTTCTCTGAAACAGGCGCAAATTTCGATCTTAATCTTTTGGTCAGTTCTCACTCCATAGTTTAAAGTTTTGTGCAAGCAAGCACTTAATCTTTAAGTTGGAAGATAATCTACTCGTGGCTAGAAGCATTTGCTTAAACGGGTTTTGTACTGAGAGAATTGAAGTTAAGAAGTTAGGGGTGTCTAAATCGACTTCTCAGAAGTGCAGATTCAGACATAGGTGACTTGTGAAGTTGATTTCTCAAGTTATACTAAACCTTTTGAAGAACTTTAACTTGGAGGAGGTGCGAAACTTCTAGGCGACACTTCATACAAAATTTCATAGAAAACTTTACATGTTTGATAGGTCAATGAGAAGAAATTGTGCAGCACACTTTCTGTGTTTTATCTTCTTCACAGAATTTCTTAACCTTTGATAATTTGGAGATTGGACCTCTAATTTGGTGAAGGTTTTGACTTACTCTTGATATAGAGGTGTTCTAAATTCAAGAGTAGGTTGTTCTCTTGGAGATTAACACTCTCCATCAGTGGTATCAGAGCAGGAAACTTCAAATCAAGGAAAGGAGGATCGCGACTGCTGCAGATTCAAGAAATTCAACAATTGGAGAACTGAAAGGTGAAAGTTTGAAGATAAAGCTTGAGGAGGAGACCATACGACATCAAGAAGGACAAAAGGAGTCTAATTCGAAGTAAAGGTACATATATTGTTCATAAAGCTTGAAGATTTCAATACACAGGTGGACACAAGATGGGAGATTCTCTACAGATAGAGAAATTGGATAGGGAAAACTATCCTGCATGGTCAATGAGGATGGAAGCTCATCTTATGAGCAAAGATTTAATTGCTTACATCACAGGAGAAGAAGAGAAGCCACAGTTTAGAGATCCTAGTGTTCCAACTAGGGAAGAGTTAGCAGATTTGAAAAATTGGATGAAGAAAGATGCTCAAGCTAGGAGCATTATCTATATGGGAGTCAATGATTACTTATTACCTCATATTCGAGGTCTTGAAAGTGCAACTGATATTTGGAATGCTTTGGAGGAGCATTTCCAGAATACTACAAAGTCAAGGAAGGCATCCTTATGGGCAGAATTTACAACCTTCAAGAAGAAGGCCTCTCAATCTATTTCAGACTATGTAACAAGGATGAAAGACATTGCAGATGCATTAGGAGCTGTTGATGAAGACATTGAGGAGGATAAATTGGTAAGACAAATTCTTATAGGTTTAAGAGGTGATGACAAATGGAAGCCATTCATTTTATCTACAGAATTATCACTTGATCATTTCACTCCTGATTTAAATCAGTTGCTAGGTCATATGCTAACATTTGAGCAGGATGTTAAAGGAGATGGTGACAAGAGTGCAGGTCATGCAATGTACTCAAAGGATAAGAAGAAGAATGGAAAAGGAAAGCAGCAAGCAGGTGAAGATGAAGGTACAACTAGTCAAGACAACTTCCTAAGAGGAAGAGGAGGTGGCAAAGGTAGAGGAAGAGGCAGGAATAACAAAGATGGAGGCAAAGCTTGCTGGATTTGTGGTAAGACAAATCACTTAGCTAATGATTGTTGGCATAATAATCAGAGTAATAGTGGATACAATCAAAATTATAATTCAAGAGGAAGAGGTGGCAGAAGTCAAAGAGGTAATTTCAGAGGCAGAGGTGGTAGGAGTTACTTTGGAAGAAATGCAGGTAGAGGATTCCAAAGTCAACAATACAACAACACCTACTACAATTATGCTTCAGATCAAAAGGAGGATTCAACATTGATAATGAATGCAACTTTGTGAAAGGCAGAGTGAGGATCAAAGAGTTTTCTACATTGACTTAGGGTGTAGCAATCACCTGAGTGGTAATATATCTTTGATGACTGAGTTAGAAAATAAAGTTTTCAATCATGTTGTTCAAACAGGTGACAACACAAAGCACAATGTGAAGTCAATTGGATCAGTGAAGGCCAAGGATGGTAGCACCTTATTGAGTAAGGTCTTGTATGTTCCTACAATTCCTAAGAATTTGATAAGTGTAGGACAAATTGTTGAAAAGGGATATGAAGTAAGGTTTACTAATGATGGAGTATATGTGGAAGACCCTAGCCAAGGGTATAAACAGATTGTTTCAGGGAAAAAGGAAGGAAGATTATTTACATTGAAGATTCAAGGCAATATTGGTCATGCTATGTTCACATATGGAGGACATAAGATCTCTGAGTTAGATCTTTGGCACAAGAGACTTGGACATTTCAATGAAAGAGGTATTAAAGACATGATTAACAATGGTTCAGTGCTTGGATTGCCTAATGTTGCAGGTCAACATATGACATACAAATGTGAGGCATGTCAATTAGGTAAAGCTCATAAGAATTCTTACTCCAAGCATGGTTTTATGTACTCAGAGAAGCTTGAATTGGTACACACTGATGTGTGGGGACCATCAAAGGATTTCAGTATAAATGGGTCGAGATATTATGTGATTTATGTTGATGATGCTACTAGATGGATCACTATCTATGTGATCAAAGATAAGTCAGAAGTGTTTAATACATTCAAACACTATCATGCATATGCAGAAAGAATTACAGGTCATAAGTTGAAGAGATTAAGGTCAGGTGGAGGGGGAGAGTATTTCTCTAATGAGTTCAGTGATTACTTGTGGAATGCAGGTATAAAAAGGGAAGTTACTTGCAAGTACTCTCCTCAACAAAATGGTGTAGCAGAAAGGAGAAATAGAACACTTGTTGAGTTTGCAAGATCCATGATGAAGGAGAAAAATTGCCCTAATTATTTGTGGGCTGAGGCTGTAAATACAGCCACTTATTTGGTCAATAGGTTACCATGTAAAGCCTTGCAGGGTATGACACCATATGAGGCTTGGTGGGGTAAGAGACCTACCTTGGATCACTGCAGAGTTTTTGGATGTGTGGCATATGCATATGTGCCATCACAATTAAGGCACAAGTTGGAACCTAAAGCTGAAAAATATGTTTTCATTGGTTATGATGATAAGCAGATGGGCTATAGATTGTGGAGTCCATCTACAAAACAATTCATGGTTTCTAAAGATGTTACATTTGATGAGCAAAGTACTGGGTATGCAGGTACAGTCAATATCAATACAGGAGATGAAGAAGAAGTGAGCCAAAGGAAAGGTAAATCAAAGGTTCAAATTTTTGATGAACAAGAGAATAATGAAGTGCAGGTTGAAGTGGAAGAAACACCAAGATTTGATCCTGAATATGAAGAACCAGAAACCTCAAGAAGTGGAGAGCTTAGGAGGTCTACAAGGAATAAATGGCAACCTACAAGGTATAGCTATGATACTTCATTTTTGGCCACAAAAGACTATGCTTATATGATGAAAATAGATGATGACCCTTCTACATATGAAGAGGCAAAAGGTAAGGAAAAATGGGAGAAAGCTATGCAGGAAGAATATGATGCACTATTGGAGAATCAAACATGGGATTTGGTTCCAAAACCAAATAGTCAGAAAATCATTGGATGCAAGTGGGTTTACAAGACCAAGAGGTTTGCAGATGGAAGTGTGTCTAGATATAAAGCTAGACTTGTTGTCAAAGGGTTTGCTCAGACTTATGGTGTTGACTATGATGAGACTTATAGTCCTGTGGCAAAGATGACAACCATCAGGACACTTATAGCTATTGCTGCATGTAAAGGTTGGAAGTTATGTCAACTTGATGTGAAAAATGCTTTTTTGAATGGTTATATTTCAGATGATGTGTTCATGGAGCAACCTCAAGGGTTCAGAGATAAAAGGAATCCAGATTATGTGTGCAAGCTCAAGAGAGCTTTGTATGGCTTGAAGCAGGCCCCAAGGGCATGGAACTATAGACTTGTAAAGTTCTTGAAAGAACTTGGATTTCAGGTGTCTAAAGCAGATAGTAGCTTGCTTGTCAAAGCAAGTGATAATGGTTTCATATACATGTGCATATATGTTGATGATATAATCCTTACAGGTACAGATGAAGAAGGAATACAAAGACTCAAGAAGCAAATGGAAAAGGAGTTCAAAATAAGTGACTTGGGAGACTTGTCATACTTCTTGGGCATGGAGATTACATATACTCAACATGGAGTATTTGTGACCCAAGAAAGGTATTTGAAGAACTTGTTAATCAAGTTTAAAATGGATGATTGCAGGGTAGCACCTACACCAATGGAGGTGAATCATAAATTGAGTAAGTTTGGAGGTGAAGAATTCAAGGACATGAGACAATATCAGAGTTTAGTTGGTAGTCTTATCTATGCTACTTTAACTAGACCTGATTTATCATATGCAGTAGGGGTTTTGTCTCAATTTATGCATTGCCCAAGGAAAGAACATCGGATTGCAGGTCAAAGAGTGTTGAGGTACATTAAGGGTACACTCAATGAAGGTTTGTATTATGGGTTTACCTCAGATACAAATATCAAAATTTATAGTGATGCAGATTGGGCAAGTAATCCAGATGATAGAAGATCAACTTTTGGATACATGTGTTATGTGGGAGATAAACTTATTTCATGGTGCTCCAAGAAGCAACATACAATTGCTTTGTCTTCTACAGAAGCAGAGTACAAAGGCATGGTTGAAGCTGCAAAGGAAGTGATTTGGCTCAAGACTTTGATGAAGAGTTTTGACATTGTGCATGGGGTACCAATTATATATGGAGATAACATGAGTTCATTGTATTTAGCTGCTAATCCTGTTTTTCATGCCAGGACCAAACACATTGAGATTGAGTATCACTTTCTAAGAGAGAAAGTGATGGATAAGGAGATTGAAGTTATACATACTTCAACAAAAGATCAGATAGCTGATATGCTTACAAAGAGCTTGGATGGACCAAAGCTACAGAAGTTTAAAGACATGGCAAGTATAAAGAAGAAAGGAGAAACCTCAATTGATGATTGAGGGGGAGCTGTTGGTGCAGATCAATCACCAATTGAATGCTTGAAGACAAAAGAATGAAGTATGAGATCAATTCTTGAAGCTTGGAAGAAGGATGCATTCAGAATATATGAGGAATGTACACATATGTACATAGTTCACTTAGATCTTTGATTAGTCATAGACTTGTACAAAGTTATCTATAAATACCTTGAAAATGTCGAGGCGTGATATGAGAGCTTATGTAAGAATAGATAGAAGTCAAGAATAAGGAAGTGAGATGTCATGAGACATGTGAAAAGTTAGTTGAGTTTCCTCTCATCACTTAATTGTAACTTTCTGAGTAAATGAAGAAATATTGCGCCCGATCTTTTCGTGTCTGCTCCGTCTGTGTTTGATCAATTGTGAAATCCTTTTGAGGATAACTAAGTTGGTAGTTAATGAGTCTGTGACCTGAGTTTCAGAGTCTAATTGCAAACAAGCTAGGAGAATTGTTAGTAGGAACATTCATATGTGTTGAGTGTTCATAGTTCTCTGAAACAGGCGCAAATTTCGATCTTAATCTTTTGGTCAGTTCTCACTCCATAGTTTAAAGTTTTGTGCAAGCAAGCACTTAATCTTTAAGTTGGAAGATAATCTACTCGTGGCTAGAAGCATTTTCTTAAACGGGTTTTGTACTGAGACAATTGAAGTTAAGAAGTTAGGGGTGTCTAAATCGACTTCTCAGAAGTGCAGATTCAGACATAGGTAACTTGTGAAGTTGATTTCTCAAGTTATACTAAACCTTTTGAAGAACTTTAACTTGGAGGAGGTGCGCAACGTCTAGGCGACACTTCATACAAAATTTCATAGAAAACTTTACATGTTTGATAGGTCAATGAGAAGAAATTGTGCAGCAGACTTTCTGTGTTTTATCTTCTTTACAGAATTTCTTAACCTTTGATAATTTGGAGATTGGACCTCTAATTTGGTGAAGGTTTTGACTTACTGTTGATATAGAGGTGTTCTAAATTCAAGAGTAGGTTGTTCTTTTGGAGATTAACACTCTCCATCAGTATTGGCAAGACTGATTATGAATGTGGCCAACCCCTCCTTATATAGGTTTTCAAGGGCGGTTCCCAAGGGCGGTTGCGACTTGATGATGTCATCATGATGTCATCTGCTTGAATCAAGACCTCCGGGTGTCAGAATTCAGCAAATAGACAGTCGATCTTGAGGTTTTGGCACGTTTCGGACACAATGGAAGTGTTAGTTTCTCCAAACTCTAAGCCAATAATGAGATATAGAAATTGAAATGGAATCTAAGGTTTAGATGGTTTCCTTGTCCATGACATTACCTCCCCCTCAAGCGACGAGTTCCACGAGGAGCGGTTATGTGACTCTGAGATCTTCTAGGACTTGAATCTTCATAACACTTAGTCTTTGTAGACTTCTTGATATTGTACTCGAACAAGATGATGATGGATATCGATGATGAAACTGGAAAGGGTTTGTAGTATATCGAGGTTCAGAATCAAGGATATGATTCTAATGATGAACTGTATTATTCTTTTGACTTTGATGATGGTCCTTCTGATGTGGGATGGTGATTGTGGAAGTTCTAATCCAAACTTGCTTCTTTTTCTTAGGGCATTTGAATACCATATGATCATGATATCCACAATAAAAGCATAATCCATTATCCTTTCGATATTGTCTTTCCTTTGTTGTAAGTCGTCTGACCATGATGTGATCCAATTGCATGGGTTTTGGTTGTGTTTCCTCGAGCATATGTGGTTGTGGAATAGAAGTAAAGTTTTGTTCTCGTTCTCTAATAGAAGTCTTCTTCTCTTGCTTTCTCTCGAACAACCTATTATCACATTCAATTGCTTGATTCATGAATTCATTCAAAGTATTTACCTTTGGCATGGTTAGCATGAGGTCCTTAACATCATCACGTAAGCCCCATCGAAATTGGTTGATAAAATAATCCTCATGCCATGTGAGGTCAAAAATGATTTGTCTAAATTCCGATGCATAGGTAGATGGAGGCCTATTTCCTTGATGTAGCTTCCTTAGCTTTGTTTCGCCAACACGTGAACAATTGGTATCTCCAAATGAGGGTGTGAACTCTTGAATAAAGGCCTTGAAATCATGCAAAATATCCATGTCCTTCTCAAGGATAGGTGCAAACCATGAAAGAGCAAGACCACATAATAGAGTTCCTATGAGTCCTACTTGAGAAGCATCATCTGGGTACCTATGTGTTTGCATCCTTATGAATAGCTTCACTTGTTGCACAAATCCTGGAAACTTTGATCTCGTCCCATCAAATTTCTCAGGCATGCTCACTTTTGGATTTTTCTTCATGTTAGTTGTCATGGAGGTGCTTGAAGAAGATTGACTAACAATGATTTGTAGCTCTTGGATTTGCCTCTAAAGCTCTGTGATTACATCTTGAATACTTTGTTGTTGAATCCTCTGTTGGTTCTCTCGTATCTCTTGGACTTATTGTTGAATTACTTTAAGTGCAGAAAAGAATTCTTCTCGAATAAGATGACCAAGAAAAGTGTGATTGATTTGGTCACCAAGATAAAGGATCTAGAAGACCAAATTGCAAGCATTCAAGAAATCATTGATGAAGAGCAAATAATAAGGCAAGTGATCAATGGAATAAAGGCAGATGAAAAATGGGAGGCTTTCACGATAGCCATGGACCTCTACATGGACATGCATGTTCCTAATTTCAACACCCTCATGGGGAGATCATTCACACATGATGCAAAGCTTTTGAAAAATGGAGATATCGGATAGTTAATCCTTTGCCCTATACATAGATAAGAATAAGAATAAAGATAGCAAAGGAAAAGGTAGAAAGTCTAATGATGAAGGTAGTACCTCTCAAGTAAAATTTGTAGGTAGAGGTAGAGGCTCAAGATCTAGGAAGAGGTAGAGGAGGAAGGCAAGGCAGGGGGAGATCTCAAAGCTCTTCTCCATGTGCCATATGTGGCTTAACTAATCACATTATGGAGAACTATTTCAAGAATCCTAGAAATGAAAGAGGAAGAGGTTACAAGCGAGGAGGCTATGGAAGCTCTAGAGGTACATTCAAAAACAACAATGGGTACAACAACCACTCATATAACAATAATAATTATTAAGGATGATACAGAGGAAGAAGAGACTACAGCAATTATGTAGATCATCAAACTCAAGAGGACTCATTACTTCTGATGAACATGACTATGAAGCAAGGTAAGCAGATGAACATGTATTCTATATAGACTTAGTTTGCTCAAATCATGTAGCAAGGAATGTAGCTCTACTCCTAGACTTGGAGGTTCCAAGGAATATACATGAAGTCCAGACAAGAGATGACAGAAGGCATCCAATGGAGAAGATAGTCAATGTGAAGATTTTAGATGGTCACATGAACCTATTGAGCAAGGTATTGTATGTGCCAACGATCACCGAAAACCTCAAAAGCATAGGTCATATTGTTGATAAATGATTGCACATCAGATTCGCAAAGAATGGAGCATTTTTCAAGAATCCACATCAAGAAATCAAGAGGATAGAAAGAGGAGAAAATTCAATTAGACTATTTTCATTTGAGCTCCAAGATACTAGAAACATTGCATTATTCAATTATGGTAGTCAAACCTTATTGGAATTGGAAAATTGGCACAATAGGTTAGCTTAGATAAGTGAAAGGGCTTTAAAAGCAAATCAATAGGGATCAAAGTATGCTTGTTCTACTAAAAGTCTCCAAACAACACATGATCTCAAAATGTAGTGCTTGTCAATTTGTCAAGTCTCACAAAAATCATTAACAAAGAAAGGATACATTCATGAAGACCTATTGGAGCTAGTCCATATAGATGTATGGGGACGTAGTAAGGAGCCATCAATCTTTGGATCTAGGTATTATGTGTCATGCATTGATGATTGTAGAAGATGGAAAATATTATATTTTATGAAGCATAAAGATGAAGTGTTCACTTGTTTCTCGAAATACCTAGAACTTGTAGAAAACCAAATAGGTAATACTATGAACACGCTAAGGTCAGATAGAGGGGGAGAATATTTCTCCAATGAGTTTGATTCTTATTTCCAAGAGAGAGGAATCAAAAGAGAGATTACAAATAGGTATACTCCTCTACAAAATGGAGTGGTTGAGAGAAGAAACAGAAGCATAATGGAGGCTGCAAAATCAATGCTAAATGAGAAGAAGTTTCCCAATTAGCAATGGTTAGAGGCCATATGCATAACCACCTATCTGATCAATAGACTCCCATCAAAAGAATTAGATTGGATGCTGCTAGATGAAGCATGGAATGGAAGAAGGAATAGCATTGATCATTTTAGGATCTTTGGGTGCATAGCATATGAACACATACCTTCACAAATGAGAGGCAAAATAGATCTAAAGGCAAATAAATGCATATTCATTGGCTATGATCTTAATCAAAAAGTTTAGAGGCTATATATTCCAAGCAATGGGGGCTTCATTGTAAGTAGATATGTTGTGTTTGATGAAAAAAATCTTGGTTTGAAGATGATTAGAAGAAAATCAAACTTTCCTATGACCTAGAGGAAGACTTTCCAAGATTGTCAAATAGGAATGAGCATACACCTAAAGACTGAAGTGATTGTGATGATAAACAAAAGACTCCAAGAACGGAAATCAACTCTTGGAACTCCAAAGGAAAAGCCAAAGGGCAAGAGATGAGAGCCATGGTAGAGTCATCTCAACAAAGCATAAGAAGGTCTACTAGATAGAAAAGGAAGCTAGAAAAGTATGGTTATGACACTTCTTAGGTCACTAAACATTCGATTTACATAGATCATGATACAAAATCAAAAGAACCATTTACACATGAAGAGGCCAATAAGAATCCAGAATGGAGAGATGCCATGGAAGAAGAGATAGAAACTCTACAAGAGAATCAAACTTGCGACTTGGTTCCCAAGAAACCATCTATGAAGGTCATTGGCTCAAGATGGATTTACAAGATAAAGATGAAATCTCATGGCGCAATTAACAAGTACAAAGCAAGGCTAGTAGCCAAGGCATTTGCAAAAACCCACGGTATAAATTATGAAGAGACATTCTCATGTGTGACGAAAATTCCCACAATTAGAGTACTCATGAGTGTTGCATCTTCCAAGATTTTGAAGATATATCAAATGGATGTCCAAAATGCTTTTCTAAATGGTTAGATTTCAGAGGAGGTGTACATGGCTCAGCCTTTTAGTTTTGAAGACCAAATACATCCAAAATATGTATGAAAGTTGAGGAAAGCCTTGTATGGCATCAACCAAGCTCTTAGAACTTGGAATCATAGACTTGTCAGTTACTTGCACGATAAAGGTTTTATGGTTAGCAAGGTAGATCCTTCCCTCTTCATTAAGAGGAACCACTCAAGGAGCATATACCTCTATGTATATGTGGATGATATAATTGTTACACAAAGTGATGCAGATGTTATCAGAAGGATCAAGGTTCAAATAAAGGAAGAGTTCAAGATCACTCATCTTGGTTTACTCACATACTTCTTAGGTTTGGAAGTAGTATATACAATGAAAGGTATGTTCATAGCTCTGAGAAAGTACATTGGAGATATGCTTACCGAATTCGACATGGAAAGTAAAAAGGTTGCAAGTACATCCATGGAGGTAAATCTAAAGCTAAGTGCACATGAAGGTGAGTTAATTGAAGATGTGAATAGTTATCAAAATGTTGTTGGAAGCTTGAATTGTGATACTCTAACTATAGGGAGTTAATGTGCTAAGTCAATTCATGCACACTCCAAGGAAGCCTCACATGGAAGTAGTGAAGAGAATATTGAGTTATTTGAAGGGTAAAATCAATGAAGGATTGTACTATCCATATACATTTGATATAGATGTCAAGCTCTTTTCTTATGCAGATTGGGCATGTTTAAAAGATGAAAGGAGAAGCACTTCAAGATATCTTACTTTTGTAGGTACATTATTGATTGCATGATCTTTCAAGAAGCAACCCATAGATGATATTTTATAAAGAGAATTTGAATACAAAGGAATAGCAAATGCTACCGAGGACATTATGTAGATTAAGACCCTATATTAGATTTAGGGTTAAATACTTCAATGCCACATATATTTGAAAACAACATTTGTTCATTACATCTTACTACTAACTCTATCTATAATGCTAGATACAAGCATTAAGAAGTTGATTATCATTATGTTAGGGGACATATCATGAGTAAAGAGATACAATTATTCAGGACTACACTTCATTTTATCTCTTCACAAGGAAGAATGACATGTGAACATACGCTTGTCACTCTTGGCAAAGTTACCTTGGATCAATGTAAATCGTAAAAGAAGATTGAATCTCATGGATTAAGGAGATTCAAGCCACGAATATTTTGGGGAAGGAATCAAATAAATTATGTTCCTAAAGTGTAGGGTCACTTTTAGGTGAAGGAAAATTCAAATTCAAGCTTGAACTATGAGTATAAAGAGACATGTTTTTAGTCAGAGGATGCGATAAAGGCATTCTAAGAGACTTTGAGCTACATCAATGAGCACACAATAAGCTCACTCCATGTTTGAGTAGTCCACTACACTTCCCTTGTATCATATCTTAATTAGCGTATACATTTTGATACATTTCTTCAAGTATATCTCTGTCTACTATTCTCTGCAGCATCTTCATGATTACACTGATACTATGGAATAAATTTCTCTACATGTACTCACTTTTTTTCAATACTTCAACTTATGTTAGTTAGATTAAGGCATCTCATTTTTCTATGTACGTTTCATCACATTTGGTCTAGGGAATCATGCGATATGGATCATAGAAAATGACTATGTTTTCACATCTTCTAGACTCTAAAATTTCATGATGCCTTGTGACTTGTTAAGATCATTTCTTAGTGTATGGTTTGGATAAATTGATAAGATAGCTGGCTTTGGATAGTTATACAGTCCAATTAGATGTGCACAAAAGCTCTCTTGTCAATTCTTACCAAGCTGTGAGCTCTCAATAAAAAACTAAGCACTTCTATTACCAAAATAGGTTTCTTCACATTCCTTGCATATACAAGTTATCTATTTTCATGAAAACTTTTGCGAATGATGTTCCCAATAAGTTGGTGGTTCAAAATACAATAATGAGAAGCTAAATTAGTCATGTCTAGAGCATACCCGTCCATCTTCTCACATGTGGCAATCCACATTGGATGAGTGCTATGCAATTAGAAATGGATTCCATACATAGAAATGGTACTTGCGAGTTATGTGAATTGCCAAAAGAACAAAATGCCATTAGTAGAAAGTTGGTTTAAAAGATTAAGAGAAAGTTAGATGGTAGCATTGATTGTGACAAAGCTAGATTGGTTGCCAAAGGGTATGTGCAACACTATTGCATTGAATATGAGGAAAGTTTTGTAGCTACTTCATGCATGACTTGCATTCATAGCATGGTTGCATTGGTTGCCAAAGGAGATTGGAAGGTACATCAATTGGACATAAAAAGAACTTTTTGCATGATGATGTGCAAGAAGAGGTCTATGTGCAGCAACCTCTTCGATCTAATATGAAAGGGAAAGAGCATATGGTTTGGCACTTGCATAAAGCCTTGCATGCTCTCAAGCAAGATCTACATGCATGGTATGAAGAAATCCATAACCACTTGATTTCTCTTGGCGTCGCATGTAAGCCAATTGAAAGCATATTCTATGTACGCAAAGATGGGGCTAATCTTATAATTCATGTTCTATATGTTGATGACATAATCTCCAATAGTTCATGTGATGCAAAACTTGACATTGTTATGGCTGATTTGCAGCATACTTTGGATGTTACTTATCTTGGTCTTTTGAGTTACTATCTTGGCATCCAGTTTGTATCCATTAAGGGCGGACTTATATGCATCAATCAAAGTATTTTGGAAAACTACTCAAGCATTTTGACTTTGCGGATTACAAGCCGATTTCCACACTAGTGGGGAAGGGATTTAGGTTCTTAGTTGAGGACTCCAGTGATGCATTTGACACTTCTGTTTATCTGCAAGATGTGGGATGCATAATATATGCATGCACACAAGGTTGGATATACAATATGCAATTTCCTAGTTTAGTTGATTCATGCATAGCCCTCGCACTAAGAATTAGAAAGTGATGAAACACACATGTTTAGATATCTCAAAAGCACTTTGAGTTTAGGTCTCTTTTATGGTAGATATATTTAGCCATGCTTGCATGCTTTTACAGATAGTGATTGGGCTCATTGTTATGATACTCACGTGTCTACTAGTGGTAATCTCTTTGTCCTTGGAGACTCATGCATATCTTAGTTGAGTAAGAAGCAACCTATAATGGTGACATCCAATTCTGAAATTGAGTACAGGGTAGTACTCATAGCCACAATGGATTGTACATGGCATATTTTCACTAGTAGCTAGAGTGCATTGGTTGTTAACTCTATGTCTCCAATTTAGGAAGGAATTCTTCACCCCAATTTGGTACATTTTCTAGCGCCTGCTAGTTACAATTCCAATGACTTTTTTGATGGTATTAATATTTACTATAACACTCAAGATATCTTCATAGTCCACTCTATATGTCTAAAATTTACCTAGCGATGCTACCATGTGAGTGCTTCTTTAACTTATACACCCACTTATTTCTAGTAACCTTGATGTGTTTGTTCCTTGTGACCAATTTCAAAGTATTGCTATCCTCCAAATCTTTAATCTCCTCTTGCATAGCCTCTTTCAATTCCCTATATTTATTTTTCTTGTTCAATTATTAATCTCCGCTATGAATAACATGCTTTCATTCCCATTTGAAGTAGAAACATAGTTAGCTTTGCATGAAGAGTTTCCCTTGTCTCTCTGATAACAATCCCTTGCATAATGGCCATGCTTGCACTTGCCACATATTTAGCATCCATCTGAGTTCTTGTCTCCAGATTGATTGTACATTCCTCCCCTTCCTCATTAATTTACATTTCCTATTGATGAAGAGTAATTAATGCCATGCTCTTGATTAGAATCTCCATTTGATCCTCTTTCTTTCCCTCATCTACTCCTTCCTTGATTTCTTCAATTGACTTTTCCTTAACCTAGATAAAATGCTAGGGCTTCATTCCCCTTTGCCTTTGATCCTCCAATGTTCATCTCTTTAGTGAATATCAAGGCCACTAATTTCTCAAAGTGAAGCAGATTTTCTCTCACATGTACATAAGTGAGGAAAGCTTTTCACCTCTCATCACCACTAAGTACATTTAATGTGTGTGAAACTAGGTCTTCATGATCTAGGTTACAAACTACCGATCCCAATGCATCACATACCTCTTTCGTCTTCAAACTGTAATCACTAATGTTGTCACTAGGTGACTTCCAGAGATTATTCAATTCATGTTTAAATTGGATCTTCCTAGACTTCATTGAAGTGGGGCATCAATGTAGTTGTTGATGAATCTTGTTCCTTTGTAATCTTGTTTATAATTGTTAATGAAGTTGTTATTTCCATTTTACTCATAGTTGTTGTTGTATCTCCCTACACAATATCCATAGCCACCTATGCTAATTCCTCCTTTTCTCTCCTTCCATAGGTTCTTGAGGCAATTTTTAGCAATATGGTCTGATAGTCCACATATGAGTTTGGGTGAAATCTATGATATTTCTCCTTGCCTTTTTTACCTCCTGTACCTCTCCCTCTTCTACAACCCACTTGCTTGCCACATTTAGTTGGGGAGGTGCTTGGTTCTTCATCACCCTTCTTCCCATTTGCTTTAATATATTTACATTTACCTTTATTGTGTAGAAGGGATTTGATTGATTACACTTTTGTGTATCTCCATTCGTCATAAGACTGGCTTAGTGGGTAAAGAGTTGTCCAAGGAGTGCGTTCAGATCTTGTACTTGCATACCCATGTATAGGTCGATTGCTATTGTAAAGTCTTCCCACTTATCATTTATTTCAATTCCACTAATGAGTTTTTTGAATATCTAATCTTAATCTATGATCTCCCTTATGCTTCCTATTTGATGAGCTATGTCTTTTATCTTGATGCCTGGGTGAGATTTTGCCTATGTCTTTTATGGACTTGCTAAAGAAACTTTTGCTCACCATATAGGGAACCTCTCTTGATCTTCTTGGGGTGTTTTTCCTTTTGTCCTTAGAGTAGGTATAAGCTCATCTCCAGATATGTATCTATAAAGATTTCTTCCTTTCAAATATGATTCCATCCTTAAATACCATGTTGAGTAGTTACTTAAATCCAATTTCTCAATGAAAGGAGGACAACCATCATTTATAATCTATATAATATGATGATTCTCTTTTAACTCTATGAGGCGATGAAGTTAAAGTATAGAGATGAGTGGGGTTTTTGTTGCTTGGACACACTAACAAACTTCCAAAGTTTTGCTAATGATGCATAGAAATGAGCATATTACTATGGAGAAATGTAAAGAGCACTCTATGTCAAGAACCACTTGGATCTTATGAGAATCAAGAGAAAACCTCCTAGTTATAGAAGAGGCACTCAAAACATTTTTAACCACACTTTGGTTGCTATGAATTCTAGAAAAAGCCTTCTTAAGATGTTATTATAGTTAGGTGAATGAGCTATCCCAATCACAAGTGTCATCCTCCAAAATTTAAGAAAGAACACAATACTCATACGTAGTCCTAAATAATAACTCATATCTCTACATAGAGATTCATCTTTCCAATCCTTGCATATAAATTTCCAGGTCTGTACTTCATGATTTATGCATTGGATGTGAGATTTTTTGGAGTTTGAGGTTAGCAAAGGGAGAGGAAAAACACAAGGAAGAAGAAGCAGCTTGGAGCACAACACACAATATTAAAGGTATTACCAAGTGCATGTATGAAGATAAGTGACCCCTTTGGGTTATAGTCATATATACACTCCAAGGGAAAGAACCTCCTAGAGAGAGAAAAAGTACCCCAATAGTCCTAAGTGTGTTCACACACATCACAACTAAAATATACCAAAACGCCCCTTTTGGAGTGATGCGATGAAGAAGGAGCTCACATGCATGTATAAGGAAGTGCCAAGCTATGTGGAAAGAGACTAATCCATGAAAAGGAAGTAAGAGAAAAGCTTTGCTGAAAGCTTCAAACATCTCCTCAGGTAGACCCTTCGTGAAATGATCTGCAATGTTATCCTCTATGGGTAGGTATCCCAAAGTGATCTCTCTAGTAGAAAACCTCTCAAGGATATAATGATAATGCAACTCAATGTGTTCTGTGTGAGTATGGAACAAAGGGTTCCTCACAATTTCCAATGTGCTCTAACTTTGAGTGAAGATGGTGGTGGGAGAATACTCACCAACACCCAAATAACGCAAAAGGAATCTGAGCCATGCACACTCGATAGTTATTGTGGAAGCTTCTCTATACTCAGCTTGACAATTAGAAGTGGCCATAGTACCTACTTCTTGCTCAACCAAGATATGCATGAGCTACGAAGCATGAAGGAAAAACCACTAGTGGACACACGAGTGTCATAGAAACCTATCCAATCATAGAAACCTATCCAACAATCTGCTGATAGAGAACAACATCAAATGCATCTCCACAATCATGAAGAGTCAACGGTAACCATGTTTCCATGGGAGTGGACATAGATTTGAAATCGTCAAGGAGAAACTACTACAATAATGTTTCAATATGTTTTGTTTGACTCAGATCTATTCCACCATCAACTTGCATAAATTAAATGCCCAAATAATGATCAAAATTTCTACAATATGACATCTCAAAATAGGCATGTAAATCAGCCTTAAAATCAGCAATATGCTTCTCATTAGGACTAGCGAGAAACATGTCATCAGCACAGAGAACAATGATAAAAAACACATCATTTTCATGATGATGATATAAGGTGCTCTCAATTGGACTATTCTCAAAACCATATGCAATCAAGTAGGCATGCATCGTTTGATACCAAGCACGTGGTTCTTGCTTCAAACCATATAATGCCTTTTTTAACTTGCACACTTTGTATTCATGCCCTTTCTGCACAAAACCATGGGGCTAAAAAAAACATACACTTCTTCATGTAAGTCACCATTTAAAAATATAGTTTTAATATCCAACCATGATGAGTTGCAAGTGCAGAGATGCTATGAATGGTTTTCATTTGGCATGTGGGTGAAAAAGTCACATCAAAATCAATGCCTCCCTCTTGAGCAACACCTTTTGTAACAAGCATCACCTATCAACTATTCCATTAGGTTTACCTTTTAGCTTGTCTACCCATTTAATGGAAATGGCCTTTTTTCTAGGAGGAAAATCACATAAAGACCAAATACCATTCTTCAAAATAGCATCATATTTTGATTGCATTCTAGCCATCCAATTTTCTTAATTTTTTCTGCTTCATCAAAAGAAACAGACTCATACTCATCACAAAGACTAGAGGTAGCCATTCCATAACAATTTGACGCAAAAAAGCACATGATAGCCTAAACAAGTATGATAGAACATAGGTGCATCTAATTTGCTATCTCTCAAAGTTTACACATCCATTTAGGAATATTTTTTGCCTCTTCTATATGAGTCGTCTCATCAACAAGTGCATCATGTAAATCTACATCAGAAATGGAATGATCTAGATCATCATGTGAAACCTATAAAGGCCCAAAAATCACCTCATTTGGACCACCACTTGATTTTCCACCTATAAAAAGAGGTAGCAAAGTGTCATACACATCTTTGGAGCTAACTGATGTCTCCTTAGTACATGAAAGTAATGCCTGAATTGCATCTTCCACAAAAAAAAAAATTCTTGTTTTTTAACTCTCAAGCACATCAAAAGGCTTGGAACTTTAAGGTCTATTGGATAGGGCTATAGAATTCAGGCAAAACTTAGTCCCAAACCATTCAGATTAGAGACTTTTTCTTGTTAAGTCCTCTCGAGTCTGGTTAATGGGTCAAAATTATGGCCATTCTACATGCTAGATCCCACACCATCATTTCCTTCATAAATTTTTATCCATCATTATTTTGGGCTTCTGCCACCCTTGCATTTGTAAATCCATGCAATACCGGTGCACGTTTGAGCCTAAATGCCATCACATGAAAGATATAGATGCCTCACGCAATGGAAGAATCGGTCTTGTATTGGTCCTTTTGGCTAATTATTACTTTATTGTAGTATGAGAATCCAACAAGGAAGTTGTAAACTTTCATGATGGTGAAGAATTCTAATAAACTCTCTATGGTGGGGAAATGGATAAGTATCTCATACTATCGTGATATTAACTTTTCTCAAGTTAATACAAACATCCAAATTTCCCTTTTTGTTCAGCACAACGATGATGAGGGATACCCATCTAGAACGCTGAATCTCCAAGATAAATCCAACTTCTTCCAAACCATCAATCTCTATCTTAATCTTGGTAGAATATTTATCATTATTTATGTAGGGTCCTTGTCTCATGGGCTTTGTGTCTACAATCATGCACATTATATGAGGACATATCTCAAATACATCTCTATATTCTCTCAATAAAGCTATCAACTCTTCCTCTTCATTAGGGTTGAAGTCATTACCTATGTACATGCATCTTTTTTCTTGGTGTTCAATTATCACTACCACTTTCTTTGTTATTTCCTCGTTGTATTAAGTAGGGTCCTTGTTTCATGGGCTTTGCTTCTAAATTCATGCACATTCTATGAGAACATATCTCAAATACATCTCTATATTTTCTCAATAAAGCTATCAACTCTTCCGCTTCATTAGGGTCGAAGTCATTACCTATGTGTATGCATCGTTTTTCTTTGTATTCAATCATCACTACCACTTTATTTGTTATTTCCGTGTTATAGTAAGCCTCTCTTATCAAAGCCTTGCTCATGTAACTATGTGAACATGAATGATCTGTACTAAGCCTTGAGTATCTGTATTACTATGCTTACCACATTGACTAGTGCAAAATTTGAAGCGTTTGCAAGATTTTTTTGGAAAATATCAAATGAAATGTTGTCTCCACAATCTCACTATCACTTAGTGGGTATACTTCACATTGTGAATTAATGATGATATGTTATCCCTTACATTGCCCTTAGGGAACTTGATGATAATAAAGACTTCTAGCAAGAGAGTTATCTCACGATAATTGCCTCTATTCAATGGATGAGACCAAGCAAGATCTGTGCCTTTCTATGCTAATCGAAATTATTCAAATTTAATAAACATTTCTTCCACGTGTTCACTTCTATGAAGGTAGTTGAATTTTGTCAGGGGATCCTATGGATCTCTTGTGCCATCAATGTAGTTCTTGATGTCCTTTACTACCTAACAAGGCCGAAAAGTTCTTGAATGCTCCCTAGGTCTAGGTATGCCGAATTCCTTGGTGTGTATATGTGTTCTCTTCCCTGTTTGTGTTTCTCTTTCTTGTCGACTAGTGTTGTTTTCTGATTTTCTTATTCCCAATTTCTCTTGAGAAACGCATCTCATGAGTGTCTTTAGATTTTTGTTTATGAGTGCCTAATGGGTTTGACAATCCAGCAGTGTCTTGCTAGCTTTTGCAAAGAAATCACTTTCTATCATTTCCACATATGTGAAAGTTTGCTAAGATGCATGAAAATCTATGCAACTTGCAGTCCAAATAGATAACTTTGTTAGGGTTCTTAGGATCCTTGAACTAATACAAGAGGTACAAATTCTTCATGCAGGACCTTGGTGGTCGAAACCTCATAAAGGCTTCTTTGGTAGCCTTGTTGGAAGATAGGTCTATGCGTACATTAGCCTGAGGTATCATATATGTGGAAGTGATCGATGTCAACACAAAATTTCCTCTTAGAATAGGGGCTCTAGGGTCTTTATTCATGGAATTCTCTTCTTTTGGGTTTACCTGTGTTCAACTAAGAAAGATCTATTCATAAGTCATTTTTGGTATATAGAAATCTAGCAACCATGTACATGGTTTCGTGCTTATATATATATATATATATATATATATATATATATATATATATATATAAGAAACATCCTCAAAAATGTCACGAAGGTGATCGATACCAAAGGGGTATTTATGGTTTCTCAATTGGACAACCAACCTTTGCAAACTCTCATCATAGATGCAAGAACTTAATGGGTAGTTCAGATGTATTCAGATTGAGCTTTGTTTGATCCTTCAAGTTTTCCAAGATACACTAACCAAGAACTAGTGATAAAACTCTCGATGTTATAAGCAGTGTCTGATTCCTGGATAGAGGGTTTTCTACTGAACGTTTTACATCATGACTTTGCATCAGGGTCAACACTAGCTTCACATAATCTTAAGCTTTGTTAATTCACCTTTTCAAGATACTTGTAGGAGTGCAAGTTGAGAGTTACCTATCCTTTGCATTTGAGTCCACATACCCTCATTTTAGTTTCTTGTCTCAATCACTTGTTCTTCACTTAGAATGATTATTTGGCTTTCGTTTTATTGTCAATTCATGAAGAATGAACTTAAGTGTGTGTAATCGTTTGTTTGATCACATTCGTAAATTCGTTTCCTTAGGTTTTCATATTTATATGTTTATTTGTGTCACTTGATATCATGAGGTTTTCTTATAAGCTTTATTCCTTTTGAACCTTATTTCCACACAGGGCAAGCGATTAGACACGATGAGTGAATCAACCATAGGAGACACAAAAACGTTTTGTAAAGGCTTTGGAATGGAGTGTGTAATCAAGGACGCTCCCAAAAAAACCACCATACACTTTTGAATGCGGTATCTCACATACCCTTTGGGAGTGATAGCAATTATACTAAAACGATTCAAGTGATTACTAGAGCATACACAATCCTCTTTTCAATGCACACATTAGAGAGCCTCTACTCTAGAATTTGACATATCCTGTGAATTTGCTTGCCATTCATACACAACTCTTCAATATGCATTTCAATGGACACTCTAATCCACCATTGTCTAGTGAAAGAATACTAGTGTCCATACACCATAGAACCTAGAGTTAAAAATCAAGTCACCGTCGACCTAACTCCTCATCCTCCTAAAGTGGTTACTCTTCAGTTACTCTTGGTGATTCAATGAGGGGGCTTGGAAAGAACTAACTATTTCATTCCATCTTAATAACCTATGGACGCAAACGCACAAAAGTGTTCCAATGGTTGATGGAAGTTATCAAATTGCCCTCAGCGCAAGAGGATGAGCAAGAGGATGCAAGTTTCAATACCATACCAATATACGGGATAGATGAGGATACTTTCGGTGTAAATAGAACACACTTTGAATATCAAAGAAGAATAGTAAAAATGTTTCCCTAACAACCCTTGAGGATCTGAAGAAGACAAGAGTAAAAAGCACTCTCATAGTTGAAGAATTGATTAAACATAGACCTCACTACAGGGACAATATTGCTAAACAAGGAGATCTATATCCTAAAACAAACAACTAGGAATTCAATTTATCCAACTAGACTTAGAAAATTTCCATAAGTATAGTAAGGCAATGAGGAAAACACCTTAATTCCCACTATATATAACAATGTCAAGAAGGAATACATAATTAACTCATGGATAATTGTACCCATAACTATGAAGTCTTTGTCAATCAAGAGGGATACGCCAATGTAGAGGCTAACTCATATGAAACTCACTAACAACTGCACATATGGATAAATGCTTCAATGTACGAGAGGGAGATGTATTTAAAATATTTCACGTAGAGTTTGAGCACACTCTCAGCATTTGTGACATTCGAAATGCTAAAAATTATGAGTTATTCTTAGGAAGGCCTTTACTTCAACAACTTCAAGTAATGAAAGATTGGGTTGCTAACATAGTCTGCCTATAGCACTAAGGAACCCCAATAAGGATAGAAATAGGCTCCAATTTATATAGAGATGGGTCACTGCTCCGATGGAAAAAACCCAGCAAAACACAAATGACATGATACAAGGTAAGATTTTTTGTGAGTCAGAGCAAGAAGAACATGATTGGATGCATACGGATGCTCACTTGGGGACGTGCATAGTTTCTCAATGCATGGTTGTTGGAAGAAGAAGAAATGAAACCCTAATGTGGAAGAGTGTATGTATGATAGAGTAGTACACATCCTACCTATTTCCCTATGAGGTTTGTTAATGAGGAAACGGAACCCTATGATTCGGCAAAAATATAAATTACTTTGGATGTGGTGGTTAGTGAATAGAACCTGATAATTTAAGATGAAGATTGGTATGAGGTCTTGACGGTACACATAGTGAACAAGAAGGAAGGAATCATAGAAAAAAAGATTTCCAAAATGGTATGTATATGACAATGTGATTGGGGAGAAAGGGGTGATGAAGAGAGAGAAAGAATTCAAGACATGAAATAAGGGAAATAAGGAATTTATGTATTTGGTGGATACTGCTTAGCAATCTTAGAGGGATTATCTTATCAAGATGGGACTTCTATATTCTATAGGTGCACTAGGGTTGTTCACATACTTGAAAGAAATACATCAACTACAAGAATCTAAGATCTAAAGCATTAAATGATTTTAAAAATTGAAAATAATCTATACCTGAGGCTCTAGACAATTTTACAAAGTACACAGAGGAAGAAAGGACAATCCAAATAAAGATGCAAAACAGAGAGGTGATCCTTGGTAAATCATATGACAACAAGGAAACTACTAAGAAAGTAGTCATTGCATACGAGAATGAAGAACAATTGTGCATCTTGATTGCCGACAACCTTATGAAGAAGTAGAGTTGATTAACGTCCTTTGAGATAATATAGAGATGTCTGTGCATGGTCATACAAAGAGTTGAAGGGAGTGGATCTAAATATATTCTATCATAGTATTCATATGATTCGTATTTCTAAGCTCATGAAAAATTAGCCCTAATATCACAATAAAGCATAATCCAAAAAGATAAAGAAGTAGGTCAAAGACATAGTAGAAGTTAGATTTATATATGAAGTTGATCACACTAAATGCGTTTCACCACTTTTGATCATGCCCAAGAAAAATAGTAAATTATGCATATCTAGCAATCGAAAAAAAGTCAATGAGTCCACTATTAAGACACTTATGCTTTGTTCGTACTTAATCATCTAATAGAATGGGTGGCATGGAAAGAAGTATATAGCTTCTTAGATGGATTTTGCAGATAAAACAAAGCATTTGTTGCTTACAAAGATTAACAAAAGTCAATTGTTTCCATTAAATAAGGTATCTTTGTGTTAACGGTCCATCCATGTGGATTGATGAATGCACCTTCAGCCTTCTAATGTATGTTGAGCAACATATTTAAGGAATTTCTTAGGTAGTTCCTAGATTTATATGTGCAGGACCTATGCGCACACTCAAAGATGAAAAATCAAGACATTCTAGATCTTATGTATATCTTTGATAAACTAAAAAATTATGTGGCATGTCTAGAGCTAAAAAAGTGTTCATTCATGTTGTGGCATGGGGAGATCTTTGAGCTTCTCTACGAATGAGGTGAAATCCATGTGATTGCATTTTCACATAGACTACGAGTGGAAAAGAGTTGCAAGAATTTATGGGCCATTCTGGTTATTACCAGCATTCTATTCACATGTGCACCATGATCGCTCAGCATCTTTATAGCCCTATCAATGAACAAAGGATTGTACGAAGTGGTTCAAGACTTGAACGAAAGATTGATATTAACACCAATATTAAAGGTACCTCGTAGAAGAAAGCCTTTTTCAAATTCATGTGATGCTTGAAACTTTGTTATGGAATGCATCTTGTAGCAACGGATGAGGTTTCAATATATATAATATTCAACTTATTAGCAGCACACAAAGCTAGTCAAAATTATAAGGAAAATTTAGCTACTAAAAAGTTTCACCCATGTGAAAAACTCAATCAGTGCTCTATTTCTGAGACCTGTCTTCTTTTTCTATGGGGAGAAAACAAAGTGAAAGTAATATGCAAGAATAAAACAAACGGATCAAGGAATGAAAATCCACGTTTATTTAATGATGAACGACTTTTAAAATTTGCACCTTTTCGGGTAGTTTTACAATGTATTGTCGACTCTTAAGAAACATGGATTTTTATTCATATCGAAATAGCAAGTCTTAGTACATACTATACAAGACTTATTCATATGAAAAGAGCAAGACTTAGTACATACTATACAAACTATTCCTTGCCAAAACGTGCTACAAACTCCCAACCACATGTCCTGAATAGATGTATAGATGTCAATTGGTTACTAAGATATAACTATCAACAGAACCCAATAGATAGAAATTGGTACTTAAGTACATTTGGGTATATACACAATTTATGCTCAAACAATTTGGGTAAATCGACGTTAGGATACACGTGCAAACCTTCAAAACGAATACATGAAGTCTTACGGATTTTCAAATTCATTCAAGTAAAGGCTAGCCTATCAATGATCTTCCATCGTGATGGGATGAGTGAAGGCGAAATCACCATTTTCCTCTTGAGATGGTGAAACCTCCAACGCACTTCTTCAATAAGCATCTTTTTTCCCATCCCCACAGCGAGTGTTTGGCAAATGAAAAAAAAATAGCCATTTGCATAGTCAGAATCTCGACTCTCTCATACTCAATAATAGGCACAAAAGTAGGCTCGAGCTTTAGACATTCCATAAGACACTCAAAGTTAAGTTTGAGCCTCTCATCTGCTACAAGAGCCTCAAGTTTAAGTTCGAGACATTTAAAGTTTACAAGGCTTGAACTAAAGTTTTATCCTCTTGCAAGTTTAAACCTTGAATTACATGCGATAGGAACTATTCTACAAGAGGCATGTAAGTTGACACCTGGGTCTCTTTGGACTCTCTTTCCCACAACGTGATGATTTTTAGGGACTTCAACATTGTGGAAGAATTGGACCTTTACGAGATTAAAGATATGATTGGCTTCTCTTGTTAAACCTCCAGTCAGGGGATGACTTGAGGAAGGCTAGACTTGATATAAGTTATATTGTGCATAACATTATCCTTTAGTGGGGCCAACCAACCATCTCTCAACACATAGACCTTGCTATCTCAAACTAGTACGCTTTTATTCACGCCTTCAAATGGATTGCCAAACTCAGGAAAGCACCTTGGTTACATGCGTGCCCGACATCATTCTCTCTTCCCTCTATTCATCACAATATTACTATGGTTTGGAACTCTATGTTTGCCAACAATGCCTCACCAGCCAAACATTGGAGGGCAGCAATTGACAAGACTCAAGACTCATCAAATTCTAGTCATTAATAACAGGATGCTTCACAATGTTCAGTAGAGACGGAGAGAGAAGCTCTATCGGAGGCTATGGTGCCTTAAGGAGGAGGTGAACAAAGGGAACTACCAATACCGAATAGGACTAAGAAGAATTAGAGGCATGCTAAAATACAAGGAATATTTGCAAAGGAAAAAAATTGCAAGTATACTTTAAAGACTGGTGGGTAGGTAAGGCCGACAAACCAACCAAAGAGATGTGTGGAATCCTCAAGAGGAAGCAAGCTAGGGACTCTATTCCCTTCTTGATTGGTTGCAATGGGGTCAAATGCAAAATGGAAGAACAAAACAATGCTATTATTGTCGACCATTTTACTCAACTCGTTAGGGTATCGACACTCCTTTCTCCTCACAAGCAGGATTGCATGGCAACGATCTCGAGATTTTCTCCCTCGAAAATGCCACATAATCTAAAAACTATTCTTCACCCGCCCATTATGGATAGTGAGATCCTCGTATTTACTAACAAGAAATGGAACGAAAGGCCTCGAGTTTGCCAAAGAGTCTGCGTGAGACTTGGTTTTCCTTAAAATCGACTTCAACAAGGCCTATGATAGGTTGGAATGGGATTTTGTCCTCCAATCTCTTAAATACCTTAGTTGTAGTCAGAAACTCACTAAGATTATCACTATCTTGCTGAGGAATGCATTGAAGCAAATAAATATCAACGATCAATTATCAAAGACCATTAGTTCAAAACACTCTATTAGGAAAGGGCACCCATTCGCCCCCTTGCTTTTTGCTATTTCCACAGAGCAGCTCAGCCGCCTTGTCCAACATCACATGGATATGGGCCATATCAAAGGTCTCGCCCTCCCTTTCAATCTTGTTCAGATGATCATGTAGATTTTTGCAGATGACATGAACGCATTTGTTCACAATGATGTGACTAGCATTCAAATCTTCTAGTGGTTCCTTAACACATTCTAGGTGGTGTTTGGTTCTAAAATAAACCACACTAAGACTCCTATCTAGGCCATCATCGGACCCTCTCCTAAATTGTTTATTGACCATGGTTGTCAAACTATCCCTAGGGGTTAGGTCTTCCAACTACTTAGTATCTCGATGGGCTTTGGTGTCTCGATGTAGCACGAATAGAATTGCGTTCTTTCCAAATTAGACAACAAGCTCGCATAAATCAACGATGTGCCATGGTAATTAATACCTTTCTCCTATCCTCCACCATCTTCTTTCTCTCATGCTAGAGACCAAGGGATCAAGAGCTCAGCAAGTTAAAAAGAATTTGCAAAAACTTCCTATGGATGGGGGACCACAATAGAAGGTATGGCTAATTCCCTTTCCCACACCTGGCTGCTAGATTCTGGTGCTTCTTTCCATGTGACACCACATAGAGAATGGTTCTCTAATTATCCAGCAAATTCTCTTGGTACTGTGAGACTTGGTGATTCTTACCAATGTGATGTTGTGGGGATTCCAGATGTGGTTGTGCAGTTCATTGATGGTTCAAAATTTACTATGCATAATTTTTTTGCACCATGTACCTTAGTTATCACGTAGTTTGATGTCAGTTGGTCAACTTGATGACCTTGGTTACAAGGTGGTCTTCTATGCTCAATCCTTTCGTATATCAAAGGGCAATATGGTTATTGCAAAAGGAAGCAAAGTTGGCTCATTTTATCCTTTATTTGTATCACAGAAAGAACACTTGTTAGCTCTTACTGAACAACCTATGGCTTGTATTTGGCATGGTCGTTTGGGCCATATATCTCATAATGGAATGGAAAATCTTTCTCATTCTGGCTACTTACATGTGTTATCTTTCTTTGATTTTTCATTTTGTGAGCATTGTCAATATGGAAAGCAAATCAGAAATGTGCATAGAACGCACATTAACTCTTCAATTCAGCCTTTAGATCTCGTTCATACAGATGTGTGTGGTCATATGCCCACTAGGTCCTTAGGTGGTTCTCTTTACTTTGTCACTTTCATAGATGATGCTACTAGAAAAGTCTCGGTATATCCTATCAAATCAAAGGATGATGTATTCCCTACTTTCAAAAAATGGCTTGCTTCAGTTGAGCCTGAAAAAGGAACTAAGCTTATGGCTTTATGTTCAGATAATGGGGGTGAGTATACCTCACATGAATTCAGCCTTTTATGTCAGTCTAGAGGGATTCTTAGAGAGTTTACAGCTCCTTGTACCCTAGTACAGAATGGTGTAGCTGAGAGGATGAAAAGAACTATTCAAGATAGATTAGTCTCTATGTTGCATCATGCAAACCTGTCACAAGGTTTTTGGGTAGAAGCAGTATTGACTGCAGTTCATGTGATTAACCTTTCACCTAGTACTACCAAAGGTCTGAAAGTCACACAAGAGTTATGGACAGGGAAACCACCATATTATGATCATCTTCGAGTTTTTGGGTGCAAAGCATATGTTCATATACCCAAGAATCTTAAACAAAAGTTGGACCATAAGTCAAAGAAATGCATTTTTCTTGGATATGATCGAGAAGGATAATTTGGATATCGCTTATGAGATCCTGAAACACGGTCAATGATCAGAAGTAGTGATGTCATTTTTAATGAGTCTAAGATGCATAAACAGCCCATTAAGGAGGTTGAAGTGAGAAGAGTGGTGTTTGAGGATACTAGTCCTCCGGTTAGCATGCATAAAAATGATGCACATAGGGATGTTCAAGAGAATGTCTATTCAGATTAGTCTGCACATGTTCCTATTCAGCAACCATTGAGACGTTCTCCACGTGTCTCACATCCACCTGATAGATATGTTCCGGATTTAGATTTTGTTATGCTAACAGATGCCGGTGAGCCTTCTTGCTACAAAGAGGCTATGCAGACAGAGGATCATGTCAAGTGGGAGTGTGCCATGAAGAGTGAGTTGGATTCTATTCACAAGAATGGTACTTGGGACTTAGTACCTACCAAAGGGCAAGAAAGCTTTACCATGTAAATGGGATATAAGCTTAAATTCACATCAGATAGTGCTTCTCCAAAATATAAAGCACCACTTGTTGCAAAGGGTTTTAAGCAACAACCTGGTGTTGATTTTGAGAAAATCTTCTCTCCAGTGGTCAAGATGACTACTTTGCGCATGTTGCTTGGATTCTTTGCAATGGAGGACTTAGAGCTAGTCCAAATGGATGTGAAAACAGCTTTCTTGCATGGAGATCTTACAGATGAGATCTATATGGAACAACCAGAGGGTTATGTACTTCGTGGCAAGGAAAGTCTAGTTTGTAAGCTCAAGAAGAGCTTGTATGGACTTAAACAGTCTCCTAGACAATGGTACCAAAAGTTTGATGCTTTTATGAAGTCCCAAGGCTATTCTTGGAGTAGTGAGGATGATACTTTACATCGATGATATGTTGATTGTTGGGAAGTCCTTTTATGATTTGTCAATTCTCAAATAGAAGTTGAGTCAGACATTTGATATGAAGGATTTGGGGGATGCCAAACATATTCTTGGCATGTGCATTACTCGTGATAGGAGTAAAAGATGCATATACTTGTCTCAAAGTGAGTACATATCCAAAGTACTTCACCAATTCAATAGGGTGGAAATGCATTGAGTACACCTTTACCCACATATGTGAAATTGACCAAGGATGACTGCCCCAAATGAGATGAGGAAAAGGAATTCGTGACCAAAATTCCCTATCACTATGTTGTTGGTAGTCTCATGTACGCTATGGTAGCTACGAGACCAGACATTGCATTTGCAGTGGGAGTTGTGAGCAGATATATGTCTAATCCTGGCAAGAAACATTGGGAAGCAGTCAAGATGATTTTGAGATATCTGAGTGGCACTAAGGACAAGTGTCTATGCTTAGGTAGAGGGAAAGCATCCATTATTGGTTACATAGATTCTGACTATGTTGGTTGTGTAGACAATCATAAGTCTAGATCAGGCTACATTTTTTATTTTGCTGGAGGTGCTATCTCTTGGAGATCTCGTCTTCAAGAATGTACAGTTGTTTCCACCATAGAAGCAGAGTATGTTGCAGCAAGTGAGTCATGTAAGGAAGCATTGTGGGTTTCTCATCTTGCTTGTGATATGGGTTTACCTCAGCATGTACCTCGCTTGCTCAATGATAGTCAGAGTGCCATTGCTTTGGCTAAGAATCCGGTCTATCGTGCAAAGACCAAGCACATTGAGGTGAGGTATCACTTCATTAGAGATTGCTTAGCCACTAAGAGCATTATTCTTGAGAAGGTTCACACCCACGATAATGTTGTAGATGCTTTGACCAAAGCTCTACCACAAGATAGCTTTTGACACTATTGTCACTTGATGGGGGTTACTTGATTCTTGATCTTACGCAGTCACTTGTATACTGTGTAACATGCCCATCAGGTGGGACGTATTATTTGTATACTTACACTCAGGTATTCTTTATCATTCTTTATTTTTCTCCCATAGTTACTCTGGCCATATTGGCCTTTACTAGGAGATTGTTACCGTTAGTGTCCATGTGAAAGGACAAATGGCCACCGGACACTTCTTTGTATATGTTCTTTAATAAAACATATAGTGGTCTGGTAAATCACAGACTTTAAGTTCGACCGCATTTGTAAGACCTAAGAAGTCTGTCTTCATGCTCCCTATGTACTATGTTTTTTGTGTATTCTATAGCCTCTGTGCGGAGTACTGCGTGCGGCCTTAGGAGCTCAATTTTCTACTCCGAGCATATCGCGCGTGGAGCTCTCGAGAAGGAGAGCGCATTGTGGTGCATCACCATCAAAATACTTCAACGGGTGTATATTCTTGGGACTTCCAAAAGGCTAAGAGACTCTAGAACATGGTTTTTAGACATTGGAAACACGTTTAGAAGCAAGATACTAGATAGTAGATCAAATATGAGGACATAGACCTTGAAATAGGAGTGAACTATGAAGAATGGGCTATCCTCCAAAGTAGATGTGCCACCTAGGAAAGATAAAAAACCCCGCTCCTCATTGGATGGGACTCGTAGTGCCATGAAGATCTTATTTAGAACAATAGTAATAACTTTGTCTAGAATTCCCAAAATCAAGGTGAACACAGACTTTCATATCACGCTTAACAAGAAGTGGTGCCGGACAACAAGGCTACATTGGGATATGAAGTTCATGTCTATCTGGCATCCCCTCATTGAGATCAAAAAGTAGGTTCTCATGTGGCAAATTCTCCATCATTGTATCTAGACCAATCTAAAGGCTAGAAAAATTTGTGGAGCTCCACTGTGGTGCAAAGGTGCCACCACAGCATTGAGGATCTGAGTCACATCTTCCTCGGGTGCCCCAAGTCACTCCTGCTCTAGTGGGCACTTGGGAGAATTTTGAAGCTATAGGAACGAATCACCAGGAAGCAAGCACTCCTAGGTGAAGGGATCAACTTCTTTGCGATGTTGTGGAACACTATAAGAGGGGAAAGCCTCTAGAAGATTTGGAGGGAGTAGTGTGCCTTCAATTTTGGACATGCTCCTAAAGAGTGGTTGATAGAGAATTCTAAGTTTCTCCTTGGCAAAAAATCTCCAAATATAAGAGGTCCCCACCCTTTTGACATCACAAAGTGTTTCTCAAATGGGCCCTACATGAGGGGGACGCGAGGGTTGTTACCCTCCTGTGTAACACTCTCTCCAGCTGCAAGTTATACCCCTGCTTTCTAGGATTCAGGCCGGGGTCCCAATGGCACTAGTCCTGCTCCCTTGTATCTTGCTCTTTCTTTTTCTTGATTAAAGTTCGAGAGAGTAGGCCAAGGCCGAACTTCGTTAAAGGAAAGGGATGTAAACCTAAGCTCAAGAATTTTTATCTTTAGAAGCGGGTCAAAGATAGAATCTATTGCTCTAAATTTATGTGAGAATCAAAATATTCCAATAAAGGATTTTAAGTTCAAGCCTCTCTTGCTCAAAAATAGGTCTGAACTTATGCTTGAGATCTAGTAGTTCCACAAGTCACTCAATCTTAAGTTAGATCCTCCCTTTTTCTTGAAAAGCTCCATACTAAGTTAGAAACTTTCATGATTTACAAGGCTTGAAATTAAGTTTGAGGTTTAGCCTTACTTATTACACAAGAGACTCAAAGTTAGTTTTTATACAAAAGGTCCACACTTTGAGAGGTTTCAGAGGTTTCAACTTAAGTTCTAATTTCCTTTGATTCCCATGCGCTCATATTTCAAGATACAAAAAAAAAAGCTTATTTCAATTTAAATAGAACTTATTTGGTCCTTTTGAGAAATCATCGAATACAAAAGTGGAAGAATCAGAATAGAGAATTGAAAGGTTGGTTACCTCATTTCATTGCATACATGTGTCCTTTCCTATTTCATTAATCAATGGAGAGAAGACCTACATGATGACCTGCAAGCTAAGTGGTAAATCATGCCTTTGATAATGTGTAAGTATGCGGAAACTAAGAACTTTTTAGATGGTTTTAAGCTTTTTAATTTGCATTTTGAGCCCTATTTATACAAAAGAGGCTCAAATGTAGGTTCCAATCTTAACCATTTCATAATAAGGCCTCAACTGAGGCTCAGTCCTTAGACATTCCACCGAGTTAAGTGTCTCATGCTCCATAGGAATGGAAGAGGTTCCAATCTTGTGTGATTCTAAAATCTAGCTAGTGCAAGCAAACTACTGAGACTCTTGTGGAACCGAGCATCCTGAAAATTAAAATCAAAACGTGTATAGAATATGAGAGTCTTGAACTCACGTTTAAGGCCCTTCTAGAATAAAAAAGGCTTCAACTTATGTTTTAATCTCCTCACGAGTTAGAAGGGCTCAAGTTTGAGGTCAAGTTTATATTCAATCGTCTCTCACCATAAATGATATTGTTGCTACATTTCAATCTTCTTTAATTTAGAAACTCTCACTCTTTGTAAGAGAGGTTCGAACTTATTGTCCCATCCACTTTTGAAGATTATAGAATCTTTCTTTTCTTGAAGGCTTTTTCGTTCACATTATATATTGTGAAATATTGCTTTATTATTCCTAATGATTTTCAATGTTCACATAGATTATAATATTTCTCGGCTTCAAATTTAGGTATTTCATTTATTTAATTTTAGAATATTTTAAATAATGTTTTACATAATAAGACTGAAAATATGTGTATGTTTTTATCTTTTTCTAACGTTGGAGGCGATCACAATGACAATAGAAGCAAACATGAAAGATGAACTTATAGAAAGGGACAAGTGAAAAGAGAAGAGAGTCATGTTGTTGGATAATGAGAAAATATGCAAATATTATTGTCTCATTTGTAAATCAAATCGATGTTATTCATCCCAAGGAGGTGGGAGGAAGTTATTTTGGTGTCATTGTTTCAATTTTAAATTTGCTTAGTTGGCACACAAGTAGATCATCACATACTATGGTAAGCCTATGATATAAAACTAGGTTGTAACTCATTGTTTTATGGCACTGAAGATTATGTTTGCAATAGTATTAAGACTTATCTTGATGTTCAAAATAAAAGTGAAGATATACAATATTTATCCTCCTTTTCAAATGGAAAATGGCCACTTAGAGGAATTTCATATGAAAATTATAAGTATACATAATCAGAAGTGAATATGCAAAAGAAAAAAAGAAATTATGTCCACCAGGTGAGGGTGCAACGTAAAAAGAGTACACACTCGTTCTTAATAAAGGATGCATGTTTTAAAACATCCAATGGGTTTTGATGGATGTTTTTTGTAAATAGAGATGCTTCCAAATAAGAAATAGACCTAAATAATAATAACAAAGTGATTCATGTAGACGCAAAGATGTACGGGTTTGCATGTATATGGGGAAGAACGGTCATAATATGAACTCAGGTGAATGTAAAAAGGCATGGTGTAAAAATCATTGTATTGGAAAAAGTACATTATATAGGTCGTAAAAGAATTGTTTACCTGGTGAATAATGGAAGAGCTAGTAAAAGTATAATTAATTAGAATAATGTAATAGTTAGCAAAAGTATGATATATGTAGTGGCAAAAGCTTTGATACAAAATTTCATCGATAATAATGCACATAAAATGCCACACAAGTATTGTTCTTTGTTCTAGTCATGATTAGTCTAGTTCTTGGACATCTAGGTTTGTCCTTTTGTAATCTCGTAGTATGAGATCTTGTCTAGTTATTTCTTGTACCAAGTTCATCTCCCTGAAGGGAGTTCTTATAGTCCACAAACCTTGCTTCATACCTATGGTGCCAAGTTGTGGGATCTCAATATCCATACATATGAGTCCCCGGTTTCAGGACATCTTGTATCCATTACATATTCTTGTATTATTTTCCATATGTGGGTGATATTTTAATCATGATAATCATTTCAAAATCATGTCTAGTCTAGTGAAAGGGCACAATCTAGTGCTCCCTTGACATATTGTAATTCTTCAAGTGTGGTATCCATGAGAAATATTTTTTATCAGCATATGCCAACAAATCTTTCTTATTAACTATACTGGGTAGCATGAACATGTCCTCTATGTGTGTGGGTTATCTATGCATGTAAGAGTGATTATGAACAAATATGGATGTTTACATAGATGTTAACTAGTAAAGATTTCAAGATGGGGATATAAAAGCCTCTCTCTTAGTAACTATATGTTGGGGGATTGTTCGACAAGAAGGGATTTGAGTGTTTGTAGGAGAAAAGGGAAAAACAAGAAGAAAGATACACACTCCAAGCCTTTGTCGATTGATTATAATAAGACAAATACAATGTTGAAGCACAATACAATCCAATGCTTCTGTGCAAAATCCCATAGAGTGCTCAATTACAAAATACCAAATACCCAAGGGAATTGTTGCTATCGGCCTCCTCTGCACCAAACCTCCACCTTCTCCAAGCCTGCGCTTGTGCACACCTTGCACAATGCTTCCACTAAGGGGGAGGGATGGGTACCATTTGTCGGCACGCGCACACTTCAATAAGACTTTGGGATTCTTGGGGGACTAGCTTAGCACTTCTCTACACACTTCCTTGGTCACTCTTCATGCACACCTTGCACTTCACTTCTCTGTGTCGCACACAGTGTGTCTCTTGCACTTCTCTCTCTTGCCTTGCTTAGACTATGCTCATACCACTTAGTCTTAGAGAATGGTCCAAGTATAGTCCTTGCCTTGATTTGAGCGTCAATTCACGTACGCTCCTAACTGCAAGAGTATCTTGGTGCTCACTTTGGTGTCCCAAGATTGTCTCCTCAAGTGGCAGCCAACGAATCCCTATTTTGTCATGTAGTGACTTTAGGCTAAAACAAAAAATTTAATTGGGAGGCCATTCTTTCACTTCTGCATACACTGTCGCTTCACACCTTCACATTTCCCTTTAAGTCTTCACTTTTTCACATAAGGGAGGGTTCACCTGAACCTTCCAAAACACTTCAAAAACACTTTGAACCTTAGGGAAATTAGAGAAATACCTCTGCAACCTACAACCCACTTTCTCCAATTTACCCTTTGTGGACAATTAATTGTGCACTACCTCTGCACTTTGACACTTGCACTTTAGCACTTTGACTTTGCACCTATTGACTTTGACCTTGACCTTGTTGACTTTGACTAGTTTGATTTTGTATACGATTGACTTTGACTACAGTTGACTTTGACCAATATGACTTTTATATATAAGAGCCAGCAATCTATAAAGAGGCAAAGGGAAACCCTAATTGGGAAAGGGCCATGAAAGAAGAAATATATGCATTGAAGGAGATGGACACTTGGGATTTGTTTCCAATGTCATCTAATCAAAACATAATTGGTTGTAGATGGGTATATAAAGTTAAAAGAAACTTAAATGGATCAGTTTGCAAGTACAAGGCAAGCTTACTTGCCAAAGGATGCCACAAATGCATGGTATAGGCTATGAGGAAACATGCTCACAAATTGCAAAGATGACTACAATGAGAACATTGATAAGTGTAGCTACTGCAAGAAACTGGACACTCCTCCAACTTGATGTAAAAAATGCATATCTAAATGTTTGGATAAGTGACGAGGTATACATGTCACAACCTCTAGGTTTTGAAAACCATATTCATGCATCCTATGTTTGGAGTTTCAACAATCAAAAGACAAACTACTTGCAGCTTGAACCACAAATACACTCTTTATCGTTAGTTGAGAATCCTTGAATAGGAGGAATTTCATGGCAAGATTAATTTTGCGAAAAGGTTTATCTTTGATTTTCCTAGTCTCACGAGGAAATGAACTCTACCAAAACCTAGATGAAAACAATATAATGACATATTTTTTCACATATTATATAACAAGTCACTATGTGTAAGACTTTGAAGGTACTCTCCTTAGAGGTTTATGGAAGTTATTTTATTTTTGAATGATTTTATCACCATAGAATTCAGTGGGCTTATCATGATCATGTGGAATCCATGAAATAGATTTTATCTGGATTGATCTTGTGCTCCTGATTATGCATGAAGCGCTCACCAAGGATCTTGAAGAGAGTTTCATCCAAGTTGAACTATCTCTTCTAATTGGTGTAGATCATTTTCATTTGATTAGGGTAGCTTTTCTCAGCCATGACTTTATTGTGAGATGTCTTATTGCTTATCATTTTACCATGGTAGATTTTACCACTCTAGGTTTTATGGTGGTAGACGTTATCATCATGAATTTTATCATGGTAAATTTGACACCCTATAGTTTATTGTGGTGGATTTTATCAATGTCTAATTATTATTGTGGATTTATTGCCCATGATTTTAGTGTGATAGATTTATCAACATAGATTTTAACATCATCCTCAACTTTATCAACGTAGATTTTATGCTGATGGATCTTATGAACATTAATTTTGTTTTTGATGGATCTTATGAACATTAATTTTGTTTTTCACGTGATTTAGGGTGTTCATATTTGGAGGATATAGGGCGTTAGTTTCTAGGTGACTATAAGGGATACCCAATAAGCTCCATAGAAGATATACCAATATTGACAATCGTTTCTATATTATGTCCAAAACTTTGTGCTTGTATTAGAAAGACACACTTCAAAGTAGCAACTCGATAAGAAGAGGACTTCCCCAACCATGCCTCCCATCCTCCATCAAGAATGATTTCTACAAACGTTATTAAGAAACTATCAAAGAAAGAGCGACTATGAAAATTGATGGTCTTTGATAGATTTAACCACAGGATCTGCATTTAATGAACTCTAGAAGCTCTATATCATAGACTCTTGAGGCTCAAGGAGGAAGTGAACAAAGGAAAATCTCAAGCCCAGAAAGGTCTTCGAAACATCAGAGCGCTGCTGAGATACGAGGAAGAAATACAAAGGACAAATTTGCAAATTTTCTTCAAGGAGTGGTGGGCTGGCAAAGCTGACAAACCCAGCAAAGAGATGTGCCGTACCCTTCAAAAAAAACATAACAAAGAATCGATCCCCTTATTGCTAGACTTAAATGGTAATGTATGCAATTCGGAAGATGATAATTTTGGGATCATTGAAGGGCACTTCACGAGACTCTTGGGGACCTCGAACCCCCTCTCCCACCATAGAAGGGACGATATGGCAGCCACATCTAGGGTTTCCCCCCACAGGATACCACTCAACCTTCGCTCCTTGCTACATGCCCCTATCTCTGAAGCAGAAATCATTGAGGTAATTGATGCCCTCCCTTCTGGTAAAAGCCCGGGACCTGACGGGCTCACTAATGAGTTCTTTAAATCCTTCAAGTTGGTGCCTGCCACCCCTCTTTGGCTGGTTTGGCAAGAGGCGCTCAAGTTTGGTGCACTTCCATCTTGTCTCAACAATGGCATTATCAAGTTAATACACAAAAAAGGGGAAAAGAACAGAATAAAGAACTGGTGTCCTATTACGATGCTCCAAATAGGATACAAGATCATTGCCAAAGTCATTGCCAATAGAATCTCTTGTTACTTGAGAGCCTGGTTAAGCAAGGACGAAAAAGGTTTCATCAAAGGCAGGTCAATTTTGGAAACCATTATAGATATCTGGGAAGGTCTTGAATTTGCAAATGAGTCTGAACAAGACGTGATCTTCCTCAAGATCGACTTTGATAAAGCCTACGATAGGCTGGAATGGGACTATACTCTGTAGTTGCTCCAAGATCTTGGATGTAGTCAGAAATTCACCAAAATGATCGTGACCCTTCTCGAAAACACATCGACCCAAATTAACATTAACGGAAAACTTTTGAAGGTGATAAAACTTATAAGATCTATCAGACAAGGGTGCCCATTGGCTCCCCTTCTCTTTGCCATTGCCACGGAAGGGCTTAGCAGGCTGGTGGAGCATCAGGTGGAAGATGGTAATATCAAAGGCCTGCGTTTGCCAGACCTTCTCATTGATCATGGCTATCAAATCATTCGGCAAGGCCAAATTTTTCGGCTTCTTGGGATTCCCTTGGGGTTTGGAATCTCTATGGAACAACAGTGGAACTGGGTGCTGGCCAAACTTGAAAACAAGCTTAACTATTGGAGAGGTATGCAAATCAATCTTGAAAACAAGCTTAACTATTGGAGAGGTATGCAAATCAATCTTGTTGGTCGTGCTATGGTTATCAACACATTCCTCTTATCATCTACCATTTATTTCCTTTCTTGTTGGAGACCAAAAGATTAAGATCTGTCCAAACTGGATAGTATTTGTAGAAACTTCCTTTGGACAGGCGACCACAATAGGAGGGGGGTGCCTAAAATCAAATGGTCCATCTGCACCAACCATAGAGATAGTGGGGGTCTTGGTATCCTAGACATTGGGCTAACAAACTGGCGGCCAAACGGATGATCAAGGCTTGGTGCAGTGGGGAGGCCTCGTGGGCCAAGTTGATCTTCAGAAACAAGAATGAGTTGGCTCTCATGGGTTTCCCAAATTGGAAGAATCTTGAAATCTTGACCTTGCTGTTTTCCCTGATCCCCGTCTTCCCAAAAGGCTCAAATCCCGTGTGCTCCCTATGGAAGAGTTGGAATAAAGTCAAAAGCTACACAAGAATAAGTGAAGATTGGAAGTGGGCAGCCGGTATCAGACCAAACAACTCTATCTGGTTTCCAATCCATGGCATCCGGAGTGTGGAGTCTTGGAACATTCAAAATGCCAAGAAGTTATGGAACAAAGGCTTCAAAAAATGGAAACATCTCTCGAAACAAGACACCAACGGCTGGATCAACTTCAAGGATATTGACCCTTGCATCAACATTTCATACGAAGAATGGAACACTTTGCAAAGCAGATGTCTCGCCTGGGATTGACACAAAGCTCACCTTCTCATGGGACAGGACACGTCGAGCTCGCTTGGTCTCAAATGGCACAATGAAAACAACCTATCAAAAATCCCAAACATCAAAGAAATGATTGACTTTCAGGTTAAGCTCAATAGGAAGTGGTGCCTGTCATGGACGCGGCTTTAGTGGGACATGAAGTTCATGGCTATCTAGAACCCCCTCATAGAAATCAAAAAGTCTGTCCTCTTATGGCAAATTCTTCATCATGGAATCTGGACCAACCTTAAGGCTAGCAAATGTTGTGGGATTTCTCCCTGGTGCAAACGCTGCTACCGATCTATCGAAGTTACCCGCCCCAACTCCAACAGACTCTCGTAGACCGTTGGAAAGAAAATTAGATTTAAGAAACATCTCAGTTGGCAGCAAGCCCTGCTGGGAGAAGCGATTGACTGCTCCGCGACTCTCTAGAATGCCATTAGAGGCGAGGTCCTATGGAAAATCTGGCAGGAAAGATGTGCTTTCAGCTTCGGTGACTCCCCCAAAGAGTGGTCAATTGAGAAATCGTTGTTCCTCCTTGGCAAAAGGATTGTTAGCTGTAAGAAATCCCCCCCCCCTCCTTCAGGCATCATCAAGTACTCCTTTTGATCAATAACAAGCTTAAACCCAAGTGGGCCCCACATGAGGGTGATGAGAGGGTGATTAACCTTCTTTGTAATGCCATCTAAGCTCTGTAAAAGCTTCCCCTACTTTGTGGGATTTGGGGGGTCCCGTGGGCAATAGACCCCTTCTCTTGTACTTTTCTTTATTTAATTCAAGTCCGGGAGAGTAGGCTAATGCTGAACTTCCTTTATATTAAAAACAAAATAACCTATGTCTTTCAACAGTAAATTTAATGTGTGATTACACATGGAACTCGTGTAATAGATTCATACATCTCTTCTATAATGAATCTTGCACAACCAAGGTGACGCATTATCTATCATTATAACTCTACCATTCTTCATACATCTCATGTGACTTGTAGTATGTTCATATATATCTAGGGAGAGTTAAAAATTGATACATAAGAGAAGTATTGATTTCCTTAAAAGCCATGCTTCCCTTTGGATAGATCACCATGATGTTAATCAATGAGTTCGTTTGATTGATAGTCCATCCACTCTCTAGTATTGAGCACACATACATGGGTATATAGTCAATAAGTGGTGATTTAGAAATAGAATTTATGCTACTTCTTACTTTATCAATATATTTTTGTTCTGATTATTGTAATCTAACATATTGATTTTTTTTTTTGTAGTTGACATCAAATCATATTTGGAAATGTGGTTATAAATAACATTCAAAGTGATGACACATGATAAAAATGCTTCTGTGGATTTGAGATGAACCTCAAGACTATCTTTCTTTTCAAAACCTTCATTTATTCTATCTTTTTTGCATTCATACAATAAGTAATTGGAAATACATTATTAGGTCTACGTACTCTACTTGATCTGTTTGTCCACACATTGTTCACAAATGTGGATAAATAATAGCACTGGTTCATCCTTATCATTCTCCAAACGCATTCATCACACTTGAGTAGGCCTATCAAGAACTCATTTCATCACCATTGGTATGTTTATTTGTTGTTCTTCTACACTTTGACTACGTGTTTGAAAGAACTAAGGACTATTCATATTTTCTCTTCCTAGAGGATTATTTTCACAACATTCTCATTGTTTAATGGAATTTTTTTTCCCTCTTGAAGAATAGTCACATTTGACCATTCCATCCCCTGTCCCATAACTCATGTTTTAATTTAGAACCTCATACCTGTAGGAAAAAAAACATAAATGCATATCAAATACGACATACATTACACAAAATATAGCTTAAAATGTCTTAAATCTTTTACAAACACACACACACATAGACACACACACAAACACACACATGCACACACACACACATATATACACACAATACACACACACACAGATATATATATATATATATATATATATATATATATATATATATATATATATATATATATATATATATATATATATATATATATATATATATATATATATATATATATATATATATAGTTGAAACAATTGCACCAAATACCATGGCTAATATTTCACAAAATCATTTCAAGGTAACTATTTATGATCTTTGAAAATACTAAAACTACTATGAACAAAGGATTGATACTTTGTATGTATCTATTTGTGTATCTATCCTTTAAAGTTTCTATATCTAATCATCCATTTATTTAAGGTTTTATGTATCCCATTATTTATCTATCTAGATAACTATCTATCTATATGTCTACCTCCTTTTGCATTTGTCTCTTAAACTTTGTAAATCTTTTCATCTATGTATCTATATATATGTCTACCCCCTATCTATTTATCTCTTAACTTCATATATTTATGAATTTATATGTTGATGTATCTATCGATCTATCTATATAAGTTACATAAACACACATAAACATATACTATTATGAAGCTGGACTCAATGCTATAAGCCAAAAAATCAATAGTTTTTAAATTACATACAAAGTCATACATGTACACATACTCTTGTGAAATGAAATTCAATGCTATGAGTGAGACAATCACACTATTTTTTTCTAATTACTTTCATAAAATAGAATTACACATACCATTTGGAAGTAAGATTCAATTCTATGATTGAAAAATTCACAATAGTTTTTAAACCTTGCTCATCAAATGTGACGTCCTTTGATACAAGGAATTGTTTTGTGGATGGACTCCACAACCTATAACCCATCTGTTTATCATCATATCCAATGAACACATACTTTTCAGCTTTAGGTTCCAATTTATGCCTCAACTGAGATGGCACATATGCATAAGCCAAACATCCAAACACTTTGCAATGATCTAAGGTAGGTTTCTTACCCCACCAAGCTTCATATGGTGTCATACCCTGCAAATCTTTACATGGTAGCCTATTGACCAAGTATGTAGCTTTATTTACAGCCTCAACCCACAAGTAATTGAGACAATTTTTCTCCCTCATCATTGATCTTGCAAACTCAACAAGAGTTCTATTCCTCCTCTCTACTACACCATTTTGTTGAGGAGAGTACATTTAAGTAACTTCCCTTTTTATACCTACATTCCACAAGTAATCACTGAACTCATTAGAGAAATACTCTCCCCCTCCATGTGATCTTATTCTTTTCAACTTTTGACCTCTAACTCTTTCTGCATACACATGATAATGCTTGAATGTATTAAATACCTCTACCTTATCTTTGATCACATAGATAGTGATCCACTTGGTAGCATCATCAACATAAATCACATAATATCTTGAACCATTAATATTGAAAATCCTTTGATGGTCCCCACACAACTGTGTGTACCAACTCAAGGTTCTCTGAATGCATATATCCATGCTTAGAATATGCTTGCTTATGAGCCTTACCTAATTGACATGCCTCACATCTGTATGTCATACGTTGACCTGCAACATTAGGCAATCCAAGCACTGAACCATTGTTAACCATATCCTTAATACCTCTTTCATTGAAATGTCAAAGCCTTTTGTGCCAAAGATCTAACTCAAAGATCTTATATCCTCCATAAGTGAACAAGGCATGAACAACATTACCTTGAATCTTCAATGTGAAGAGTCTTCCTTCTTTCTTCCTTGAAACAACTTGTTTTTACCCATTGCTAGGGTCTTCCACAAACACTCCATCATCAGTGGATCTTACTTCATAACCTTTTTCAACAATTCTCCCTACACTTATTAGATTCTTTGGAATTGTAGGAACATACAAGATCTTACTCAGAAGAGTACTTCCATCCTTAGCCTTCACTGATCCAATTGACTTCACATTATGCTTTGTATTATCACCTGTTTGAACCACATGATTAGTTACCTTATTCTCCAAATCAGTCATCAAAGCTATATTAGGTGATTGATACACCCTAGGTCAATGTAGAAGATTCTTTGGTCTTCATTTTGCCTTTCACAAGTTGCATTCATAATCAAGGTTGAATCCTCCTTCAGATTTAAAGCATAATTGTAGTAGGTATTGTTAAAAGATTGACTTTGGAATCTTCAACCTGCATTTCTTCCAAAGTAACCTCTACTACCTCTACCTCTGAAATTACCTCTTTGATTTCTGCGACCTCTTCCTCTTGAATTAAAATTCTGATTATGTTCTCCATTATTCTAATTCTTATGCCAAGAATCATGAGCTAAGTGATTTTTCTTACCACAAATCCAGCAAGCTTTGGCTCCATCTTTATTGCTTCTACCTCTTCCTCTACCTTTGCCACCTCCTCTTCCTCTTAGGAAGTTGGCTTGGCTAGTTGTACCTTCTTCTTCATTTGATTGTTTTTTGCCTTTTCTATTCTTCTTCTTATCCTTTGAATACATTGCTTGACTTGCACTCTTATCACCATCACCTTTGACATCCTACTAAAAAGTTAGCATGTGTCCTAGCAATTGATTGAAATAAGGAGTGAAATGATCTAGTGACAATTCAGTAGACAAAATGAAGGGCTTCTATTTCTCATCTTCTCTCAAACTTGTGAGGATTTGCCTTACCAAATTATCCTCTTCAATATCTTCATCAACTAATCCTAACGCATTTGCAATGTCCTTCATTCTTGTTACATAATCAAAAATGGATTGAGAAGCCTTCTTCTTGAATGTGGTAAACTAGGCCCATAAGGATGCCTTCCTTGACTTTGTAGTGTTTTGGAAATGCTCCTTCAAAGCATTCCATATATCACTTGCACTTTCAAGTCCTCTAATATGAGGTAGCAAGTAGTCATTGACTCCCATGTAGATGATGCTCCTTGCTTGAGCATCTCTCTTCATTCAAGTCTTCAAATTTGAGAGTTCATTCCTACTTGGAACGCTAGAATCTCTGAATTGTGGTTTTAGTTCTTCACCTGTGATGTAACCTATCACGTCTTTGCTCATGAGATGTGCTTCCATTCTCATTGACCATGCTGGATAGTTTTCTCTATCCAATTTCTCTATCTCAAGAGAATCTCCCATCCTTTCTTCACCTATGCATGAAATTCTTCAAGCTTTATGAGGAATAAGTGTAACTTTACTTCGAATGAAGTTACTTTTGATCTTTTGATAGCTTGAGGCCTCCTTTTCAAGCTTTCCCTTAAAGCTTTCAGTACCTTTTCAACCTTCAAATCTTAACTTTTGTCTAACTACAACAATGGTGGTCCTCCTTTCTTCTATTTTGATGATTTCGGCTCTGATACCACTAAAGGAGAGTGTTAATCTCCAAAAAAACAAGCTATCCTTGATGTTAGAAAACTTCTATATCAAGAATAACTCAAAACCTTGATCAAGTTTGGAACCGATACTAAACTATCAAAATTTTTACTAACTCTGAAGAAAGTCATTTCTCACAAAAGTGTGCTGCACTTAACTCACTCATTGCTTAAACAAATGTGTAACGTTTTCAATGAAACTTTGTATGCGGTGTCATCTAATGTTTGTGCACGTTCATCAGGCTAAATCATCTCAAAAGACTCAATAGGTCTTCAGAAATGATTCAAACAATTCACCTATGTCTAAAATTGTTCTTCAATATAGTCGACTTGGACACCTGCAAATTCTAAAGCATAGTCCTTGCAAAGTAAAATTCATTTAACCAAATGCTTTTAGCATAGCTAGATTACCTTCCAACTTAAAGAATGAGTGCTTGCTTGCCAAAAAATTTACACTATGGAAGGAGAACTAACGAAAACATTAGCATCAAATTTTGCGCTTGTTCCAGAAGAGACTCAACACTTTTATACATACAAATGTTCCTACTCATAATTTTCTCAGCCTGTTTACAATTATCTACTTCACTTCTCAATCATCTAAATGACTAATACATCAACTTTCATACTCTCTCATACTTGTATCGACTTTCTACTTGTATATATAGGCATATATGTACAAGATCATGATCAAAACTAAAAGTATTTGTGTCCTAATTATAAGTTCGATGTACATATGTATACAAGTTTTCATTTCGCGAATGTGCTCTATCTTCAAGCTTCATAGGCTAATCTTTTCTTCAATATTTGACTTCAATCCTTCATTCAAATCATCAATCGGTGATTGACTTGCACCAACATATAAGAATCTCAATAATATTTAAATCATACATAAACACATGTTTATGCATACTATTGTGAATTAAGAATCAATCCTATGAGTCACAACAATCCTACACACATTCTATAGATATACACATAGAAATATTATTACATATACATAAACACACATATACACATATTATTGTGAAGTAACAACCAATGTTGTGAGTTAGACACTCACAATATTTTTAACATCACAATCACAAACACACGTACACAGATAGAAAAACGCATACTACTACACAAACACAATCACATATAACACATTCTTTTTTGAAGCTAGAATCAATGTTATGATCTGCATAATGAAAATAAGTCTTAATTCACAAACATCCATAGACATACAGACACACACAAATCTACACATATTGTTTCCAAGTAAAAATGAATGTTATGAGTCAAATAATCCAAATAGTAATTAAATCACAATCATAGACACACACATACACATACTATTATGCACGAGTCACAAGTATGGACATGCACATAGAATCATACACTTCCACACACACACATACACTTACTACTACGAAGTAAGAAACAGTTCTATGAGTTAGAGAATCAATAATTTCTACATCACATTCTTAGACACACTCATACAAACATACAAACACACATACTATTACACATACATAGCCACATACTATTGTGAATTAAAAGTGAGTGTTATGAGTCACATGGTCATAATGGTTTATAGATCACATACATAAACACAGAGAGACACAAAAATATATGACAAAAATACATATCCATACACACACATTCATGCACATAAGAACATGCTCACATAAGCATAAGGCTAAAAACAGCTGGAAGTAAGAATGAGTCCTATGATTCAAACAATAACAGTAAATCATAAACCTTAAAGCATCAAAAAAATATCAAGACGTCAAAAATCATTAAAAATACTTTATGTACCCAAAAATAACGTAAAGCTATTGTGAAATATGAATCAACTTTGTGATTCAAACAATCACAATATTCCGGACAAGCATATTAGAAGGTTTTTGGCACTATGAAAAACTAGAGGCTTAATGGGCAGGGAGGATGCCTTTTTGATACTCTTCCCTGCCACATTAGAAGGAGTACCAGATAAATGGTTCAGCCAATTCGCTGAGAACAATTTTACAACTTGGGACTTAATGAAAGATGCATTCAAAAATCAATTCCAGCATGGAAATACTATAGAGGTCATCATAGAGGAACTAGAAAATTTGAGATTGGGTCCAGGTGAAAAGTTCCTAGAGTTTGTGACTAGGGCCAAGGCACTAATGGCTAAATTGCCAGATCCACCACATGATGTTTTTGTTAAGAAATGGTTAGCTAAGCCACTTCCAGTGGCCACCCAATGTAAAATCAAGGAATTAGTGTTGCCTACAACCTCCATAGAGGAATTCATCAACATAGCTACACGATTGGAATAAGGCAACAGTATGGAGCAACTTGTTCTCAGCTATCATATTCTACAGAAATGGAGGATCGAGTAATCCAGCTAAGGAAGGAGCTGGAGGGCTTAAAAAGGAATAAGCTCCACAAAGAGGAGGAGAATGTTGTTACTCAGTTGAGAAGGGAGATTGAAGCACTAAAGCTCCAAACAGAGGAGGAGGCCCAAGGAGAGGAATTGGCTCAGCTGCGACAGGAGTTTCAGGAACTCAAAGGAGGTAGCATCAAGAGTGGACTTTGGTGTACCATGTGCAGTAAGCAAGGTCACATAGTAAGTGAATGTCCTCTGTTAAGTGTGACTTGCCAATTATGCAAGAAAGCTAAGCATGAGGCCCAGGAATGCCAATCAAGAGGAATGCCTGCAACAACATATTGGACACAAAGAGGACCCCTACCACTAGCAAATGTAATGGCGGCTGCACCCAATCAAGGTAACAATTACAACCCTAGACAGAGGAATAACTTTGGAAATGGGCCTAGGAGACCAATCATTTGTTTTAGATGTGGAGAATGTGGGCACTATCAAAGTAGGTGCACTCTACCAGAAAATGCCCCTCCTTGTAGAAACTGCCCAGAGGCCAGAGAGGACTATACAAATTGTTCTCCTAAGAATCAAGCCTCTTCATCTGGGCCACACATTCAAATGATTTCTGTGCACAAAGAAGAAATGTTGGATCAAGTCAATGAGCCATCACCATCTACTAGGGTGGTGCAGTTAGAAGAAATTGAATCTTTTACAGTGTAGACAAGAAACAAGGGAAAGGCTCAAGTAGATATAGTTCAAGAATCAAGAATTAATGTATCGAACAAAGACAAAGAGACATCTAAAGACAAGGCCACCGCATGTGCAGATACAAGGCAAAAAGGAGATTTCATATGTACCAGTGATGCCATTGGGCATGCATTCAACAGGGCTCATGAGGAGTTTGATAACTCAATTGGAGCCCATGCTCTTAAGGAATCAGGGGCTTCAAAACTACTCAAATCCATGAAAAAGGAGGTTAGTATTTTTATTTAATAAAGATAGATGGGAAATTCAGGTCAGAACTCTTGCAGATAATTGATGAGGCTTCCATTACAAGTTTGGTGGCAAAGACTGCTCTTATACATAAAGGTAAAATTGTAGGGGAAGCACCCCTTACAGATTATAAGAGTCCTCGACTGACAATATCTATCAAAGGTCATGAGTTTCAAGGAGTTATTGTGGATGGTGGTTCTGGCATTAACTTGATGCCTGAACATTCAATGGAAAAGATTGGGCTCCACCCCTCAAGGCCTGCAAATTTCACTATTACTTTGGTAGATCAAAGCAAAGGAAGGCCCTTAGGAGTGATCCCAAAAGTTCCACTTGAAATACAAGGTAATCTATTCATTCTGGATTTTGTGGTTTTAAGACTACCCCAGGTTGAAGGAGGATTTCCCCTCTTAATTGGAAGACCATGGCTGAGGCATGCAAGTGTCATCCATGATTGGGGTAAAGAAACTATGTAGGTACAAAAGAAAGGGCAAGAGCTGACACAGATACATTTAGAAGAGGGCCCAGATAATCAAGGGAACACCAGCATGATGCAAACAGTTGGCATTTGCATGGAACTAGAAACAAAGGACCAACCCCAAATAGATTTTGAGGAAGAAGAGGATATTCTAAATTGGCTCTAAGTAGGCAACTCTTCCTCTTGTTTTCGAATTTTTCTTAATAATTCTTGCACAGCTGAAGGTTATGATTAAAATCAGAAGAAAGTTCAGGTTGATGGATTGGGAGAGCCCATCACAGACCACCGAAGGGGCAGGAAGACACCCCTCAAATACAACTTGGAGAAGGATGTAACAACAATAGAGAAGGAATTTCCTAAGCTAAAGACAAGGTAAAACATACTAGTGAAGAATGCTCTTTCCCAATTCAAGAAATCCCTGAAGGATGGATGCAGGATAAGGAGGAATGCGTTGAGATCCAAAATACCCCTGCTTATGAAACAATGCACGAAAAGCTAGTGGAAGAAAACAAGGATGGAGATGAGCACGAAGATAATATGGTAGAGAGAAACCGTATCAAAGAAATACAATTAGGCACTCAGGACAATAATCATCCAGTTTTGGTGGCCACTTGTTTGTGGAGCCACCCACGGCTCCTTGAAAAGGTAAAATCCTTCTTGACCCACTATACAGATGTTTTTGCATGGCATTATAAAGACTTAGAAGGAGTGCCTACCAATTATGGAGAGCATAGAATCCCTCTGCTTGAGGGAGCCAAACCAATACGAGAGAAGAGTTATAGATTTAACCCAAAATATGCCAAAGTTGTTTATGTGGACATACAAAAGATGGAGGATGCAGGAATCATTATTCCTGTGGAACACTTATAGTGGCTCTCACCTATGGTTATTGTACCAAAGAAGAATACCAATAAAATCAGAATTTGTGTTGACTTTAGAGCACTCAACAAGGTGACCATTCCGGATGGTTTCCCAATGCCATTTGCAGAGCAGGTCATTGAAGAAGTGGCTAGACATGCATTATATAGCTTTATGGATGGCTTTAGTGGTTATAATCAAATATCAATACACCCAGAGGATCGTGAAAGACGGCTTTTATCACACCTTGGGGAACATATGTGTATGTAAAAATTCCATTTGGACTCAAGAATGCTCCAGCCACCTTTAACAGAACTGTCAACCTCATTTTTGGTCCCTTATTGCTGGAAACCCTTAGAATTTTCATGGATGACTTCTCTTCATTTTCAGGTTCTCACAATGAGACCCCTTTAGATTGTTTGGACCATCACTTGCGACAGCTACAGAATGTTTTTAAGAGATGTAGGGAGACAAAGCTAAATCTCAACCCAAACAAATGTCATTTCCTTATGACAGAAGGAACTCTCTTGGGAAATGTGGTGTCCGCTAAAGGTATGGCCCTAGATCCTGATAAAATCATTTCTATATTAAAGTTGCCTAAACCTAAATCTCCTAAAGGGATTCAGAGTTTCTTAGGGCATACTAGATACCATAGAAGGTTTATAAATGCAGAGATACCCACGCCACTGGCTAGACTTACAGATAAAGAAGTCCCCTTTAAATGGGAAGAGGAAGAAGAAAAGGCTTATTAGACATTAAGGTCCAAATTGGTGGCTGCACCAATTCTTATCACCGTAGATTGGTAAAAAAATTTTAATGTGCATGTAGATGTCAGTGCATATGCAATAGGTCCAGTATTGGCTCAACACAGTGAAGAATTCAAACTTGATAGGCCTATCTAGTATGCTAGTAGAATTTTGACTAAAGCTGAAAAGAATTATAGCACAACAGAAATTTTGTCATTATTTGCTAGGTGTGAAGTTTGTCATCATCACTGATCATCAACCACTCAGGTATTTATTGAACAAGCCACAAGCAACTAGGAGGATATGGAGGTGGCTACTTTTGTTCCAAGAGTTTGATTCTTCTGTAGTCCATAGACCAGGTAAAGAAAACGTTATGGTAGATCACCTATCCAGGATCAATATGATGGATCAAGCTAGTGGAATCAATGACGATTTTCCAGATGCTAATCTATTCGCTGTACAAGCTCAAGGTTGGTATTATGATATCAAGAATTTCATTAAAACTGGAGTGTATCTAGAGAAGGCTAGTGTTGTGCAAAGAAAGAGACTGCTAATCAAGAGCAGATCTTATACCTTCATTGAAGATAAATTATATAGGCAGGGAAAGGAAGACATGTTTAGGAAGTGCTTGGAAGAAGAAGAAGTGAGGGAAGTCCTTCAATCTGCACATGAAGGAACAGGTGGTGGGCACCTTCCAGGGCATATTATGAGTCAGCAGATCCTTGATGTTGGTTTATGGTGGCCTACATTATTCAAAGATGCTGATGACTAGGGAAAAGCATGTGATGTTTGCATGAGGTGTGGACCTAAGCCCACCAAGCAGAGGCATAACCCATTGATTATTTCCACTTCTTGGCAACCATTTGAGAAGTGGGGGTTAGAATTTGTAGGGCCTATCTACCCTCCATCGATTCCAAAAAGAGAGAAGTATCTATTGATATCCACAGATTATGGGACAAAGTGGGTTGAAGCTATTGCATCTTCTGGCTGCACTGCCCAAACTGTGGTTGATTTCATTTACAGTAGCATCATTTGCAGGTTTGAATCTCCACTTGAAATTTGTACAGACCTGGGTACTCATTTTGTGAATAAGGTCCTACAGGTAATTTTCAATAGGTATAGAATTCTACATAGGACCTCTTGTGCATACTATCCAAGAGCTAATGGACACGCTGAATCAACTAATAAGGTATTAATTCCATGTTAAGGAAGGAATGTATGTTACAGCCCACCTCCTAGGGCATTGCTTATCAAGGTACCTTATGGGCATACATGTTAGCTTACAAACAGGCCACATGATATTCTCCATTCCAACTGGTTTATGGCATGTTGCCAATTGAGCCCTTTGAATTTTTATGTGGATGACCTAAAGTAGCATTCATGCAGGGAAAGAAAGATTTTGGTGTCTCTCAAAGGCTTGGAGCACTACATAAAGTGGAGCAGATATGTCTACTAGCAACAAAACAAGTGCTTGAGAATGAGATGAAGAGGAAAGAGGCACATGATCAAAATCTGTGGAACAACAACATAGATCCAGGCATGTTAGTTCTTCTCCATAGACCTCATCTTCAAACACAAGTGAGAGGAATATGGCTTCCACACTGGGAAGGACCTTGTCGAGTTAAAACAATGTTGAATTGGGGCGCTGTGGAGTTAGAGACCCTAAAAGCAGAGGCCTTGCCAGTGGTCAACATATCAAGGCTCAAGGCCTATCATCAACACACTTGACAAATTATGGATCACCTGGAACCTGCAATAATTGTCCAGGTTGTACATAGCCCTCTCTTTTATTTTGCTTAAGTTTTAGTAGTTTTCTTTATCCATTTCATGCTTGTTCCTTGAGTTTTAGCAAATTTAGAAGGCATTTCATAACCTCTACAAAAGTAAAATTTTTGGGAACTTTTTGGGAATTTTTCAACCATTTTTAGAATTTTTTCTAGCATTTCTCATCCCTTTCAATAGTCATTTTCTTGCCAAATTAGAGGAATAAAGGAAGCTCTCTATGGTTTTGATTGAGCAAATTGCCGTAGACCCTATAGAGAATTTTTGAGAATTTTTTCAGAAAATCTTTGGATTTTTTTGGTAATGTTTTGGATTTTTTTGGTAATTTTTTCGAATGTATCTCTATTTTTCTCTACTTTTAGGCATTTTCCATGGCAAAAAAAAAAAAGCCCCAAGGGACTTTTTTCGACAAAAAAAAAACAAACAAAAAAATCTCTCTCCCCCCTGCCCCCCCCCTCCCTGCCCCCCCCCCCCCCCCCCCCCTTCCCTACCCCCCCTCCCTCCCTGCCCCCCCCCCCCTTCCCTACCCCCCCCCCCCTTCCCCCCCCCCCCCCCCCCCACCCCGCCCCCCCCCCCCCCTCCCCCCCTCACCCCCCCCCTCCCCCCCACCCCCGGCCCATTTTCCATTTTTTTTAATTATTTTCTTTTAATTTTGATTTTTTTATTTATTCTATTTTATTTTTACTTCTTATTATTTATTTTTTATTTTATTTTCTTTTGCTTTATTTTATTCTTTTTTTTTTATTTTCGACAGGTTCATTAGAAAAAAGAGTGTACATTTTTATTAGAAATTTATATATTTTTTTAATTTTAATGGTTCAAACCTTTTGGCTCTGGATTGTGCCTCGAATGGCCATTTTTTTCAAAATTGGGGTCATTTTCATGTATTTTGGCACCTCTGGGTTCATTTCTTGACTTAATTTTTCCAAAATCCCACATTTTCTTTGACTTTTGGTCAAAACCCACATGTTTTGAGCATATTTATCACATGTTTTGTTTTAAACACATGGTCCACATTGTCTATTCTCACCTCCTCTCACCATATGTTGCACATTTTCCCATATGCACCCTTTGTAGCTCTTCTATTTGATCATTTTGGCACTCTCCAGACCCCATAATCTCCTACCTGAACCTCCCTTTTCTCGCCTGCCCAGCCCAATCCTTACCCCTACCTACCCTATCCATCTCAGCCCCTCAGCCCTCCATTCTCCCTCTTTTCTACCCTCCCATTTCCCTCCTTTGATTTTCAATGCAAACATTCCACTTTTTGGGTTCTTCTCTGGTGCTTGTTCTCTCCTACTTTTGGTGGACTTGGTAGATGCTCAAGTGTCCTTCTATAGATGTTGCAAGAATCATGGTGTAATCTATGCTCAAGGTTTCGGCTGCTGCTCTCCGGGACGGAGAGCACATTAGGTGGTGGGCAACTATTGAGCCTGAATTCTTTGTAACAAATGTTGAATCATATCCATGCCTTTCTGGATGTTTCTTCTCTCTTGTTGATCTTCTAGGTGCTTGCTTGGAGCATTGTCCACACTCTATCTTTGCTTTGTCTCTTGACTTCCATAGTTTTTAATCCTTTTCCCTTTCATCTTGGTCATCATCTGTATCACTTCTTCGATCATGGACATGTGTATCATGCTTGCTTCCTAATTAATGAGAATCAGAATCAAGATCACATGGTAGAGTTACCTTTTGTTTGTCTTGATCATACCAAGACTTGTGTTCTTCAAACACAACATCCCTACTTGTAGTGAATTGCTTGGTTGAAGGATTATGGAACCTGTAACCCATCTGAGTTGAGTCATAGCTAATGAACACTGCCTCTATTGCCCTTTCATCTAGCTTACCTCTTATTTGTGGTGGTACATGAACATAAGCTAAACAACCAAACACCTTGCAATGTCCAAGACTAGGTTTTCTTCCATGTCAGGCTTCATAAAGATCCATAGCTTGAAGTGATTTTGATGGTAGTCTAGTGACAACGTACATAGTATTTGAAATAGCCTCTACCCATAGATAATGTGGCAACCTCTTCTCTTCAAGCATTGTTTTGGATGATCCAACCAATGTCTTGTTTCTCCTCTCTACAATTCTATTCAATTGAGGAGAGTACCTGGTAGTCACTTCCCTTTTGATACCTTTATCCTACAAGAACTTATCAAACTCTTTGGAGAAGTATTCTCCACCTCCATCGGATCTGACCTTCTTGAGTGATCTACCTCTATGATCCTCCACATGTGCTAGATACTTTTTGAAGCAATCAAACACTTCATTTGTATTCTTGATAAAGCCTGGAATAGTCCATCCAGTATGGTCATCAATGAATGAGACATAATACCTTGATCCTACCAATGAAGGTTCTTGACTTGGTCCCCATACCTTTCTATGTACTAAGTCCAATAAGTTGTTGTGGACATAGCCTTTGTGGTTGAATGGTTGTCTTTGTGCCTTTCAAATTTAACATGCATCACACCTATTGATCATGTGTTGTCTTGATATTTTTGGGAGACCAAAAACACTTTGATCCTTGCATATATGCTTCAAGGTTCTTTCATTCACAGGAGCAAATCTCTTGTGTCACACTTCAAGATCACTTAAGGTTTGGGACCGAAAAGTGAATGGATCTATGTTCTCTGTTTCTCCTACTTCAAAAGTAAAGTTTCTACCATGCTTCTCACCTCTCGCTATCTTCTTAGAGCCTTGACATGGGTCTTCCACAAAAGCTCCATGTTGGGTGAACCTAACTTGCAAGCCTTCTTCAATTATTTGGCCTACACTTATTAGGTTTTTAGTGATAGTGGCTACATAGAGAACCTTACTCAAAATGTTTGTCCTCCTAGTTGGAAGCTTTGACATTACCAATCTTCTCCACATTGTGCATTGTTTCATCCCCTGTTTGAACGTCATGTCTATGCTTTGGACTTTCCAAATCGGATAGAAGATCAATGATGCCAGCAACATGATTTGAACATCCTGAATCTATGTTGAAAAGATTATCATTTTCTTTACCTTCTTTGTATCTTATATTCATTAGAAGCAATGCGTCTTCCTGTGCTTGATCGTCTGAATAATTGTTTAAGTCCCTTCTATTATGCACTCTATTGTTATTGTTGAAGTTGTGTCCACCTGTGCCTCTATTGCTGCCATATTTGCCTCTTCCACTACCTTTCTGGGTCTTCCCATTAGACCAATAATTTTAAGTGTTGTGTTTGGTCTTATCACAAATGGCACAAGGTTGAACATTCTGACCTTTGGCTTTGTCATGCTTTGGTCCTTTTCCATTTGCTCTTTCTTGTGAAGTTGGCTTGGGCAGGCTCTTCTTCATCTTCGTCCTTCTTCTTGCCTTTCAACTTCTTGTCCTTCTTATCCCCATATAGAGCACTAGCTAAACTACCATGAGAGAAGTTACCTTCCTTAACGCTATTGTTGGCACCTTGATTGTAGAGTTGTCCAAGAAAGATATTAAAGTCTAGAGTTTGCACATCCATGATGAGATCATAAGGCATGGTGAAGGATTGCCATTGCTTATCACCTCAAATCCCATTGAGAATCTGCCTCATAATAGCCTCTTTTGCAATCAGCTCTCTAATGGATGCTAACTAATCCGCAACCTCCTTGACCTTGGTAAAAGACTCTATGATGGTTTGTTTAGGTGCCTCTTCATCTCGTTGAACTCGTTCCAAAGATGATTCTTTCTTACTTTGGTACTAGTAGAAAAGAAAGTCTCTAGGGCATCCCAAGTCTCTTGAGATGTCTTGCATCCTCATACAAATGAAAGAACTTGGAGAAGCTTATAGGAGGTGGAAAAGTGAGTTGTGGCGATGAAGTTTGATCCATCCAACCAGCACAAGACCAGCCCTTGAACTTATGGAGACTCAAATAGACCTTATAGGCATGCGACAAGTGGAATAAAATGCACTATGTACTTTGGAGCATCAAGGAGAAAGAGTGAGTACTAAATAGATAGGCTTGTACATTGACTAGCTCAAAAAACTTATTATCTTTGGATGAGATAATCAACTTGAAATAATCATAGCAACAACTATGATTACAATCAGAAACAATCTTTTTAGAGGAGTGATACACATAGGGTTGAGTGTATATAATGCACAAGAGTACAAAAAATAAGCAGAATAAGATTTTGTAATGAATCAGACACTCAACAGTGATACCTCCTAGTTTCAAGGAATGCATAGAGATAGACCATGAGATAGAAAAACTAAGATTTCTCTAAATTAATCAAGCTTAATGCTTTAAAAATGTATACACATAAACGAGACATTAATACCTTTTGTTGCTCTAGCACAATGGTGAGAACCACGTTAAGAAGCACCACCTCCTTAATGTCAATCCGCGGAAGAGGTAGGAGTGATATGAAGATCATGAATGTGAGAGTGAAGGTGAGAATCATAGAGATGCACACACACATACACACACACTACAAAGAGACAAGCAAGACACAAAGGAAGGTGAGAAATCAACTCAATTACTCAAGAACACTCTTACAAACTCAAAATAGCTCTAAGCTCTTCTCTACTCAAACAAGCTAACCTCAAAAATGAGCTCTCTAGCTCTTTTTATAGATTCTAGACTAGTTTTGACCGGTTTCACATCTAGTGATCGGCATAGTTAAAAAATAGGTCCTATGCGCTATTTGAGAGGGTAAACGGTGTCTAAAAATAACCAAAATTGGTATGCTCATTCTACCTAAGCTCCTCAAGCTCGAGGACTCCTCGGCTTGCACAAAATGGAGCTATAAGTTACAAAAAGGGTTTTTTCTATGTTACATATGTTACAATAGTGATGAAAATCACTGTTGGAGGTTTTGAAGAATATTTATAAAACATAAATCTTTGAAAAATTGATTCGACTGACTCTGTGCTCTATCTTTACATGCTTCTGCGTCTTCTATGTCTCTGGCTACTGCCAACACCCCCCTCCCTCTCGCTTCTGTCGTCCTCGACAAAACCTTATTGTGCGGTCTGTCGAATGTAGTTCTGTAGGAGGTCTTGAGTGAGGGTGTGTTCGGATATTCGAATACCTCGGGCCAGATCGGCCTCAAGTTTCTCCCAATCAATGGGTTGTGGTTCATCTGATGACGGGAGTCGATAATGCGTGGAATAGACCATCTGTTCACAGGCAAATAGTTGCAAGAGGTGTGTAGGCCTGCTGATGAACACTTCCGAATGGTATTCCCAGAATCAGGTGGTGAACATTTCTTCGAAGGTTTGCTTGTAGCACGCCGGTGAGTATTTAATTCTGCAATGCCAGGCGTAACACACCCGGAGTGATGGCGTTGTACTCATATCATAGGCAAGGTCTAGATTACCATGCTCAAATCCCGGGGTGTTTACATGTGGTGCCTTGACACGTCGAAGGACTTTGAAAACCATTTGCATCATGTCAAAGATCTTGAAAGTCATGTGCGTTGCTATATCATCCATATGTTTCAAGCGAGGGAGCCAGTGAGGAATCGTGGTCATCATGTATCCGATTGTAGGTGGTCCTGTGGGTGGCCTAAAGTATGGGTAGTTTAACCAATCCTCGTATTGCCTGTCGTTTTGTACTTTAATAGCGAATGCCTTCCAGGAGCGGCGACGTGGCACTGGTCCCCAACATGGGTTGTATTTTAAGTGTAGTGGCGTCTTGACCCAAGTACTCATCATTTCAGGATACGCTTGTAATAAATCCTTGCGCCATTCTAGTTGATAGATCTCTCCTTGTTGCGCATCTAATGGCAAATCTTCCGGTTCAAATTGAGTTGCGTGGGAGGGATTTTTGCCTGTTTCTTTCTCTATGGCTAAGTGATATTCTGCCATTAACATGAAATAAGGTTTATACAATAGCTCGTGCCCTGATATGTATCTGCGCGGGGCCAAGTGAGCAAAGTAGGGGGATTGTAAAATGCGTTCTTCAATAATTGCCATGGTGTGTAACTGCACCTCTACCCATGCTGAGTGGGTTTTCCCAAGTTCTTCTATCGTCTTCATCCATGTGGGAGTTGGAAGCTCAAAAGTTGTCTGGCCTTCAGCCGTGACGCGTCCGCCTGGGATGGGTTGGGGCTCATAGGCTTCTTCAAAAGTTTCCTCCACCAGAATAGTGACTGTTTCTTCCTCTGCTGGTAGGTCCGGTGGGGAGTCTGGTCTAGGTGGTGCTTCATATACTTCTATCCGTGATTGAAGAGTAGATACCTGGGCCCGTAATGCGTTGAGTTCCTCTAGGATGTCAGGAGATGGGTCCGCAGGAGCTGGTAGGCCTTGTGGTATTGGTGCTCTTAACTGCAAGATCTTGTTTTCATCTTTGAGTTTCTGAAACTCCTCGTTCATGCTATCGTACTCATCTTAAAATATGATATGATCATCTAACAAGATTTTCATTGATTCTAAAGGCACGGCCTTAAAGCGACTAGGGCTTAATGGTTGGTTAGGTTGATCAAGAGTAGCTTCTAGATTTTCTCTGTTCTGCTCTTGTAAGCGCTGGTTTTCTTCTTTTGCTGCTGCCAAGTGTTGTCTGAGTAAGTCCATGTTCCGTGTAAGCGTCGCATTGCAAATTGTCTGGGCCCTTAACAAATTATCAAGATCAGTAGTGGCTTCTTCGGTTTTCTCTTCACTTTCTAGTTCTAGTTTATGATATGCCTCTCGTAGTTCTTGGTAGCGAGTATTCAATGAGGCATTCTCGATCGACAATGAATTAAGCTACGACTGTAAATCGTTGGTTGTCCTCTGCAACATCTGATAATTATTTCCAAGGGATGTGAACTCATTTCTTACTTGAATCATGCATGTGAACATCTGTCGGAATGCAGTATCTACAGTGGGTGATAATATTAATGATGTGCTAAGCGAAGATGCAGTAGGTGTAGATGCAAAGGGAATGGGGAATGGGGGTGGGAAAGTGGATGCTGTGGTGATTGTGGAAAATTGTGGTGTGCTTAAATATTGTGGTGCCACAAATGAAGTGAGAGGAGGTGCAATGGGTGGTGATATATCCATATCGCTGGATGTGGTGTCGAGTGCGGTGACTGTGAATAGTGGTGTGATCGTGGGTAAGTGTGTAGGTGTAAATACAGGAATTACAAAGGTGGAAGAGTAATTTACAGAGGGGTTGTCTTGGACGACTTGATGGAAAGGGGAAAGAGGAGTTACAGTGGGTCGGGGAGGTGAGACTCGGGAGAAGGTTAATGGAGGTGGGAATGGGAAAAGGGGTCTTGGAGGTGTGGGGAAGGACGGAAAGGATGGGGGGAAAATTGGATTGGATAGAAAGGTAGGTGTGCTAGGGGGTAGACTAGGTTAAGTGGGTGCGGGAATTGTGGGATGAATGGGAGTAAGGACAACTTTTGCTACTCCGCTGGAGAAGGAGGATGTTTTTCTGGGAGAAGGAGGGTGTATGGGGGAGACTAGATGGATGGGAGGTGAACGAGGAGCGATTGGGGTGGTAGGTACTTCAAAAACTATGGTGGTATGTTCAGTAGTAGTACGGGGTGGGGAGTCGATGATAATGGTGTCTTCTGCCAATGAGCCTTCAGGGATAAGGCGCGCTTCTCGTGCCTGTTCTGAAGATTGACCACCGGTGGGTACCCGAATATATTCACCTGGTTTGGTTAGTAGACGGATTCTACGAGGGTCATACTGCGGTAATGGTCTCTGCAAATATCGTAAGGCTTCTATGGATCCCACTGATTTGACAAGTTCTCAAAAGCCTCTGATGTATACTTCTTCAAATCTGCCTGAGACAAGTTCCTGTTCTATAAGTGCTTGACTCTCCTCCTCAGTCAATTTCTTACGTGCCCAAACCTTTTCCATAGTACGATATAACTTTTTGATGGCCAGCGTATAAGCTGCTGCTTCAAAGGTTTCATCTTCATGCATACTGGTATCACCTTGGGTGTTAGTGTGGTTTCCTTGTTCGTCTGTCTGCACATGTTCTTGAGAGTCATGAGTGCCTTGGCTGGCTTCATCATCGCCTTCTTCTTCATCGGTTTTCGTTCTTTCTTCCTCGGAACTAGACACTATTTGTCCTTGTGGTTAGTCTCGGGGCGTGGTCGGGTAACTTGACTGCTCATATTCTTGAGAAAAGATCTGACCTTCTGAAAATTGAAATTCATTGGAAAAAGCATCTTGCATTTTGAAATCAAAAGTTGTATGTATGGGTTCCGCTTCCAAGTTAGGTATCGGAAAAGAAAAAGCTTCCGCACCAATAGTGGTGGGAACTTCTGCTGTAGTGGTGGTCGATTCCTGAACTGATGTTGCCTATGAGGTGAATGCACTGGTAGTGCGTTCCGTTACAAGTGGTCTTGATAATCATATGCGAATAGGTTGTACCATTGGAGTGGCTTCTGTCGGGGACTACTATGGAGAAGGTTGTGGTGAGGGTGATTCTGGTTCCTAAAGGCAGGGGATAGTTCCTCTCATTTGCTTTCCTGCTCTTCCTTTGCTGGCCTTCCTAGCTTTCTTTGTTAAAGCTTTCAGCTCCTCACTTGTCATTGCTTGCTCGATAGGTAAATCGTAGGCCAAACACATATATACGATGCGCGTGAGAGCACAACATCCATTGATGAACTTCTTTCTTTCCCATTTGTGTTGTGCTAAGTAGAGCCAATCAATGATCTAGCTTGCGAGATCAACTGTGTGGGGTCCAGTACATGCTAAATACAAACCAAACCATATGCGCTTGTGAGGCATTGTGAATCTGTCCTAAGCGGGGAAAGCAAAATGCTGCATACATATCCATAGTGGTTTTGAAAGCTCACGTGTGATTGCCAAAATCTCTTCCCACTTAGTAACGTCTCCACGTTTCATTGGCTCTAGAACCAGCCTTTCTCGTTCTGTTGGAGTGTGCATACCATGGATCTTGATTGCAGCGCGAATCAGATCTTTAGAAAGATAAAACCTCTTATATGGCGGATCGTTCACTAAGGATGGCAAAATAAAAGTGTCGGTCAGATCCTTGTTCTCAGAAGCTGTCAAAGTTGTGACTAAGTAATAGCATCTATAGAAGTGAGGTTTAGGCAAAGGGTTGCTGAAATACTCTGTGGAGCCGGCTCTTGCCCAAACATGCGTTAATTCTTGTGTGTTCTGTAGTCCTTCGAACTCTCTTGAGAAAAACTGATATTTGCCCTAGGTACGGTCATCAAAAGTCAAATTGGCCTCAAATATAAAATCAGCATCCGCCAATGGTCTTGCTAGCCCTTGAAACCAGTGAGAATTGCGATGAATCTTCTCAGTATAACCCCTGGGGGGATCGTCAATTGGCATGGGTCCTGGGAAATCTTGAAATTCGGGCGGTTGAGTCGTAGGATGGGGCTCCGCTAGTAGTTCTCCAATATTGGCCATTGGTGCACTGGGGCGGGGCCAGCTTCCGATGACCCTTTTGCCTGCATGATGTATGATGCGAGTGTGTAGAAGATCTGCTACAAATGATTAGCACATTAGTATGGAAATTAATCATGATCCCATGAAAGTGAGACCATAATCCCTTTCAATAGCGGATGTGTAACCCATGTAGCCAAGCGTTGTGATGTGATTGATGCAATGCTTCTTGCAGAACTAGTGCAGGTCTCTAGACACCTATATGTTTTCAAATATTGCATTCAGTGCTTTGATGAGATGTTCTTACAAGCATTGTTGGGTTGTAGTGTGTGGATTCGTACAAGGTTCAGTTGTGAATGAGTTAATTACAAGGTTGTAGATTAATCGGGGTGGGAGTTATGTTAGATAAGGGAGTCATAGAAGGCGTCTGGATATGTTTCGGTATCCACTTCCTAAGAGTTTGTGTGCGGGTGATAGGCTTCTGCTGAGGGACAAAATATGAGATCGGATTTGGTGGGGTTGAAGGGTGAAGAGATTTCTGAGGGTTATATATTACATGGCTTGAGGGTTGAGCTATAATACATTGTTTGGGTAGTCAAATCTGCATGGGTGTGGGTCGGTTTCTAAGGTACTTCTTGGCGATCCAAATTTGTCGAGTGTTTGTACTTGTAGAAGAAGGTCGAGTAGACTTTGAATACTGACTTTGCTTCTGCCTTGACTTCTTCGTATCAATGTCTGCGTTGTTGAAATCAGTCGGTGCTTTCTGTCCTTTTGGCATCCATATCTGTCTCGTGCCTCTTGCTTTGTGATACTGATATTGCTGCTTTCTTTGTGTCATCTGATATTGTCGTCGGCCTGGGTTCCTTTGCCGTGGTTGGCTCCTTTGTGGTTGAGGTTGAGAGATCTGATGGACACTCTGCTTTGGAAAAGAAGGGAGGTCCAACACTTGCGAAACCTACCCATTAGGAAGTGCTCCATTTTGTACTTTTAATCTAAGCCAATCTGCAGTAAGTGTGGAAGGATGGGCACCGCAGTTGATAATGTCCATTTGTCCACTGATGTAACCCTCCTGACTGTTGATGGTGTCCATTTGACCAAGCGGTTGGGTGGTTGACCCTTCTAATTTGCAGGAAGACCAAGGGAAAATCTCCTGACGTCCTTCTGATTGACAATTGTCCATAGCCAAGCCTGCATGGGTTGGTGTAGACGTAACGTGACTGATCTGACCAAAGATCTTTCGGTCTTCCGTCGCATGTTGTTCATAGGGTCTAGGGTTGCGTACTTCAGGCAAATAGCCGTTAGGGAAGTCAAGTGGTATGAGTCACTTTTGATCTAAGGTTCCAATCTGTAAGGAGCCTTGTCTAAGATTTAGGTCCACTGAGTGATCCTATAACCAATCTTGGCCAAGGATTAGGGGTTCTATCAGGTCGTCATCATGGCACACTAGTAGCTTTGTGGTCATAGTCACATCGTGTATGAGGATAGGAAGGTCCACCTCACCCATGCAAGGGGTTTCCATTCCTCCTAGCCCTATGAGGTATGCCTCAATTGGCCGCATTTCTATTCCTGAATCCTTCTAGTGGGACCATCTAATCGCACTAGTCATAGCACCTGAATCAATTAAAGCCTTGAGCTCTTGGCAAGGGTTGCCGTGCTCTAGCCTAACTGTAATGAATGGTCTCCTGTCCACTATGCTAGGATGAGTGGTTGACTTTACTTGACACATGGCCATGGGGTATCTGGGTGATGTTTCCAGATGGTTATAATGTTCTCTCCTTAGTCCTTGTCTTCTTAACTTCATGCACTTAATGCGTTCTATAGCTTCTGCCTGAGCTTCAGCTCGTATTCTATCTTCTCCTCCTTGCGCTTCTTTGCCAACATGAGTTGTCTAAGCATATCCTCACTAAGAGGTTCTTGGTATAGCCTGACTCTATAGCCACTAATGTAATTAGGCATTATGTCTCCTTCTAAGGTGGATAATTGTACTACTCCACTTGTTGAGAGTTTGTTAATGATCATAGGTCCATAGCCTCGCTTTTCTAACTTTCGTGCGTGTTGTTTTAGCGTATATACTAGAACTAAATCTCCTTCTTTGAAGCCTTTATCTTTCACATGTGCATCAAAATATGCTTTCTGTCGCTTCTTAGCTGTGTATATTCCTGCTGCTGCTTTCAGCCTGGTTTTTCCTAATCGTTCCAAGTCCATTATTCTTGCTGATAATTCATGGCCGGTCCACTGATGTTCTTGTGCAACCTTAAGGGTCGGTATCATGAAGTCCAAAGGAAGCACAGCATTCTGACCAAAAACCATCTGAAAGGGAGTTGCATTGAGTACGATCTTGTAGGCCACTCGATATGCCCAAACAACGTGGTGTAACTGTTTGTCCCAATCTGAACGTTTGTTGTTCACGAGTTTTGTCAGTATGTTACAAAGGATCATGTTAGTGCTTTCAGCCTGACCATTGGCCTGAGGATGATATGGTGCTGATTTCTTGTGAATCACCATAAAATCGTGTAATGAATATTCAATGACTTGGTTTAGAAAGTGAGTTCGTCAATCGCTCACTGACTCTATAGGCAATCCATATCTTGTAAAGACATTTTCAAATAAGAATTCTGCAGTCGTGTGTGCATCATTCTTTTTTGTGGCTTTTGCCTCTACCCATTTGGTAAGATAGTCTGTGGCAACAATAATGTATTCAGCATGAGTACCTTTTGCAGGGGGGTTAATGGGTCCTACAATGTCTATACCCCACATAGAAAATGCACGTCTGCCCATCATGGGTTTCAATCGCATTTCATCTCTGCGAGTAGGAAACTGAGTTCTTTGGCACACATCACATCTCTTTACATAGGTATGAGCATCCATGTGAATAGTGGGCCACCATAATCCTGCAAAGAGGATGGCTTTGATTATCCTATCGGGTCTAAAGTGACCGCCTGCAACACCTTGGTGTGCAGTCTCTAGTATACTCAAGTAATCGCTCTCATGAACACATTGTCTTAAATATCCGTCTCGTCCTCGTTTGTACAAATTGTCGCCAATAAGTGAATATTCCTGAGCTTCTTGCTCTAGACTTCGTTGTCGTGCTAAAGTCATTCCTTGAGGGAATGTTTTCGTTCTCAAGTATGTCACTAAAGGTTCACTCCATTCTAGTGTGAGAGACACGTGATATAGCGTAGCATGTTCTATTGGTGGTCTTTCACAACAATCATGGCATTCTTTACACAACTTGTAGACATCTGCTTCCATAGAAGGCCAATAGACTCCTAGTCTATGTAGAGTCTACAATGTACGATGTTTTGAATGATGTTGCTTTAATGCACCTACATGTGCTAATTGCAACCAATTTGCATGTTCTGATTCATCTACACAACAAGCAAGAATCTTTTGATTATCCTGTTTATATATGCTTCCTGCTATTATTTGATATCTCTGAGACTTGGTAATCTCTCCTTCATTGATCCTTATCCTAGGATTCTTGGGTCCATATGTTAGAATAGGGACAATTGGCTTAGCCCATTCTAGTGCTATCTCAAGGTTAAACAAGTATGCATCCAGTAATTCATCAGCTATTCCTTGAAGAGCTTCTCCTGTGGTTAGTCTCGAGAGGTGGTCAGCTCTGAGATGTGTCTTTCCTTTCCTGACTGCTACTTCAAAATCATACTCCATGAGTAATAGAAACCAACGTATTAATCGTCCTGTGTTACATGGCTTGCTGACTAAGTACAATAGGGCTTGATGATCTGTAAAGAACTTGAACTTGTTTGCCAACAAATAATATCTGAATTTCTTTATCGCGTAGATCATCCCTAATCCTTCTCGTTCCGTAGTGGTGTAATTTCTTTCTGCTGCGTTCAACTGTCTGCTCGCGTAAGCTATGGGAAGATCTATATTTCCTTCATTCGTGGGTTGTGCTAACACAAATCCTATGGCATAATTGGATGCATCCACATGTACATGGAATGGCTTACTCCAATCCGGGGTTGTCAATATAGGTGCTGAGCACAAACGTCGTTTGAGTTCATTGAATGAATTCTCACACTCATCTGTCATCAAAATTGGTCAAAAGAGAGTACAGAGGCTTGGCTATGATTGCATACATTTGAATCGTCTATAATAGCCACAATGTCCCATAAATGCCTGTACTTCTTTTACATTATTTGGTCTAGATAATTCTGCAATTACTTTCACTTTTTCTTCATCTGTAGAGATTCCATTCTTTGACACAATGTGTCCTAAAATTTTTCCTTGTCTGACCATGAAAACGCACTTTTCTGGGTTCAAACAAACCTGATATTCTGGACATTTTTCAAACACTTGTCTTAACTCTGGGATATGCGTCTGTCTTTCATTTGAATGTGCACATAAGTCATCGACATAAACTTCCAAATTATTACGTAAGAATTCCTTAAAAACATGACACATGAGTCGTTGGAAAGTAGCGAGTGCATTCGTTAAGCCAAATGGCATCACACGAAATGCAAATATGCCCCATTCTATGGCAAAATTTGTCTTGTGTTGGTCTTTTGGAGCAATGGCTACTTGATTATAGCCTGAGAAACCATCAAGGAAGCTGTAAACTTCTTTGCCCGCCACTCTTTCTAATAAGTGTTCTGTGATAGGAAGAGGATAATTGTCTCTAATTGTGGCGGCATTAACTTTTTTTAGGTTAATACACACACACAATTTTCCATTCTTCTTGGGCACAACCACAATGGGGATACCCATTTGGTATGCTCAATTTTGTAAATAAATCCTGCTTCTATCAAACGATCTATTTCTTCTTTAATCTTCACAGCGTAGTTATCATTGTACGTGTATGGCTTCTGTTTCGTGGGTTTTGCATCTGGATTCATAGGGATTCTATGAGAACATATATCTGGGTCTACTCCTTTTAGATCTTTGTAACTCCAAGCAAACACATCTCTATATTCGCGCAATAGGGCAACTAATTCTGCTTCTTCTTCTGTCGTCAAATCATGCCCTATGTATGTACATTTTTCTTCTTCTCCTTCTATGGCAACTATTATTTTCTTGGTTTTCTCTTGATTATCATATACTTCTCCAATGTCAGCTTTTTTGTTAGGCATTCGTACCATTATTCGTCTATCTTCTATTTCATATTTCTTGAAGTTGTCAAGAACTTCAAATAAAGATTCTTCTTCTTCTGACATGGTTTCTTTCTTCTTTCTTTTCTTGCCTTCACTCTTGCTAGTCACTTGTAGGGTAAACCAGAACTGTGGAAGCATGTAGCAAATCAATTCCCTGAGCTTGCTACTACACCCTCACAGATAGGAACACACAAGAAGGTACCAGAGATACCAGTAGAAAAGATTGGAGATGTAAGTGAAGGAGAGGAAGGTAACACTTATCTTCCAATAACCCATCAGGGCTACACCACGAAAGCCATCTTAGATTCAGGAGCCGGAGTAGCCATAGCTACCACTGCTTTATGGAAACGTTGGGGTAAGCCAGCACTCAGACCCACCAGGATGAAACTACAAATGGCTAACGGACACATAGAAAAACCATTAGGCTTACTAGAAGGCATATCTCTCACCACTTGTGGTGTGGAATTTGAGCATACCTTTGCCATTTGTGATTTTGCAAAAAATCATGCTTATGAGATGATCTTAGGATGACCATTCATGCGTCAATTACAAATTGTACAAGATTGGGGAACTAATTCTTTGTACTTGAAACATTTAGGAGTGACTCCCAAAGTCAATCTTAAAGACTATTCACATCGAGATGTACCCCCAATACAATGGAATACCATCCATAAGACACAGGTAGAAACGAAATCAGTACACTCATTGGAGTCGGACCCCTCATGGTTGCACGAGGACACTCATTTATGGATGTGTAAAGTGGCAAAACAAGAGGAAGAACGGTTAGAAGCAAGGACCTTAGGTGCAGAACAACATCCATGAACTCTTCAAGACCCAGCGTACGCACTTGTAGTATTTCCAGATGAAGAATTCGAACCCCATGGTTGGGTAGAGATCCTAGCAACCATGGATGTAGCCATCAATGAAGAACAATGGACACCCCACTGTGATGAGGATGGCTATGACATTTCAGTTTTTACGATAGAGCCAATCATGTGTGACTCGATTATTGAAGAATGTGAACCAAGCACTGATGCATTTGAGGATGCGAGTTATTTCGATTTAGAATCAATTATTATGGACCCACCCTTTGCATCGGAAGAAGAATATTTTTACTGTGGAATATTTTTACTGTGGAATATTTAATTCCTCAAGCCTGAGGTGACACTGAACTTTAGCGTTCTTGACCACTTCCGTGTTTCTAGGGATTATTGATTCTTCATTCCTCACTATTATCATGGGTGCTCTCATGCTAATAGACTTGGCTTCCCAAGGTCCTGTGAACTGAGGTAATTCCTGCAAAGAATTGGATTCAAAATCTGTGTGCTCACTCAGTTGTTCTTCCTCAACATCATCGTAAATAGAGGGGATATCTTGCGGAAATTGCTCCTGCAAGTCATCTATTTCTTGAATAGGAGGATGGGTTCCTTGTTCTTTTCTCCACTTCTCTTCTTGGATTTCTCTCAGAAATTCATGTGAGTACCTATGTATGGAAGACAGGTTGTCTTGACTTTCTGTGTTGGGTACTTGAGACAGGGATGGTGCATCCTTTCTTGTGTCTCTGGTACACTAGGATTCCTATGCTGATTCTTTTTCTCTTTGCTATTGATCAAGTATTCTAGCCTCTCCATCAGTCCTTGAAAGTGTAACTCTGGTTTTTCCATGTTATTCCAATTTAGATATCTAGAGGCTTCAAACATAGCTTGCGCTAGCTCTACCATCTTCATGCAAAGTTTAGTTCTCTCAATTTCTAAGTCTGCTCGTGGGTAATTCTTACTCATTTCAGCTATCTGGGGTCCTTCTTTTAATCTTTTTTGATACGCACGAAACATCATCTCTAGGTTTTCTAGTATGGGTTCTGCTAAAACCGATCCTCACTTTTGCGCTAGGTTCTCTTGATTCAATTCCTGTGAAGTCAATTCTTGGATTTTGGCTCTAGATTCCTTGAGACTTCCTTCCAACTCAGTTATCCTTTTACTCCATTTTCTCTTAATTCTTTCTCTGGAATCTTTCCAAGATTTTGTCTTTTTACTACTAGATTCTCCAACTTCACTAGTTCTGGCTACTTTCTCAGCATTAAGCTATTGATTCTGTAAGAGCGCTTGGGCTCTTGTTATAGCTTGGATAGGCACGTATGTAGGGTTGGATCCATCTGCGTTGTGCACAATACCTATCACGTTGATCGGTGTTACATTTGACACATTAGCAGGGTTCTTAGGACAATCTTTTATGATGTGCTCTTTACCACAATCGGCACAAAAGCCTTGTATGTTATAGTACTGTGACTCTCCTGCTGTAGGAGGATGTGGACAATCCTTTATGAAATGATCTCCTTGGCACCTAAAGCATGGTCCTCTAGGGCCCTGTGGTCTTTGTTGTCTTAATTGGGGCCGCGGATTCGGGTTTGTGTACATCACATTAGCATAGTCGGGCTCCCAACTAGGTTCCACTCATGGACTATCATAATAATATGTCTCCACATGTTCTGGTGACTCTGAGTAGTATGCGGGTGGACTATCTACATGAGTAGAGTCAAAACTCTTAGAGTTTAGATCACTTTCAGTAATTAGGGGTGAAACGGGAACTAAAGCTCTATTGAGGTTCTCTTCTACAACAGCGTATTTCACTGAGATGACATTCGCGGGTGGGGGTGGCTGCTGAGCTAAGACAGGTTGGGGTCTCTATTGTGCTTGATAAGGGTAGTTCTAAGGAGGCCTATAGTAATAAGGCTGAGCATTGTATTGGCCTTGATACCTACCTGGTTGTGCATATGCTTGCGGGTAGTTCTGTCTCACTGTTTGTTTGTTGTATGGGCAGTCCTGAGCCGTATGATTTGTTTATATTCTCTCAATTGTACAGTAGTGGCCACTAGGGTTGGCTTGCGTTTGTGTTGCATTGGGACACACCTTTGCCAAATGATTTCCACCACAGGTGTAACAACGTACGTTAGTTGTTAACTTGGGCATCTGTTTACTAGAAACTCCTAGTTTTTGGGCCACTTTTTCTGCTAGGTCCTCTATCAAGTTAGACAATTTTGTGGATGCTAGAGATGAACAGTCTGAGTCCTTATAGACCTTTGAGAGTTCCAACTCATCTCCTAAGTTGTCCTCAATGTCTATGCATATTCTTACACACTGCTCTAGCGTTCTGGGTTCCTTCAAGTACACATAGGAGCGTAGTTTAGAGCTCAACAAGCCGTCTAGAAACAATGACACCTGTTTGGCTTGTGAGGGTAACTCTTGCATTGGACATCTTTCAACATATTGTTTAAACCTACGTCCTGCAAGTCTAACTGTTTCCTAAGGGGTCTGTTTGAAGCTATGAATCAACGAAGACGTATCGTGTCTGATCCCACTTTTAGAGAATTCAGTGATGAATGACTCTAAAAAGTGATGAATATCCCTAAATTGCCTTTGTTGCAATGGTTGGAACCAAGTTAAAGCAGTATTCTTGAATGTTAGTCCAAATGCGTTGTATTGTGTGAACATGTCTTCTACTTGCTCGGCTCGTAGCACTTGCTTAAATTCCGCAACATGGTCATAGGGATCTCCTGTCCCATCAAAATAATGTTTCATGGACTTTACTAACTGAGTGGGTCTTAGTATTCTTGCATGTTCACGTGGTCTAGGTAGAGGAAAATCATCTCTACCACCTAGCATTCTCTGTCTTTCCACTCTAGTAGTGTCTATGGTGGTTCTATCTCTTCCTATGGGATGATTGAAGCTTACTTCCGGTCTTTCTCTGTTTTTGTCTCTCTGATTAATGTGGGCTAAGGATGTTCCTGCCCCTTGTTGGCTCGTGTTTACGTTTGCTTGTGATGGAGGGAATACCAACTCACCTCTCCATGTGTAGGTATTTCTTGCGTGGTCAGGTACCACAAATACTCTTTCTAAAGTTTCATCCAGGTATACAACCTTTCCAGGTGTATCCGGGTCCTTGAATTCATAGATTAGAATGGAGCCTACCTCACTAGGTTGTTCCGTTCTGTACCTCCAAAATGCTTCATCAGTTTCTTTATTCACAAACAACTCTATGCTTCTGTTATCCTGAGGGATCCACTCTGGAACTAGTACTCGTGTCAGTATAGATTTCCCTCTAGGTGTTGTAGGTTCTTCTAAAGGTTCTTTTCCTTGGGATTTCGCTTCCGCCTCTAACTGAATTATGCCAAACTCATTCGTATTGTTTGGCTGAGTACTTAAGATGTACATCGTTTCTTCTTTGTCTATGTATGCGTCTCTTTCGAATTTTGCCACTGGACATTCCAATCCAATGGGTTGATCAGGATTGTGCATTTGCACCACTTGTCTTCGCAAACCATCCTCATAGATGCGAGCACCTAAGTGGTTGGTTCGGAGAAATTCTAACTGAGTTCTATAGGGTCCTTCGGGTCTTTCTAAATATGCTACATTTGATCCTCCTTCTGGTCTTCCGTGTTGAAAGCCATTTCTGATTCACTCGTATCTGAGCTCTTGTAGGGGTAATTACTATTCAATTGTTGAGCCCACGATCATGCAGTAGTGCCTACGCTTGCTTCCGATGATCTAAGGCTTCGTCGGTCAGACTTACCTATGTGTTTGCCCGATCTAAGGTTCATGAATTTACTTAGCGGCACTTCTTTGATCGTCACTGGTTCTTTGTTCTTTTAATTGCTTGGTTCTTTTTAAGTTTCTTTAAGTTCTTGTCCAACTGTATGCGTCAGGAATCGACTTTCCGTGGTACTTTGAGTTCTCGTTCTGTCAGAGTTATGTTCTTTCCCTTAAGTTTTTGTATCACACACCTTTATCTTTAGTCTTAGACTTGATAAATTTAAGTCTCTTATACTTGATGTGTTCCTATCGTCGTTAATCTAATCCACAATGCTCGCGTTTAGCTTAAGCTAAGAATTGACTGAGGGGGTTGAGTAATCCTCCAACCTCGAGTCCGCTTTGTTGGTTGCTTTGATGCCCAAGAAGCCGTGCTTCCCAAGCTTTGCGTCCTTCTCTGCCTTGCCTTGATTGCCCTTGCTTGACCTTGCTAGACCTGCCAAAATTCAATGTTTAGAAAAATTCACAATGGATGATCAAGCACCTGAATATATACACTTTTAAAGGTCCTTTCCCTTTTGCCCAAAATTTCAATGATTGCCCCCTGGCTTTCTAGTCCCAACTATGTCAATCTCAAATTAGCTTATCTAAAAATCAACGTATTCTTTATGAAAAAAACAGTTGAGGTCACGTAGTACTCGTAAAGAGCTTTCTAACGAGCTATAAAGCTCAAAAAACGGACTTCGGATGAAAAAGATATGACCGTTCAGGCCTTGGGGGGGTAAAAGCTAACAAACAGGTTTTTCTCCAAATATGAGCTAAGGGGTCTCCTATGAGTCTAATCACCCAAAACGTTCCCAAAATTAGCCCCAAAATTGACCAAAAAATCAATTCCATAAAATCCATTTGGGGTGGACAATCGTGATGGCCTGAGATAATCGCGGTGGTCTGGGACCGTCGCGATGGTCCAGGTGAACCGTCGCGATGGCGTGGCACAATCTCGATGGTCGGAAGGAGCGAACAGTCGCGATGGTTAGAAAGTGGATGATCGGGATGGCGTGAATGTGAACTATCGCGATGTTTTGAAATGAACGATCGCGATGGCCCGAAAATGAATCGTCGCAATGGCGTCAGTCATTGGTCAACGCGAACCGTCGTGATGGTCCAAAGTGAACCATCGCGATGGTCACAGATGCGATGGCGTGAGCCAATCGCAATGGTGCAAATGTCCAACAGTCACGATGGTCTAAGGGTGTCGTTGTGATGGTCCGAGGGAGCGAACTGTCGCGATGGTCTAGCTTGCCACGTGGCAGCGTCGGCGCGATGGCATGAGCGAATCGCGATGGCATGGGGTCGACGGGATTGTCGCGATGGTCCAAATGAACCGTCGCGAAGGCTCAAGTGAGCCGTCGCGATGGTGCAAGACCCTCGCGATGGTCGGGCCGAGCCGTAGCGATGGAGTGAGCCAATCGCAATGGTGTGACACAATCGCGATGGTCTGAGCCAATCGTGATGGTCCACCAAAGTATGAATTTCACAAATGCGTTTGTGGATGTGTGTATGCGCGTGTGTCGCCTACCTCGTGGTGAACTCGCTTACCAAAAATTCCGAAGTTGGCAGACCATCGCGATGGTCTGACACCTACGGAAGATCTCTAACAGAAAGTGAAATTTTACCTTTTTGCAGCCTTCCTGATGCTCTGGAGTACTGTACCTGCAAGAAAACTCAAAAACACAGTAGCACATGCAAGCACAAAAGCTCTCTCTCTCTCTCGCACATGCACAAATGAGGGGAAATGAGGAGAATGGGTGGATATGGTGAATTTTCTGATTTTTTTGGAGATGAAGATGATGATGCAGTGATGAAGATGGAGTGTGGGGGAGGTGATAAACACTAAAAACTAAGTAAAAACAACAACAAAAACTGAAATTTTTACCTTCCAATGCCACTTCTTGCTATACTCTTACCATCACACATTCGTCCTAGACTTGATCCCCGACAACGGCACCAAATTTGGTGTTGCTCTAGCACAATCGTGAGAACCACATTAAGAAGCTCCACCTCCTTAATGTCAATCCGTGGAAGAGGTAGGAGTGATATGAAGATCGTGAATGTGAGATGCAGTGAGACTGAAGGTGAGAAGCATACAGATGCACACACACATACACACACACTAGGAAGAGACAAGCAAGACACAAAGGAAGGTGAGAAATCAACTCTATTACTCAAGAACACTCCTACAAACTCAAAATAGGCTTAAGCTCTTCTCTACTCAAACAAGCTAACCTCAAAAATGAGCTCTCTAGCTCTTTTTATAGATTCTAGACTAGTTTTGACCGATTTCACATCTAGTGATCGGCATAGTTAAAAAATAGGTCCTATGCGCTATTTGAGAGGGTAAACGGTGTCTAAAAATAACCAAAATTGGTATGCTCATTCTACCTATGCTCCTCAAGCTCGAGGACTCCTCGGCTTGCACAAAATGGAGCTATATATTTAAAAAAGGGTTTTTTCTATGTTACATATGTTACAATAGTGATGAAAATCACTGTTGGAGGTTTTGAAGAATATTTATAAAACATAAATCTTTGAAAAATTGTTCGACTGACTCCCTGCTCTCTCTTTACATGCTTTCGCGTCTTCTGTGCCTCTGGCTACTGCCAACACCTTTCCAATGAGGACTCTCTCATCCACTTGGAAGCTCTGTAGGTAGATAGTAGCCTCTCCAAGCTTAGTGTTGTTGAAGAAGATGATGGAGAAAAATGGACCAAGGCACTGATGGCCAGTAGTGTATGTATATTTCTTTCATGTAATGTATAAGTGACTTCAATTCTTTATGTAGACCATTGAAGTGCTCCAGGACTTCTACAAGTGGATTTTGAATTCAAATGAAGGCGGTAAACGTTGTTGAAGAGAATCAATTCATTTTCCTACAATCTAAGAAAAGTGAAGATCTAGTTTGATCTACTTTTAGGTGATGGATTCACAAATTCATTGCAACTCAACCACATGAAATTTGTGGATGTTTAGCTTCGTTTTTCTAATTTTACATGTGTAAATCCCTAGGATTTTACAATGGTAAAATATCCATGAAAAATATTTTTAAAAAATACAATAAGAAAGCATAAGTATAAGAACTCTCCAATGGATATTGTTTTGATGTAATCCCAACGATAGATTTTGATGTAGATCGAATCCACCTAAGGCATAGTGTAAGATTAATGATCCAACATATTTTGCATTAAAAGTGCTTCTATGCCATCAATTATCACCACAAGGAATGGTTGCCCAAAATTGAGTGATTGAGAGATAGCTTCATGTAAACAAGCATGCTTGAGTGTCCAAATATTTGAGAAATTCAAAAACTATATACAAATTCTTTGCTGCAGTTAGACATCTGTGGAAGCACATGAACAACACAAGGAAGAAGAAGAAGTTTGGAGCAGAACATAGAATGTTGAATGTATTACGACTAGAATGTACAAAGATAAGTAGCCCATAAGGGTAATAGGCGCATATACAAGGGGGGGGGGAACCTCCTAAAGAGGGAAAAAAGTGCCCCGACGGTCATAGAGTGTTCACACACATCACTACCTAAATATATCAACAAACCTCCCCTAGGAGTGATGCAGTGAACAAGGATCTAGCACTCATGTATAAGGAAGTGCCAAGCTATGTGGAATCAATCCACAAAAGGAAGTAAGAGATCTTGCCATGGAGCACGAGGTTTCTCGCAACTGCCAATGCACTTTGATTGTCAGTGAAGATGATGGTGGAACAAGAGTGACCAACACCCAAATCAACCATAAGGCATTTGAGCCACACACACTCAACAATCACTATGAAAGCTGCCCTATACTCAGCCTGACAACTAGAAGTGGCCACAAGATAGTGCTTCTTGCTCAACCAATATATACATGAGCTACCAAGCATGAAGCAAGAACCACTGGTGTGCACATGAGTGTCATAGCAACTAGCCCAATCTCTATCAGAAAAATCATGAAAATCTGGCAGTACTGATTTCCCCTCTAATAAAACAATCCAAGTAGTTGAGTACCACTCAAGTAGCGAAAGATGCGCTTAACTGCTTGCCAATGCTTGACACTTGGTGAATGCATAAACTTTCTCATCTATGAGATAGAAAACTTAATATCTGACCAAGTAATGCATAAACAAATCAAGCATCCCATAGCCTGTTGATAGAGAACGACATCCTATGCATCTCATACATCATGAAGACTCAATCGTAAACCTATCTCCATAGGAGTGGCAATAGGCTTACAGTCTTAAAGGCCAAAATGCTGCAATAATGTGTCAATATACTTCGTTCGACACAAAGCCATTCCACCATCAACTTGCATAAATTGAATGCCCAAATAGTGATGCAAATGCCCCAAATCAGACATCTCAAATGAGGCATGCAAATCAGCCTTAAAATCAGCAATATGCATGTCATGAGGACCAATGAGAAGCATGTCATCAACATATACCACAATGATAAGAAGCACATAATTAGCACACTTAACATATAAGGTTCTTTTAGTTGGACTATTCTCAAAACCATGTGCAATCAAATAGGCATGTATCTTTTCATACGAAGCACGTGGTGCTTGCTTTAAACCACATAATGCCTTCTTTAACCTATACACCTGGTTTTCATGCCCTTTCTGCACAAAATCACGATGTTGAAAAGCATACACTTCTTCATGCAAGTCACCATTAAAAAATTTTGTTTTAATGTCCAACTTATGTAAACTCCAACCATGATGGTCTGGAAGTGCACATATGCTACGAACAGTAGTCATTGGGCACGTAGGAGCAAAGGTTTCATCAAAATCAATGCCTCTTTCTTGTGCATAACCCTTTGCAAAAAGCCTAGCCTTATACCTCTCAACTGTTCCACCATGTTTATGCTTCAGCTTGTATACCCACTTTGTGCCACTAGCCTTCTTGCCAGGTGGCAAGTCACATAAAGACTAGGTACAATTCTTCATTATAACATCATACTCAGATTGCATGGGAGCCATCCAATTTTTTGAATTTTGTGCTTCTTCAAATGAAACAAGATCATTATCATCACAGAGACTAGAAACAACCATAGCATAGCAATCTAATGCAAAAGAGGCACTATGAGAGCTTGAGCAAGTACGATATGATAGAGATGCACCTAATTTGCTTTCACGCAAGGTCTCCACGAACCATTTTGGCATAGTTTTTGCTTGCTCAATATCCGGTCTCTCATCAACAAGTGCATCATATAAATCTGCATCAGAAATGGGATGATCTACATCATCACATGAAACCTAAAAAGGTTGACAAGTTGCCTCATTAGACCAGCACTAGATTGTCCACATGTGAAAAGAGGCAGCAAAGTATCGTACATGACTTTAGAGCTAACAAGTGTATCCCTAGTACATGAAAGCAAAGGCTTAATAGCATCTTCCACAAAAACAACATCACAACTAACCGGAAAGCGTTTAATAACTGGATGATACAGACAATAGCCTTTACTTTCATAATTGTACCCAAAAAAAATATGTTTTACTACTTTATCATCCAATTTTTTGCGATGTTGTTCAGACACTAATGCGTATTCTAGACAACCAAAAACACACAGATAAGCAATAGATGGCTTGCGACGATGTGAAGCCTCATATGGAGTGATAGACTGCAATGCTTTAATGGGATACCTGTTAAGTACATACGTTGCACACATGATAGCCTCAAGCCAAAAACTATGTGGTAAAGCCTCACTCTTGACCATACACCTCGTGTTGAGAGCAGTATGGGCACCCAAGGACTGACTAGACAAGGAAGCCAGCGGAGAGAGTCAGAGCGAGGTGAAGGAGTAAGTAGACAAAGCAGTCGACGCAAATCTGGCAGATAGGCCCTTCAAATTTTTCCAAATCAACATCTTTATAACAGTGATTCTTATCACTAACAATCATTGTAAATACCATTTCATATTTTTGTAGCTCCATTTTGTGCAAGCCAAGGAGTCCTTGAGCTTGAGGAGCCCTCAAATTGGCCCTGAACCTAATTTTTAACTAGGCCGGACACTAGGTCTGGACAGGGCCAAAACCTAGTCAAAAACTATAAAAAGAGCTAGAGAGCTCATTTTTGGGGTGGAATTGTAATTGAAATGAACTTGTAAGAGCTTTTTGAAAGTAATCTAAGAACTCCATTGCTCCTCACTCTTTGTCTTGCCGAGTGTGCGCGTGTGCGTGTATGTGTGTGCATGCTTGTGTGCTTCTCACTCACGCACTTGTGCCTCCACTTGCTCGAGGTCTTCATACCATCCTCACGTCTTCCTTGATTGACATTAAAGGAGGTGCTACTCATCACTGAGCTACACCAAATTTTGGGGCCGTTGCCGGGGATCGAGCTTTGAGGACGAGCGTGTGATGGTAAGACGTAGATTGGAGACGTTGGTGTTGTAGGTAATTTCTTTACTTTTCCTATTTTTCTTTTCTTACCTTACCACCATCATCACCATCATCATCATCCCCATCTTCCACCTCCACTTCCATCATCGCGAAAATTTCAGTTTTTTGACTATATCCTCTTCCTCCTTTCATTTCCTTCATTTCACTTGTGAGAGAGAGCGAGAGAGCGAACTGTTGTGTGCTATTTTCTGCATGCTTTTTGGAGTTTCTTGCAGGTTTCAGCTTCATCATCCCCTCCACCACGCCGCGCAGGTACGGAAATGTGCAGAACTATCTCGTAGTCGCCGACTCTTGTCGATCGCGATTGACAGAAATTTTTATCCTTTGGTAAATTTGAGTGCACCACAGTGGACTAGAGACCCTGCACACCACATTTCCACAAAAAATTTTGAAAATCTTGCAAAATTTCAGTCCATCGCGATTGACAGCTCTGTCCATCGCGATTGACAACTCTGTCCATCGCGATTGATAGCCTGTCCATCGCGACTGACAGCCTGCATGTCCATCGCGACCGACTGCCTCTCCATCGCGATTGAATGCCTGCCTGTCCATCGCGACCGACTGCGTGTCTGTCGCGATTGATAGCCTGTCCATCGCGATTGACTGCCTGCCTGTCCATCGCGACCGACTGCCTGTCCGTCGCGATTGATAGCCTATCCATCGCGATTGACTGCCTGCCTGTCCATCGCGACTGACTGCCTGTCCATCGCGATTGACTCCTGTCCATCGCGATTGATTGCCCTGTCCATCGCGATTGATACTCTGTCCATCGCGATTGATACCCTGTCCATCGCGATTGATACCTGTCCATCGCGATTGACAGCCAATTTTAGCCAATTTTTTTTAGGGTTTTTAAGTTGAAGAGTTGGGCTAATTTTGGGCATAAACATTTTACTCTAGAGCACATAAGGAGGCCTTAGGAAAACAACTTGGGGAAAACCTGTTGCACAGTGATCCTGTTTGAACCCTCTCTTAACCCTAGAACCCTGAACGGTCATAACTTTTTCATACAAAATCCATTTTTTGACCTCCATATACTACACGCCCTCAATTGGTTTTTATAAAGATAATGCGTTGATTTTCAGCTAGGGTATTTTGAAGTTGACCATACCCAGGGGGATCAAAGTCAGGGGTCTTAAGAATTATTTTCGTAAAATTCACTATGCAAATTAGTATTTGTGCTACAGGAATGAGAATCATTGGTTCTGTCTTTGGAATTTAAATATTAAAGCTAACTTTGGAACTCTACAAATCTATTGAGAGCATCGAAAGGCGTTCTAAGCAAGTGTAAGTGCAAGCTTGGGAACACACTTCCTGGGCATTCAAGGGCAACCAAGCAGGAAACAAAAGGTTGGAAACTTTCAACCCCCTCTGTCAATTCCTAGCTTAGGCTAAGAACGACTAGAGGTAGGAATAAGTCAGGGCGACGATAGGCAATTATCAAGTTGAAGCAGACCTAAACTCTCAAGTTCAAGCTAAGGACATAATCTTTGTACTATCGAGAACTTTAAAGGAAAAGAACTTAACGTGGAACGAGCAACTTTAAGTGCGGAATTACACTCAAATATACCTTACGACGTGATATCAGACAAGAATTTTAACACGGGAATCAACTAAAAAGAATCAAGTAACTAATACAAAAGGACTCTGCAACGAGGTTGTACTTGGGCAAAATTGGGCTATTCAGCTAGGCTTATGAACCTTAGATCAGGGCGTGTTGGAAGCAGTCAGAGGCACAGTCAGAGGCACAGACGACATGGAAGCATGTAAAGACGGAGCAGGGAGCCAGTCGGATCATTTTTTCAAACAATTATGTTTTTATTACCTCTTCAAACATCCAACAGTGATTTTCATCACTCTTGTAACATATGTAATATAGACAAAACCCCATTTTGTAATTCATAGCTCCATTTTGTGCAAGCCGAGGAGTCCTTGAGCTTGAGGAGCTTAGGTAGAATACTCGTAACAATTTTTGTTATTTTTAGACATCGTTTACCCTTCCAAATAGCCTCTAGGACCTATTTTTTAACTATGCCGGTCACTAGATGTGAAACCGGTCAAAACTAGTCTAGAAACTATAAAAAGAGCTAGAGAGCTCATTTTTGAGGTGGATTCATGTTAGCTTGTTTGAGATTAGAGTTCTTTTGAGCTTGTAATAGTGATCTTGAGTAATAGAACTAATTTCCCACCTTCCATTGTGTCTTGCTTGTCTCTTCTTCGTGTGTGTGTATGTGTGTGTGCATCTTTGTGCTTCTCACCATCACTCTCACTTCATCTCACATTCACGATCTTCATATCACTCCTATCTCTTCCGCGGATTGACAATTAAGGAGGTGAAGGTTCTTAACGTGGTGCTTACCATTGTGCTAGAGCAACACCAAATTTTGCGCCGTTGCCGGGGATCGAGTCTAGGACGAATGTGTGATGGTAAGAGTATAGCAAGAAGTGGCGTTGGAAGGTAAAAATTTCAGTTTTTGTTGTTGTTTTCACTTAGTTTTTAGTGTTTTTCACCTTCCCCACACTCCATCTTCATCATCGCATCATCATCTTCATCTCCAAAAAAATCAGAAGATTCACCATATCCACCCATTCACCTCATTTCCCCTCATTTGTGAATGCGAGAGAGCAAGAGAGAATTTTTGTGCTTGTGTGTGCTTGTGTTTTCTTGAGTTTTCTTGCAGGTACAGAGCTCCAGTGCATCAGGAAAGCTTGGAAAAGGTAAAATTTTACTCTCTGTCAAAGATCTGCTGAGTGTGGCGGACCATCGCGATGGTCTGCAACCTTCGGAATTCTTGGTAGGCGACCACACCACGAGGCAGGCGACCCTTGCGCATCTACGAATCCACTGTTGCATCCCAAAAATTCACACTTTGGTGGACCATCGCGATTGGCTTGGACCATCGCGATTGTGTCGCACCATCGCGATAGGCTCACGCCATCGCGACGGCTCGGCCGGACCATCGCGACGGTCCACTTGGACCATCGCGATTGTTCAGCTGACCCCGGACCATCGCGATTGGCTCATGCCATCGCCACGACAGTGCCACGTGTCATGATAGACCATCGCGACGGTTCATTTATCGGACCATCGCGACAGCCCAAAATCGGACCATCGCGATTGGCTCACGCCATCGCACATGTGACCATCGCGACGGGTCACCCCGGACCATCGCGATTGTCCACCTTTGACCGTTGACCGCGCCATCGCGATTGTCCGCCTGATCACGCCATCGCGACGGTTCATTTTTCGGGCCATCGCGACGGTTCGACCTCACGCCATCGCGATCGTTCACTTCGGACCATCGCGACGGTTCATCTTTTCGCGCCATCGCGATTGTCCAAATTCCACGCCATCGCGATGGTTCGCTTGGACCATCGCGACGGTCCCAGACCATCGGGATTATCCACCCCCATCGCAAATTTAGGGTTCCATTTTTTGACCAATTTTGGGGGTATTTTTGAGAAATTTTTGGACCATTAGACTCATAGGAGACCCCTTAGCTCATATTTGGAGAAAAACCTGATTGTCAGTTTTTACCCCCCAGGGCCTGAACGCTCATAACTTTTTCATCCGAAGTCCGTTTTTTGAGCTTAATAGCTCGTTAGAAAGCTCTTGACGAGTACTACGTGACCTCAACTGTTCTTTTCATAAAGAATACATCTATTTTTGGATAAGCAATTGGGAGGTTCACCTAGTTTGGGACCAGAAAGCCAGGGGGCAAGTATTGAAAATTTGGGCAAAAAGGGAAGGGACCTAAAAGGTGTATATACTCAAGTGTTTGATCATCTTGTGAATTGGTCTAATATTGGAATTTTCCAGGTCTAGCAAAGGCAATCAAAGGCAAGCAAGCAAGGCAGTGAAGACAACAAAGCTTGGGAAGCGCGGCTTCTTGGGCATCAGAGCAACCAGAAAAGACGACTCAAGGTTGGAAGATTACTCAACCCCCTCAGTCAATTCTTAGCTTAGGCTAAACGTTAGCATTGTGGATTTAAGTCGATAGGAACGCCTCAAGTACAAGAGGATTAAATTTGTCAAGTCCAAGACTAAAGATAAAGGTGTGTGACGAAAACCTAAAGGAAAGAACATAAGTCTGATGGAACGAGAACTCAAAATTATAACGGAAAGTCGAATTCCTGACGCATATATTAAGACAAGAATCCAAAGAAAATTAAAAAGAATTAAGAAAGTAATAACAAAGAACCATTGATGATCTAAGTGTGTAATTGAGTGTGCAAGGAAGAAAATTAATGAACCTTAGATCAGGGAGACACATAGGAAAGTCGGACCGACGAAGCCTCAGATCATCAGAGGCAAGTGTAAGGACTACTGCACGATCTTGGGCTCAGCAATTGAATAGTAGTTATCCCTACGAGTTGAGCTCAGAATCAAGTGATTCAGAAATGGCATTTAGCACAGACAGACCAGAAGGAGGGTCTAATGTAGCATATTTAGAAAAACCTGAAGGACGCTATAGAACACAATTAGAGTTTCTCCGAACCAACCGATTAGGTGCTCGCATCTATGAGGATGGTTTGCGAAGGCAAGTGGTGCAACTGCACAACCCTGATCAACCCATTGGATTGGAAAGACCAGTGGTGAAATTTGAGAGAGACGCGTACATAGACAAGGGAGGAACCATGTACGTCGCAGCCAAACGATACTAATGAGTTTGGCACAATTCAATTAGAGACGGAAGCGAAATTTCAAGGAAAAGAACCGTTAGAAGAACCTAGAACACCTAGAGGGAAATCCGTATTAACAAGAGTACTCATCCCAGAGTGGATCCCTCAAGATAACAGGAGCACCGAGTTGTTCGTAAATAAAGAGACAAATGAAGCCTTTTGGAGGTACAGAAAGGAACACCCTGGTGAGGTAGGCATCATTACGATTTATGAATTCAAGGACCCAGATACACCTGGAAAGGTGGTATACCTGGATGAGACTTCGAAAAGAGTCTTTGTGGTGCCTGACCGCGCTAAAAACACATACACATGGAGAGGTGAATTGGTATTCCCTCCATCTAGAACGAACATGAATACAAGTCAACAAGGGGCAGGAACATCAGCAGCCCATGGAAATCAAAGAGAAGGAAATAAAGAGAGACCGGAAGTAAGCTTTAATCACCCCATAGGGAGAGATAGAACAACCACGGACACTAATAGAATGGATAGACAAAGAGATCATGGAATACCAGGCGGTAGAGAGGATTTTCCTCTACCTAGACCACGTGAACACGCAAGAGTATTGAGACCCACTCAATTAGTAAAATCAATGAAAAATTATTTTGATGGGACAGGAGATCCCTATGATCACGTTGCAGAATTCAAGCAAGTACTAAGAGCAGAACAAGTCGAGGACATGTTCACGCAATACAATGCATTTGGACTAACGTTAAAGAATACCGCTTTAACTTGGTTTCAACCATTGCAACAAAGGCAATTTAGAGACATCCATCACTTTTTAGAGTCATTCATCATTGAATTCTCTAAAAGTGGGATTAGACATGACACGTCTTCGTTGATTCATAGCTTTAAACAAACCCCTCAGGAAACAGTTAGACTGGCAGGACGTAGATTCAGACAATATGTCGAACGATGTCCAATGCAAGAGCTACCCTCACAAGCCAAGCAAGTATCACTGTTCCTGGATGGCTTGTTGAGCGCTAAATTACGCTCCTATGTGTACCTAAAGGAAGCCAGAACGCTAGAGGAGTGTGTAAGAATATGTATAGACATCGAGGACAACCTAGGAGAGGAATTAGAACTCTCAAAGGTCTATAAGGACTCAGATTGTTCTTCTCTCGCATCCACAAAATTGTCTAATTCGATAGAGGACCTAGCAGAAAAAGTGGCCCAAAAACTAGGAGTTTCTAGTAAACAGGTGCCCAAGCTGCCAACTAATGTACGTTGTTACACTTGTGGTGGAAATCATTTGGCAAACGTGTGCCCCACTGCACCTCAACCTCAAGCCAACCCTAGTGGCCAATATTGCACAATTGAGAGAAGATACACGAATCATACGGCTCAGGACTGCCCATACAACAAACAAACTGTGAGACAGAACTACCCGCAAACATACCAACAGCCAGGTAGGTATCAAGGCCAATACAATGCTCAGCCTTATTACTATAGGCCTCCTCAGAACTACCCATACCAGGCTCAACAGAGACCTCAACCCATCTTAGCTCAGCAGCCACCCCCACCAGCGAATGTCATCTCAGTCAAATACGCTGCTGCAGAAGAGAACCTAAGTAGGGCCTTAGTGCCTTCTTCACCCTTGATCACAGAAAGTGACCCGAACTCAAACAGTTTTGACTCTACGCATGTAACTAGTCCACCCGCTTATTACACGGAGTCACCAGAACATGTGGAGACATATCATTATGATAGTCCACCAATGGAACCTAGTTGGGAGCCAGATTATACTAATGTGATGTACACAAACCCAAACCCACGGCCCCAATTGAGACAACAGAGACCACAGGGCCCTAGAGGACCATGCTTTAGGTGCCAAGGAGATCACTTCATAAAGGATTGTCCACATCCCCCAATAGCAAGGCAATCACAGTACTATAGCATCCAAGGCTTTTGTGCCGATTGTGGCAAAGAGCACCGAAGAACGAATCACTTCCTAATGGACAGGTCACGCAAGTGTTGGAACTCCCTTCTTTTCCAAAGCAGAGCGTCCATCCGACCTCTCTACCTCCACCACGACAGAGTCAACCACGACGAAGGAACCCAGACCGACGGCAACATCAGAAGACACAACAAGAGAAGCAGTCTAGGCCACCCAAAGGAAGCGGCACCAGACAAATATGGGTGCCAAAAGGACAAAAAGCACCGAAGAACTCCAACCAAGCAGAGATCGACAAGCAAAAGGCAGGGCAGAAACAGAATCAGTATCCACCATCCCCTCGACCTTCTTCTACAGGTCCGAGCATTCGACAAATTTGGATCGCCAAGAAATATCTTACCCATAGACCCACGCCCACGCAGATTTGGGTACCCAAACCATGTATCATAGCTCAACCCTTAAGCCATGTAATATATACCCCTCACAAATCTTTCCATCCCTTAATACCACCACACCCGATACTACCTTTTGCCCCTCAGCAGCAACCCACCACCCACCCAAAGACTCTTAGGAAATGGATACCGAAGCGTGTCCAACCGTCTCCCCCTAACCCCATGTCTGACAAAACTACCCCCCCGACTAACATACAACCTTGTAATAAATCACTAACCTTTAAACCTTGTATAAATTCACCCACCATCATAACACATCACTCATAATCTCATCTCATCAAGAAATGTATGCATGATCTGAAACGTGTAGGTGTCTAGAGACCTGCACTAGTGCTGCAAGAGGCATTGCATCCATCACATCACAGCACTTGGCTACACGGGTTACGCATCAGTTATGGAAAGGGATTGCGGTCTCACTTTAATGGGATCATAATTAATTTCCATGCTAATGTGTTAATCTTTTGTAGCAGATCTTTCTCATTAGCGCACCAGTCATCATGCAAACTGACGCAGGACCATCAGGAGCAGGCCCCAGTGTGGCTGCGGTGCCCCTCAATGTGTTACTAGCAGAATCCCACCCGACTGCTCCACCGCCAGAATTCCAAGGATTTCCAGGGCCCATGTCGATCGACAACCCACCTATGGGCTACACAGAAAAGATACACCGTAACTCTCACTGGTTTCAGGGACTTGCAGGACCCTTAGCGGACGCGGATTTTATATTTGAATCCAATTTGACGTTTGATGACCGCACTTGGGGAAAATACCAATTCTTCTCCAGAGAGTTCGAAGCCCTACAGAACACCCAGGACTTAACTCACGTTTGGGCCAGAGCCGGCTTCACGGAGTATTTCAGTGATCCTCTGCCCAAACCCGACTTTTATAGGTGTTATTATTTAATCACTACTTTGCGGGCCTCAGAGAATAAGGATATCCCAGGAACTTTTATTTTGCCCTCTCTAGTGGATGATCCACCTTACAAAAGGTTTTACCTCTCAAAGGATTTAATCAGAGCTACCATCAAAATTCATGGCACCCACACGCCCACAGATCGAGAAAGATTAATTCCAGACCCTATGAAACGTGGGGATGTCACTAAGTGGGAGGAGATCTCAGCAATTACACCTGAGCTGTCAAAGCCGCTACGGATATGCATGCAACACTTCGCATTCCCCGCTCAGGACAGATTTACCATGCCACATAAAAGAATATGGTTTGGATTGTACTTGGCATGTATGGGACCTCAGACGGTTGATCTGGCGAGCTGGATCATTGATCAAATGTATTTGGCACAACACAGATGGGAACGCAAGAAAGTGCTTAATGGATGTTGTGCGCTCACAAGAATTGTTTATATGTGCTTGGCCTATGATTTGCCAATTGAACGTGCATTAACAGGAGAAGAGCTGAAAGCATTCAAAGGAACGATGAAGAAAGCCAGGAAGCCCAGCAGAACACGGGCAGGTAAGCGCATGAGAGGCACCATTCCTTGCCTCCAAGTGCCAGAGTCACCATCACCACAACCCTCTCCAGCACAATCACCGACAGAAGCCGCTCCCACAGTGCAACCTATTCGCATAAGGTTGTCTAGACCAGTGGTCACGGAGGGCACTACTAGTGCCGCTGCACCTCAGGCAGCTGCAACCACAGAACCCACCACCACGACAGCAGAAGCTCCCACCACTATTGGTGCGGAAGCCTTTTCTTTCCCATTACCACACATGGAGGCAGAACCAATAAACACAACATTCGATTTTGAGATGCCGGATGCATTCTCAAATGAGTTCCAGTTTTCAGAGGCACAAATGTTCTCTCAAGAATATGAACGCCCCAGCTACCCTACCACACCGCGGGATCTGCCACAGGGACAAGTTGTGTCTAGCTCTGATGATGAACGAACAGCCACAGATGACGATGAAGCTAGCCAGGGCACGCATGATTCCCAAGAACAAGAACAGACAGATGGCCAAGGCCAACAAACCGATGCACACGGTGACACCAGCAGGCATGAAGAGGAGACTTTCGAAGCAGCAGCTTACACGCTGGCAATCAAGAAATTATATCGTACGATGGAGAAAGTTTGGGCACGGAAGAAATTAACTGAAGAAGAGAGCCAGACCCTAATCGAACAAGAACTAGTCTCCAGAGGATTTGAAGAAGTCTACATCAGAGGGTTTAGAGAACTGGTCCAATCCATCGGCCCGGTCGAAGCATTGAGATATTTACAAAGGAAGCCACTTCCTCAATATGACCCTCGCAGAATTCGCCTGTTATCGAAGCCCGGTGAATATATTCGAGTTCCGGTAGGTGCTCAATCATCCCACCAGGCGCAAGATGCACGCTTACGTCCGGAAAGACCCATCACTGAAGAAGCTATCCTAGTTGACTCCCCACCACGTACTACTGTTGTACATACTACCACTATCCTTGAAATAACATCCACACCATCTACTCCTCTCTCACCTCATGTTTCACCAACCCATCCTGTATCCCCAGCACACCCACCTACTCCTCCCACATCCACACCAGTCCACGGCAACATAGCCACACCCTTTGCCCTGCCCATTCATGCCACCATGCCCGTACCCACCCCGCCTCGTCTACATGCTAACCCTTTCGCCCCTTCATCCTTCCCATCTTTTCCCCCACCTTTAAGACACCCTTTCACCTTTCTAACCCCACTAACATTCTCACCAGTTTCACCTCCTCAACCCACCATAAACCCTATTTCCCCTTTTTACCAAGCGGCTCCAACCATTCCCCCTGTAAATTACTCTACATTTGTAAATCCCGTCTTCACACCTACACAACCACCCACTTACACACCGCTTTTCACAGTCACCGCACTTGACACGTCAAATGACATGGACATATCACCACCCACCGCACCAGCACCCACTCCACTCACAGCACCATCATATTTAGGTACGTCACAATTTTCCACGATCACCACTGCATCCACCTTCCCAACCCCATTTCCCATTCCCGCTGCATCTACTTCCACTGCATCCTCACTTAGCACTCCATTACTACTATCGCCAACCATAGACGCTGCACTTCAACAAATGTTCACATGCATGTCACAAGTACGAGATGAGTTCGCATCTTTGGGCAACAATTATCAACAGCTGCAGAGGACGACCAACGAATTACAGTCGCAGCTTAATTCATTATCAATCGAGAATGCCTCTTTAAATACACGATACCAAGAACTAAGAGAGGCATATCATAAGCTAGAGCTAGAAAGTGAAGAGAAAACAAAAGAAGCCACTGCTCATCTGGACAACCGGCTTCGAGCCCAAACAATTAGAAACGCGACGCTGACAAGGAATATGGGTTTACTCAGGAGGCACCTAGCCACAGCCAAGGAGGAGAACCAGAGACTCCAAGAGCAGAACAGAGAAAATTTGGAAGCGGCATTGGACCATCCTGAACAACCCTTAAGTCCTAGCAGATTCAAGGCAATCCCATCCGAATCGATGCGGATGTTGCTAGATGACCATGTTCGACTGCTAGAGGACTATGATCGAATGAACGAAGAGCATCAGAAGCTAAAAGAAGATCACAAGTTACTACAGCTCAGAGAACCGGCACCACAACAAGTACAAGTGGCAGCAGAAGTACCAGAACCTGTGGACCCCTCTCCTGACCTCATAGAGGAACTCAACGCATTACGGGCCCAGGTAACCACTCTCCAATCACGCATAGATGTATACAAAGCACCACCACGGCCTGATTCCCCACCGGAGATCCCAGCTGACGACGAGAACATAACCATTCCGGTGGAGGAAACGTTTGAAGAAGCATACGAGCCAATACCCATCCCAGGCGGACAAGTCACGGCCGAAGGCCAAATGACCTATGAACTTCCTACCCCCGCGTGGATGAAAACGATCGAAGAACTTGGAACGACACATTCGGCCAGAGTAGAGGCACAGTTACATGCCATGGCCATGATTGAAGAGAGAATCTTACAATCCCCCTTCTTTGCTCATTTGGCCCCCCGACGCTATATATCTGGGCATGAGCTGCAGTATAAGCCATACTTCATGTTAATGGCTGAATATCAACTAGCTATAGAGAAAGAAACCGGCATGAAACCCACGCATGCTACACAATTCGAGCCGGCGGACTTGCCACCAAATGCGCAAAGAGGAGAAATCCATCAACCTGATTGGCGCAAAGACCTCCTCCAGAAGTACCCAGAAATGATGAGCACATGGGTGAAAGCGCCCTTACATTTAAAGTATAATCCTTGCTGGGGACCAGTACCACGACGCCGCTCCTGGACTGCATTTGCTATCAAAGTACAAAACAATAGGCAGTGTCAGGATTGGCTGAATTACCCCTACTTCAAGCCGCCCACCGAGTTGCCCACTGTTGGTTATATGATGGCTACAATCCGTCACTGGCTCCCTCGCCTGAAGCATATGGATGATATCGCCGCGCATATGACTGTCAAAATTTTTGACATGATGCAAATGATATTTAAAGTTTTCCGACGCGTCAAGGCACCGCATGTAAACACCCCCGGATTTGAGCATGGTAACTTTGATCTAGTATATGACATGAGCACAACGCCATCGCTCTGGGTGTGTTATGCCTGGCACTGTAGAATAAAATACCTCCCGGCATGCTACAAACAAACCTTTGAAGAGATGTTCACCACCGGGTTTTGGGAATACCATTCCGAGGTATTCATCAGCAGGCCCACACATTTATTGCAACTTTTTGCCTGTGAGCGAATGGTTTATTCCACGCATTATCAACTCCCGCCACCCGACGAACCGCAACCGATCGACTGGGAGAAGCTTGAGGCTGATCTGGCCCGAGGCATTCGAGTATCTGAGCACACCCTCGCTCACGACCTCCTACAAAACTACATCCGGCAGACCGCACAACAAGGTTCTGTCGAGGATGACAGAAGCGAGAGGGAGGGGGGTGTTGGAAGCAGTCAGAGGCACAGTCAGAGGCACAGACGACATGGAAGCATGTAAAGACGGAGCAGGGAGCCAGTCGGATCATTTTTTCAAACAATTATGTTTTTATTACCTCTTCAAACATCCAACAGTGATTTTCATCACTCTTGTAACATATGTAATATAGACAAAACCCCATTTTGTAATTCATAGCTCCATTTTGTGCAAGCCGAGGAGTCCTCGAGCTTGAGGAGCTTAGGTAGAATGCTCGTAACAATTTTCGTTATTTTTAGACATCGTTTACCCTTCCAAATAGCCTCTAGGACCTATTTTTTAACTATGCCGGTCACTAGATGTGAAACCGGTCAAAACTAGTCTAGAAACTATAAAAAGAGCTAGAGAGCTCATTTTTGAGGTGGATTCATGTTAGCTTGTTTGAGATTAGAGTTCTTTTGAGCTTGTAATAGTGATCTTGAGTAATAGAACTAATTTCCCACCTTCCATTGTGTCTTGCTTGTCTCTTCTTCGTGTGTGTGTATGTGTGTGTGCATCTTTGTGCTTCTCACCATCACTCTCACTTCATCTCACATTCACGATCTTCATATCACTCCTATCTCTTCCGCGGATTGACAATTAAGGAGGTGAAGCTTCTTAACGTGGTGCTTACCATTGTGCTAGAGCAATAGGGCGACATCTAGTAAGGGATAGACAAAGCCTTAGGTCTTCAGAGGCTAGTGTCAACCACACTGCTAGGTCGTGGGCCCAGCAGTTGAGCCACCACTCATACTACCCAAGTTCTGAGACTAGTGAATCCGAGATGTCTCAAGGTATGGAGAGACCTACAGGTAGTTCAGGAGTTCCATACCTGCACAGGGTATAAGGCCCTTACAAAACGCAGTTGGAATACCTTAGGACCAACCGATTAGGTGCCAGCATCTATGAGGATGGCCTAGGAAGATCTGTGGTACAGATTAAGAATCCTGATCAATCCATTGGATTAGAGCACCCAGCTGTCAAGTTTGAAAATGGAGCATACTTGGACAAAGAAGGAACCATATACGTAGTCACCAGTCACCTAGATAGGAGGGACGAATTTGGAAATGTGATCCCCGAAGCAGACTGAGGTGACCTGGAGCAAGGAAACATGGGTGCAGAACCTAGAACCCCTCGAGGTAAATTGGTTCTCACTAGGATTATCACACCGGAGTGGATTCCCCAGGATAATAAGAGCATAGATTTGCTCTTCAATCGAGAGACTGACGAAGCCTTTTGGAGGTACAAACCTGATCGGCCAATTGATATAGGAACAATCATGATCTATGAGTTTAAGGATCCTGATAGCCCAGGTAGAGTGACCTACTTAGATCACGCTTCGGAGAGGATCTTTGTGGTGACAAAAAATGATAGGCATGCTTACACCTGGAAGGGTGAATTCGTTTTCCCCCAACCAAGATCGAATGTATCCTATGGTCACCCTGGAGCTGGAACATCCCAAGCTCATGGAATGCAAAGAGACAGAAGTAGAGATAGACCAGAAGTAAGCTTTGCCAACCCAGTGGGTAGAGAAAGAACGAGGACGGAAACAAATAGAGTAGAACCTGAGATACTTAGAGCTCACAGGAATCAAAGAAATGCGGATGAGTTCCCTCTACCACGACCTAGAGAGCACACAAGGACTTTGAGACCGACTCAGCTAGTTAAGTCCATGAAGAACTACTTCGATGGCACTGGAGATCCATACGATCATGTGGCTCAGTTTAGGCAAGTCCTGAGAGCTGAACAAGTGGAGGATCTATTCACGCAGTACAATGCCTTTGGTCTGACCCTTAGGAACACTGCCCTGACATGGTTTCAGCCACTAAATGAGAGGTAGTTCAGGAGCATAGACCAACTCCGAGAGGCTTTCATTATTGAATTCTCTAAGAGTGGCATAAGGCATAATACTTCCTCGCTGATTCACAGCTTTAAGCAAACCCCTCAAGAAACCGTGAGACTTGCAGGAAGAAGATTTAGGCAATACTTAGAAAGATGCCCTATTTCGGAGCTACCCACACCAGCTAAGCAAGTGGCTTTATTCCTGGATGGATTGCTAAGTACTAAATTGAGATCTTATGTGTACTTGAAGGACCCTAGGACCATAGAAGAGTGTGTGCGCATGTGCATTGACATCGAGGATAACCTAGGGGAGGAGTTAGAGCTTTCCAAGATATACAAAGATTCGGATAGTGCCTCTAACCTCTCTTCCACACAATCCACATCAATCGAGGAACTTGCAGAGAAAGTAGCTCAGAAGTTAGGTGTCACTAACAAACAAATCCCAAGGTTTGCCCCTGTGAAAAGATGCTATACTTGTGGTGGCGACCACATGGCGAACGTATGTCCCATTATGGCTCAACCCCAAGTTAATCCTAGTAGCGAGTACTGCACCATAGAACGAAGGTACACCAATCACACCGCGCAAGATTGCCCCTACAATAAGCAAACCGTTAGGCAGACGTACCCACAGCCATACCCTCAACAAGGAAGATACCAGAAACAGTACCCACCTCAGCAGTATGCTAGGCCTCAACAAACCTACCAACCCTACCAAAACCAAGAAAGGCCTCAGCCTGTGCTAGCACAACAACCCCCAGCTCCAGCTAATGTGATTCCGGTAAAGTATGCTGCTGCAGAAGAAAACCTGAATAGAGCTATAGTCCCTGTGACACCAGTGCTTTCAGAAAGTGATCCCAGTGACCATAGCTTCGATTCTACACATGTTGATAGCCCCCAGGCTTACTACATGCAATCTCCTGAACATGGTGAGTCTTACTACAGTGAGGAACCGAGTGAACCTATTTGGGAGCCTGAATATGCTAATGTCATGTACACAAACCCCAACTCTAGACCTCAACCTAGGCAGATACGACCCCCTTTTCCTAGAGGACCATGCTACAGATGTCAGGGAGATCACCTCATTCGTGATTGTCCCTTGCCTCCACCTACACAACCCCAGTCGGTGATAATCCAGGGCTATTGCCAGGAGTGTGGAAAGGAGCATCTCTTACGAGATTGCCCAAAGAACCCCAATAATATGCCAAAAATCACTCCTATCAACGTTATTGGGTTAGTTGTAGACTCCATAGGGAGTGTGACTTCCACTGCACCAGTACAAGTAATCACTAGAGCCCAAGCCTTGCAATAGAACCAAAGCGTAGGCCAGGAAAAAAGCCCAGAAGTTAGTGAAACAGAGAGCACGACAAAGAAGAGGACTAGAGCTTGGAGAGATAGTCGTGAAAGAATGAAACGGCAATGGGCAAAAAAGATGAGTGAACTCGAGGAAAGCCTCAGAGAAACAATGGCCAGGATAACTGAACTCACATCTCAAACTCCCTCTCACATTACCCCACTTCCACCATTCCCAACTCCATCCGACCCGCCACCTTCCGACCCGCCTCAACTAATTCCACCACCCCCTAGAGTAGGATCGGTCCTAGCAGATCCCACTCCCGAAGACCTTAATATGATGCTTAAAGCATATCAGGCCAGAATCCAAGAAGGGCCAAACGTAACTGATCATGAAAAGTGTTACCCAAGAGCAGAACTGGAGTTAGAACGAACCAAAATTTATGCTAAGATGGTGGAATTGGCTCAGACCATGTTTGAGGCAAGTCACCTATTTAACATCTCTAGTTCAGTGAAGACACAGTTGCACTTTGATGGACTGTTAGAAAGAATAGAGAAGCTGATTGCACAATCAAAAAAGGAACCCGCCTCTCAACACAAGGACAAGGCAAGTGAAAGATTAAGCATTCCTGCTCAGGAAGCCTATGTGCCTGAAGCCTATGTGCCTAACTCTACGGAGCCAGACACATCACCTTCTATGAATCGGTTCACACCAGAATTCCTACGCGAGATTCAAGAAGACAAATGGGCTAAAGAGAGTGAATTCCCTCCTCCTATTGAACTTGTGGATGATGCACGCGACCAATTCCCACAAGACATCCCATCCATTTATGAGGAGCAGGAGAGCACCCACTCTCAGGACAGACTAGACTTTGAGTCTAACTCTCTACAAGAATTACCCCGCTTCCCAGGCCCATGGGAAGCTAAGTCTACTTGTATGAGAGCACCCACGGTCATGGTACGAAATGAGGACTCAGTCTTACCTAGGAACACAGAGGTAGTGAAAAACACTAAAGTGCAGTGCAATCTCAAGTTAGAAGAGCTACTCAAGGTTAGACTTGAATTATGGAAACATGTCGCCAAACAAGTACCAGAGATAGCAAAACCTCGTTCCCAGGTAGGATCCCAAAGGACAGTGCCAGAAATACCCTTGGATAAGATAGGAGATATGTGTGAAGGTGAAGAAGGGAACACATATCTTCCCATTACCTACCAGGAGTACACCACCAAGGCAGTTTTGGACTCAGGTGCAGGAGTTGCAATTGCCACCACTTCCCTATGGAAGCGTTGGGGCAAGCCAGCACTCAGGCCAACGAGAATGAAATTGCAGATGGCCGATGGTCATATTGAGAGACCCTTAGGATTGCTAGAAGGAATAACTCTCACCACCTGTGGTGTCGAGTTTGAGCATACATTTGCTATATGTGACTTCAGCAAAAATCATGCCTATGAGATGATTTTGGGAAGACCATTTATGCGACAGTTGCAAGTGGTACAGGACTGGGGAACCAACTCCTTGTATTTGCAACACTTAGGTGTTACAACCAAAGTAAATCTCAAAGATTACTCTCATAGAGATGTACCTCCCATACAATGGAATCCCATCCATAGAGCCAAAGATGATACAGAATCGATGCATTCCATAGGGTCAGGATCCTCATGGATGCATGAAGACACTCACTTATGGATGTGTAAGGTAGCAGTAGAAGAAGAGAAGAGAGAGAAAGCCAGAGAGGTAGGTGCAAAAGAAAACCATAGATCAATTCAAGACCCAGCCTATGCACCTGTAGTCTTTCCTGATGAGGAATTTGAACCCTATGGCTGGGCAGAAATCCTAGCAACAATGGATGTAGCCATCAATGAAGAACAATGGACACCTCACTGTGATGAGGATGGCTATGACATTTCAGTCTTCTCCATAGAGCCAATCCTGGGAGAGGCAGTTCTAGAAGAATGCGAACCTAGCCCTGATGCACTTAAGGATGCAAGTGACTCCGATCTAGAGTCAATCATTATGGACCCACCTTTTGCATCAGATGAAGAATACTTCCATGAAGTAGAATTTCAACCCCAGAGGCATGGAGAGCTTACAAATGATGTAAGATTAGCCACACATGTGACCCCGAAGGAAGAAGGAAAGAAACGAAAGAAGAGAGAAGTCTCACCAGAGGAGGAAGAATCTTTGTTTGAGGTCCCGGAAAATTTTAAGAAGTATGAGATAGATGACAGGAGAGTCATGATCAGAATGCCGAAACGAGAGGCACAATCAGGAGAGGCCTATGATAACAAAGAAACCACCAAGAAAATAGTAGTGGCCCTAGAAGAAGGAGAGGAGAGATGCACATACATAGGCCATGACCTAACAGAGGAAGAAGAGCATGCGTTAATAGCCTTGCTAAGAGAATACAGAGATGTATTCGCTTGGAGTTACAAGGATTTGAAGGGTGTTGACCCAGACATATGCTCACACACCATCCCCATGACTTCAGATGCCAAACCCTCTAAGCAAAAGCCCTATACATATAACGATAATTACGCTGCTAAGATCAAAGAGGAGATAGATAGACTGGTCGAAGCTGGATTTATCTATGAAATTGAGCACACTGAGTGGGTATCCCCCATCGTAGTGGTGCCCAAGAAGAATGGCAAGCTGCGTGTATGCATTAACTTGAAGAAGGTTAATGCAGCCACAATTCGAGATAACTATCCGCTTCCCATCACAGAACATCTCTTAGAAAGAGTAGCAGGCAAGGAAGTGTACAGCTTCCTCGATGGATTTTCGGGCTACAATCAAGTAGCCATAGCTCCAGAAGATCAGCATAAGACAGCTTTTGCCACTGAATGGGGCATTTTTGCCTTTAGAGTAATGCCATTTGGGCTTACCAATGCACCAACAACCTTCCAGAGGCTGATGTGCCATGTGTTTAAGGAGTTCCTGAGGAAGAATTTAGAGGTCTATGTTGATGATCTTTGTGCTCATTCCAACATTAGACAAACCCATATTCCTGAACTCAGACAAATCTTTGACAAATGTAGAGAATATCAAGTGTGCCTAAACCCAGAAAAGTGCGCTTTCATGGTCAGGCAAGGCAAGATTCTAGGGCACATAGTGTCAAAGAATGGCATATCTACTGACGAAGAGAAAGTGAGAGCCATAGCAGAGCTACCTAGGCCAAGGAATGTCAAGGAAGTACAAGCTTTCATGGGGCATTGTGGTTACTACCGCCGGTTCATTCACATGTATGCTGTCATTGCAAAGCCCATGTACGGACTTCTAACTAACTTTGAATGGACTAATGAATGTGAGAATTCCTTCCAGGAGCTTAAACGAAGATTATGTTCAGCACCAATCTTGACCACACCAGATTGGAACAAGCCATTCCATGTTAATGTGGATGCATCCAATTTTGCTATTGGGTGTGTACTTGCGCAACCTACTGGTGAAGGTAATAAGGATCTTCCAATTGCCTACGCTAGTAGACAATTGAATGCAGCTGAACGAAATTACACCACCACTGAGAGAGAAGGCTTAGGCATGGTATATGCAGTTAAGAAATTTAGACACTATTTGCTTGCAAACAAGTTTAAATTTTTTACTGACCACCAAGCATTGTTATATCTCGTGAACAAGCCATGCAATACAAGAAGATTAGTAAGATGGTTTCTCTTGCTAATGGAATATGATTTTGAGGTTGTGGTAAGGAAAGGGAGGACTCATTTGAGAGCGGATCATCTCTCTAGGATCACATCTGGAGAAGCCCCACAAGGAGTGTTAGATGACCTTCCTGACGCTTACTTGTTTAATTTGGAAGTGGTGCCGCAGTGGGCTAAGCCATTGGTACCAGTGTTAACATATGGACCTAACCACCCAGTAATAGCCACACAGAATAGAGAGGTAGTAAAAGCCCAAAAGTACCACATCATGGCTGGAAGTATGTACAAGCACACAGATCAAGGGATCTTGGCTTGTTGTGTAGAAGAGGACGAGTATGCGAAGTGGTTGCAATTAGCACATGTAGGTGCATTAAAGCAACACTACTCAAAACAACGAACCCTACAGACACTAAGGAGACTCGGAGTGCATTGGCCTACTAAGGAGGTTGATGTCCAAAAGTTGTGCAAGGAATGCCCAATCTGTCGCACTAAACCACCTGTGGAACATGCCACTCTTTATCAAGTGTCCATAGTGCCGGATTGGAGTGAACCTCTAGTATCCTTCCTGAGGACAAAAACATTCCCCCCAGACATGACTCTGGCTAGGAAAAGGAGTTTAGAACAAGAAGCCCAGGATTACTCTCTCATTGGCGATAATCTATACAAACGTGGTAAAGATGGTTACTTGAGACTATGTGTCCATGAAAGTGAATATCTCAAGATCTTGGAAACTGCTCACCAAGGTGTAGGAGGAGGACACTTTGGACCAGATCGGGTGATCAAGGCAATACTATTTGCGGGCTTCTGGTGGCCGACCCTTCACATGGATGCACATACCTATGTGAAACGGTGTGATGTCTGTCAGCGAACTCAGTATCCTATACGCAAAGATGAGATGCCACTGAAACCTATGATGGGTGGACGTGCATTCTCTAAGTGGGGAATAGACTTCGTAGGTCCTATTAATCCCCCAGCTAAGGGTTCCCATGCAGAATATATCATTGTTGCAACAGACTATCTAACTAAGTGGGTAGAGGTAAAAGCCACAATGAAGAATGATGCTCAAACAACTGCTAAATTCTTGTTTGAAAATGTATTCACAAGATATGGGCTACCTATAGAGCTAGTAAGTGATAGAGGCACTCACTTCTTGAATGAAGTTATTGAAAATCTGCTCCAAGAATTCTTGGTAGTGCATAAGAAGTGTGCCCCCTATCACCCTCAAACAAATGGCTAGGCCGAAAGCACCAACAAGATCTTATGCAATGTACTGACAAAATTAGTGAACACTAAACGCTCTGATTGGGACAAACAGCTACACCATGCTGTTTGGGCATACCGAGTCGCCTACAAGACGGTACTCCAAGCCACCCCCTTTCAGATGGTATTTGGCCAAAACGCGGTGCTACCCTTGGACTTCTTGATACCTACATTGAAAGTAGCACAAGAGCACGAATGGACGGGTCATGAACTCTCCTCTAGACTTTTTGACCTTGAACGATTAGGAGAAACAAGATTGAGAGCAGCTGCAGGGATATATGCAGCTAAGAAGAGACAGAAGGCATACTTTGATGCCCATGTGAAGGATAAGGGCTTGAAAGCAGGAGATCTAGTTTTAGTCTACACATTGAAACAACACGCAAGGAAGCTAGAAAAGAGAGGCTACGGACCTATGACAATCAATAGGATCTCCACGAGTGGAGCAGTACAACTAGCCACTTTAGAGGGTGATGTTCTCCCAAACTATATTAGCGGATGCAGAGTCAAGTTGTATCAGGAACCCCTCACGGAGGAAATGCTAAGTCGACTCAATACTGCTAAGCAACGTAAAGAGGAGGAAAAACGAATTCGAGAAGAAGCTCAAGCAGAAGCCCTAGAGCGCATACGGAGAATGAAATTAAGAAGACAAGGTAGAGAGCAACCTGTGCCAGATGCATATGCAGATCCAGGATATCACGTGGCTATGTGTGAAGTTTCAGGTGTTAGCTCACATAGGATAACTGATCGACGTCCTTTCATAACCTTAGATATAGGACAAGGAAAGAGTGCAAGGACTGTAAGAGCCTTGATTGACTCAGGTGCAGCCACTAGTGCTGTTAAATTGTCTTACTGTCAAGAGCTGCAATTAACTGTCAATCCTATGGAAGCATATCTCATAGGATTGGGAGGCGTGGAAACCCCTTGCATGGGCGAGGTGGAACTTCCCCTCTATATTCATGATGAGGCAATGACAGTTAAAGTACTAGTGTGTCAAGATGAGGACCTCACTGAACCCCTTGTCTTGGGTCAAGACTGGATCTATGACCAAGCAGTCAACTTAAACCTAAGAAGTGGACTTCTTCAGGTATGGGTGAATCAGACTAGAATTACAATTGAGTTAAATAATGGAGCACTCAAGGAACTAGAAAAGACACAGATTCGTGGTCCCTCCAGGTGTACACATGAAGTTGACCATGCTGTTCTTGTCCAAGGCTATGTGATACAGAAGAACGAAGATCTCAAAGAAGGAGTCAAAACCACAATGGAACTCCCTTCTTTTCCACACGCCAGAAGGAGGCAGCAACTAAGGGCAGATCAATCACTGAAGACTCTCCAGGCGAGAGACCAAAAGAACGCGTGAAGCAGAACAACTCAGCCGATGAAACAAATGTGGGTGCGAAAAGACGAGCTGCCGACCGCAACTAAGTCGCAACAACGGTCTCAACTTCCTATTAGTAATCAACGACTTGATGCTAATAAGAGGACTCCTAAAACCTCTGTGGAGAAAGTGAAATCCATTTGGGTACCCAAGAAGTCGATGAAGGCTGACCCACAATCAAGACAAATTTGGGTGCCTAAGGCTTGCTTGCGGGCTCAAATAACCCCACACAATTCACATCATACACAACAGGGTTCACTCGCTCAAGCAGCCGCCACCCACCCTTGTCTGATATACTCGAATACACTGCCACCTAGAAGCACGCACAGACTCACTCATAGATGGGTCCTTAAACAGCCCCCTTTTTCAAGTAAATACCCTATCACACTTTCTAGAGCCTCCACAAAGTCAAACTCAAAACCTATCCGTTGCATTTGGCAACCTAAAACTTGTAATAAACCCCCGGACCCCAATTGTAAATCCATGTCCACCTACTAACTACTTCACTCTCACATCACATCATTCCGCTTAGCTCGTAGGTCTACCCAATTTCTAACTACATACACTAGCACCGAGCACTTATTAACCCCTAACCTCTCCCGAACTTTAGGTTAATGTTGTAACAGGGAACACCGTGTCATTTTTGTGTCCATTGCAATGTTAACATCTATTCATATATTCTCACAGAACCAGCTGCGAAGTTTTCAACATGGCTGAGGCAGGAGGAACTAGCTCTCACACAGAAACAAGCCCGCAAGTGGTGGACTTAGACAGTTTACCCATTTTTCCTGAGACAAATGAAAGACCAGAAGAATTGCGGGCCATCAAAATCATACCTATTGCGGACCCTCCGCGTGGCCATACCATGCCCGTAGAAAAGACTTCCCACTGGTTTACTGAGGTGGCAGGACCCTTGGGTGAGGGAACGTACCTATGGGAATCAGAGTTGGACTTCAATGGGAAGCAAGGCAGATACCATTTCTTTACAAGAGAATTCGAGAAGTTACAAAATGCAGAAGGTCTACGTTCGATATGGGCAAAGGCAGGATTGGATGCATATTTCAGTGCACGGCTCCCAAAGCCTGACTTCATACGATGCTACTATCTCATCAACACCTTGACTCCAAACCAGAACCCAAAAGGTGCAAGCTCATTTGTGATTCCATCTCTGACAAAGGGGAATGAGCTCAAGAGATTCAGGCTATCAAACAACTTGGTGAGAGAGGCCCTAGATATGCGCGGAATGCATATTCCTACAGAAAAGGAAACCCTAGTACCGGATTACATGAAGAATCGAAGCCTCACCAAACTCAAGGACATGGTGTCCATGACGCCTAATATTGCAATACACCTTCGCATGTGCATGCAACACTTTGCTTTTCCTGCACAAGATAGATTCACCATGCCGCCCAAAAAGATTTGGTTTAGTTTGTATCTGGCAAAGACATAGAGCCTCACCATCAACTTACCCCACTGGATAATTGATCAAATACACCTAGCGCACAAACGATGGCCGCGAAAACAGGTTTTATATGGTTCTTGTGCTCTGACGAGAATCATTTATAGGTGTTTGGCTTATGACATTCCTATTCAACGGGCCCTAATGTGGAATCGTGTAGAGCAGTTTAGAGGCAGGACATCCACTGGACCCCCTTCTAAGAAGATGAGAGGCACTGTCCAAGTCCCATGTGCTCAACCACGTGGAGCCATCCTAACACCAAATGTCACCCCTCCACCCCGAAGAGTCCGACCATTCACACTCCGACTTCCAAGACGCAGCACCAATGGTTCCACCTTGATATTCCCTCCTATCCCAACCGATCTTGAATTTCCCAGTGGTGCACCTTTGGAAGAACTCACTAATGAAGATTTCGAACAATTATTACAAGATGTAGAGCTGGAGGCAGAAGAGGCACGACAAGTGGAGAACGTGCAAACGCAGGCCACAACCTCCCAAGCACCTGTCACCACAGTTGAAGTGGATGAAGAGGATGATGGAGATGAAGAACAGGAGGAAGATGAGGAGGATTATGATCAAGAGCATCAAGATGAGCAACAAGAAGTGCCAGAACTTGTAGGTGCACCAGCATATACAACTCAACTACAAAGGTTATACGACACAATCAAAGCAGTACAAGAAAGGCATCAACTCTCTCTTGTATCAGGTCAAGCTTTGATGCAAGAAATGCTATCAGATGAGGGGGTGGACCAACAATTCATTGACACCCTCAAATTAGTGTCAGAATCTTTAGGAGTTCCGGAGGCTGTTCACACTGCAGTCTGCCAGTCCGTGAGGTATGACAAACGCAGAGTTGACACATTACCACGAGCAGGTAAGACTATCAGGATACCCGTCACAGAACAAGAAGTACTTATTGAAACCACAGCTACCCCCACAACCACCACTGACCTCTCTGCTGAAACCTTCGTTCAGACATCACCCATCTCACCCCAGCATCCTCCATCACCACCTTCTCCACCCCCACCACCACCTCCCACCATGGAAGAAACGACAGTCATCACCTCTACCTTCACTTATAACCCATCCTCATTCACATCATTCTCATTTCGAGAACCCACCTCACAAGACACCCTCTTCTCCTTCGTCACCAATCCCTTGTACACTTCACCCCTTCTATCCTCCGAACCCATAACTGGCCATCCCATAATTCCAAGTGTGGTTGGAAACCCGGCACCTACCGAAGGCACCCTGTGTTTCCCAGCCTATTCCCCACTACGGATACCTTCATTCCATGACCCTCACTTCCCATCTGGCCCCTACACCTCTTTCAACCTGACCTCACCACCCCAATTCCCGTCCTTTGTGGAGCAGTTCATCTGCTCTCCAATGTTTCAGAGGCACATTTCTCCGATGTTCGCAACGACATCAATTTACACAAACACCACACTCACTTCACCTACCATACCCACCTACATGGTAGCCCCTGTACACACCACTTTGTCTGACCCAATGGACATTTCACCAACCACAACACCTCTCCCCACGATTCCACCATCTCCCCCTCCCTTACCCCCCACCTCACCACTCACATCATTGGCACACACAGCATTCACTACCCCCCTACCCAATCCCACCTCCCTTGCATTTCAAATTTTCCCCCTTGCATCTCATAATGTAAATAGCACGTTCAACACATTACTTCAGTGTGCACATCAACTACAACAAGAATACCATCAATTGGAAGAACGCACTGCTGCCCTCCAGGCAGAATCTCAACGTCTGCAAGCTAGAGTCACCACTCTTGAAGCTGATTACCAAACGCTCCTAACCGAGCATACAACCTTACAGCATGCTCACTCCGAATTGGAATCAAAGACATCAACAGTAGATGACCAAGCAATCAAGGAATTAGAAACAATGCTCCAAGCGCAAATGATATCTAATGCTACACTCAGACGCAACCTTGGGCTATTAAGGAAGCATATGGCAGCAGCACTAGAAGAGAACAAGAGGCTTCAACAACAAAACCAAGACAACTTTGAAGCGGCTATGGAAGGAACTGCAAGAGCAACCATTAGCCCTACCAAGTATAGAGTTGTACCATCGGAAGACATTCACATCTTACTTGAGGAGCATGCAAATTTCTTGGAGTCATATGAAAAGTTAGAGACTGAATGTGCAGACCTAAAGAAACAGATAGCCAGTGCCCCCACAGCTCAACAGGAGCCGGTAGTCTTGCAACACTCTCCAGAAGAATTAGAGACCCTCCGGAAACAGGTGACCGAACTCCAAGCGCGTCTCTTACCATATGAAAGGCCACCCTCACCAACTGAAGAACCAGAACCAGAAACAGTGGTGGAAATCCCCGTCGATGACAGCTATGAAGAGCCATACGAGCCGATGCCGACACCCGGTGGTCGTACTACAGAGGAAGGACAAGACACTTTAGAAATTCAAGTTCCAGATTGGGTCAAAAGGGTCGAGAAAGTGGGTAAGACACATGATGATCGTGTGGTCGTGCAAATGCAATCTCTCACAAATCTGGAAGAAACTGTCCTTCGGTCTTCTTACTTTCAAAATCTATCCCATCAACGGTTAATCACAACGTCAGAGTCACAATACATGCCGTATTTTGTCTTGCTACATGATTATAATGCAGAAGTCAAGAGACATACAGAGAAGGAGCCCACATTCGCCACTCAATTTGAGCTAGGGGATTTACCGACCGATGCACGTGCTGGCTCGATCTTCCAACCTAATTGGCATGCACGTCTACTAACCGATTACCCAGAGATGATGAGCACCTGGGCAACCATGCCACTATATATCAAGTATAATCCATGCTATTGCCCAGTGGTACGTCGCAGATCCTGGCAAGCATTTGCAATCAAGGTACGCAACAATAAAGAATGCTCGGCTTGGGTTAACTATCCATATTTTGCTCCGCCTCGGGGGACCCCAACCGTAGCCTACATGATATCAACAATTCGACACTGGTCTACTCGTCTAAATAATGTACCTAACATAGCTGCAAAAATGTGTATGAAAATATTCGAGCTCATGACCATTGTCTTAAAAACCTTTCGGAAGATACAAGCTCCATACATCTCTGCCCCTGGATTCTCTCAAGGTAACAAGGATTTAGTCTACGACATGAGCAAGACCCCCTCGGTCACTATAATCTTTGCTTGGCATGCACGAATAAAGTACTTACCCGCATGCTTCAAGCAGACATTTGAGGAAATGTTCTCTACGGGATTCTGGGAATATCATTCAGAAATTTTCATTCCCAGACCCACACATTTGCTACATCTATTCGCAGTAGAACAAGCGATTCATGCAGATCAGTTACGTCTGCCACACCCGGACATTCCAGGACCAATTGATTGGGATCATATGATGACAGACTTGGCCAGAGGACTACGCCTACAAGAACATCAGCTTGCCACTCAGGTTGTGGAATATTACATCCAACACTCCCAGCAACAAGGGTCTATCAGGGACGACAGACGCGAGAGAGGGGGGGGGGGGTGTTGAGAGCAGTATGGGCACCCAAGGACTGACTAGACAAGGAAGCCAGCGGAGAGAGTCAGAGCGAGGTGAAGGAGTAAGTAGACAAAGCAGTCGATGCAAATCTGGCAGATAGGCCCTTCAAATTTTTCCAAATCAACATCTTTATAACAGTGATTCTTATCACTAACAATCATTGTAAATACCATTTCATATTTTTGTAGCTCCATTTTGTGCACGCCAAGGAGTCCTTGAGCTTGAGGAGCCTTAGAAGTACCTACATATCAATTTTCGTATTTTTTAGACTCCGTTTAAGCCCTCAAATTGGCCCTGGAACCTAATTTTTAACTAGGCCGGACACTAGGTCTGGACAGGGCCAAAACCTAGTCAAAAACTATAAAAAGAGCTAGAGAGCTCATTTTTGGGGTGGAATTGTAATTGAAATGAACTTGTAAGAGCTTTTTGAAAGTAATCTAAGAACTCCATTGCTCCTCACTCTTTGTCTTGCCGAGTGTGCGCGTGTGCGTGTATGTGTGTGCATGCTTGTGTGCTTCTCACTCACGCACTTGTGCCTCCACTTACTCGAGGTCTTCATACCATCCTCACGTCTTCCCGGATTGACATTAAAGGAGGTGCTACTCATCACTGAGCTACACCACCTCGCCATCTCCATGAGTGACTTGTTCTTTAGTTCAACGACTCCATTCTATTGAGGTGTATATGGCACTGTATAGTGATGTTCTATCCCACATTAAGCCAGAAATTCATTAAAACTAGAAGACATATATTCCCCCCCCCCAATCAAAACGAAGGGTGCCGATTTCACATGCTGACAAATTTTCAGCCAAAACCAAAAACTGTTTGAAGCACATAAACACTTCCGACTTTGCCTTCAATGGATATACCCATGAATGCTAGGAAAAATCACTGATGAAAGTCACGAAGTAAACCTAGTTCCCAAAAGAAGGTGTATGCATAGGACCACATACATCACTATGTACAAGCTGCAATTTTTTAGTACAAATTGAACCATCTTTTGGAAAGGAAGAATGCTACATTTTGCCCAAAATACAGCCTTCACATACATGTTTATTGGGTGCCTCAAATTTGGACAAAGAGAACACCATTTCAGATTTCTGCAGGCGCAACAGATTAGCAAAATTTAGATGACCAAAGCATGCATGCCAAAGCTTTACATCTGACATAGCCTGAGAATCATGTACTACACATGCCAAGTCATTTATAGATCTTTCATAGTCTATGAGCTTATACAACCCATGAAATAAAATTGCAGAAGCAATAATGATGTCACCATTTGACAGATCATGAACTGTACATCTATCATCAACAAATTCACAAACAAATTGATAACAGATTTTTCTTGATCCTTGGCACAAACAAAGCATCTGACAAAGTGAAAGAACTACCATCAACAGTAGTCAAAATGATCTTACCAACTCCCATAACAAGATAGGAGGAGTTGTTGGTGCATGTAACAGTATTCCTTATAGGGATAGGCTTGAGTGAAGAGAAGAAACTATGCTGTGAGGTAGTATGTTTGGTCGCCCCACTATCAAAGTACCAAACATATCAGTATAGTGCACACATGCACTGCTCATGAGAAGATGGGTCAAAACTACAAACAGTAGTAAATGCCCATTCTTCTTCGTACACAAGATTAGCATACTTTGTTTTTGGTGTAGAGGCCTCTGCAACAACCATTCCAACCTTTTTCTTCTTTGCCTCTTCAGTAGCCAGTTTTGGGCAGCTCTGAATGACATGATCATTTGCTTTACAGTATTTGCAAAAAAAAATTCTACTTTTCTAATTTCCTCTCATCTTTGTCTTCCTTCTTCAAATGTGCAGCTTTTGCAGATTTTTGCATACTAGTAGAAGAGCTCCATTTACCTTTGCCCTTCTGACTAGCCACAAAAGCTTGATCTACAACACGCATAAGAGACATGTTCTACCTAGATTGGTCTTCCTACATCAGAATAGAGACTAACTCCTCAAATGACAAGGCATTTGGATTGCCTTTCATTATCAAACAAAGAGTAGAAGCAAAATTGTGATATGAGTTAGGAAGACCATTCAAAATGGTCTACACAAGTGAGCTATCTAGTATAACTTCATTAGCAAAAATCAACTGTTCTTTCAAATCCTTGATCTTTGTGACAAAACTCTCCCAACGGTCATAGAGTGTCCACACACATCACTACCTAAATATATCAACATTCTTTTCATGACCATTTTCACTTTTATTATAGAATAAAATATAATCAAAACAAAAATGAGAATGAAATTTGAATGCTTGAAATATAATATTCATAATATAATGAAATTTGAATAATATATCAAGGGCATTGCTTAGTCCAAAAGGAATAGTCATAAATTCATAATGACCATTTGAGATCAGCTGAACTAAATACACTAGCTATTTTTGCTTTATCTAACAAATAATCTCTATGGTTGCTACACATGGTTTTGAATAACTCCATTAATCCGTCATACACAAGCATATGAGGCACTTTTTGAAACATCATAGTTCCTACATTGATTTTATCAGAAATATTCAAAAGCATAACACTACACTATCAAATGCATATGAGGCATTCATGGCTTCTATCAGTGACTGTTTTATATTTGTCTATCCATCAGAGGTACCACCTTATAGAGGAGATTTATACAATTCTATTTATGTTATGCTTCGTAGATCTCCATCACATAACGCACATTATAAGCATGGTCGATTCAATAAAAAAGAGAAAGTAATTGAAACAATCACTTTCAAAAGGACCTATAAAGTCCCATTCTTGTCCCATTGGACCTCTTCTTCTATAGATACAAAAGAATACTCCTATAAGAGTTTTATAGATTATCGTGCTTTAAGAAAAGTTATTATTACAAATTGATATCAATACCATGCGTAGACGATTTGTTAGATAAATTTTGTTTTCCAAAGTTATATGCAAAAGAGTGAAATATATAAAAATTCTTTTAGAATTAAACCTAATCATTATGAATTTGTGATGAATATCATTAGTTAGAGTATTGATATTTGGTTTTAATTGTCTTTGAGGATGCTTTATTTTAAAATAAAAGAGATGATGATCATAGAGAAGAAATTAAATTTATTTCTTACTTATTAGATAGAAAACATTCCATGCTAGCCCTAAAAAGAGTTTTATTTCCATACAGAACTTGAATAATCAGTACATGCATAATGGACCTCATGTTATTCCATAGAAACGGAAAAACATATTAAAGATGGGGAAGTTCCTAAATCGGAAGTAAACTATTTTCTTGGATTTTTCTGGTTTTGGTCATAAATTTATGAAGAATGATTTGAATTAAAATCTACCAATGATTTTTTAATGAAGAAAGGGCTAGTTTTGTATGGCAAAAAGAACAACAAAAATCATTTGAAACACTCAAACATGGAGTTTCACATGTACATAATATAAAGTTACTGAATTCTGAGCTTCGTTTCTTTCTATTGATAAACATGTTTTCATGTAAGGTTCAAATACCAAACATGATTTCATGCTTAATTTAGTTGCAAGACTCACTCCTAATCCAAAGAATTTCATTTGGATGAGTCTTTCACTCATTACTTTGTTTTTACATTATGCAAGATTGCAAATCGAGGTGCAACTATGGGTAAAAAATATGCATACTTTAGATGAAAATAACTCATCATGGTGCAAATGGAAAGAGTTTGCACATGGATTTGTAAAAGAGGCTCTAAGCTTCGTACTTGTCCTCATGTGTGAATCTCCAAATATTCATATTCAAACTTATGTTTCCTAACTGAAACTCAAACTCCAACAAGCATTAAAGAAACCACGTTGCAAAAGTAGCCAACATTTAATTTTAATGAGGCGTAAATGTTTGATTTTATTTACAATACAAACAATTTTACCTATGCAAATGTTTTACGTTTTACATTGTTCAAAATTTCCACGATCAAATATCTCTCTTTGATTCCATTTCAGAAAGAAAATATTTTTTATTATAAAATCCTTAAATCCACGTTTACAACAAATTTTTAGTCATACACATTCATGTTTGTTTTCAACTCTAACCATTTTTTATAAACTTGTGATTATGAGCTCAAATATAGTCCTAGAATTTCTTCGATAACACACAATCTAGGTAATGGAACTGAATTCAACTATACTTCCTTATTGGCAATCACATACACACTTTCCACTCTAGGAATATGAATATTGACAACATAACTATAATACAAAAACTGTTAGCCCGGATTCAAAATTAGAATCTCTCATGGCACAAATAATAAAAAAATCAAATGGGTATACATTTATGGATTGCAAAACCAATGCTTTAGATTCAATCTGTCCATTCAACTTATACTTGGAGGACAAGTATTCACTCATTTAACCTTGACAATAGACTCAAAACAATTATAAGAAATCAAAGAAGATGTACACTCAATAGAATTCATTATTCACGTGGATAATAGATCAAATCTATCGTAAATACGTACATTGCAAAAGAAGCAAAGAGTTGTATTAGTCTTATGCCGACACTCTCTCCCTCAATTACGGAACATGCTAAAAATCCTCATCCATATGTTTCCAAGATCACTCCTTAGCATCAGTTGGTTTCTTGGATGATTCATACGAAGAGTCATAAAATTGATGGATATATGCTATAAGGAGCTAAGAAGATCCCCATGATTATTATGAGAGTACTGATGAACATGTACATAGCTTGTCCTCAATGTCATCACCTCTACCATAAAGTCCAAAACCTTGGCATACCGTATCATCGGATTCTCAAAAGCCATCGGTGTCATTTGCTACATCAGAATACTGATGCTTTTGACATAGCACCTCTGCCATAAAGGCAAAGACCTTGACATACCTTGTCATCAAATGCTTAAAAGCCATTGGTGTCATTTGCTTCATTAAAAGAAGGATGTTAATGATCAAGGAATGCAAATTTTCTTGATGCTTCCTAGGGTCACCCATCCTAGTAGTGTATTCCCTGGATATTTCTTACCTTGCAACTTCTTTCAATTAAGCTATACCTATATGGTGATTGATGGCGGATAAAGAATAATCACGGAATTATCATGAGAATGTTCTGAGTCTCCAAATCTCTCTTCTTAGATTGTCAAACTCCTTTGAAGCAATCCTTTGGCTGTTATTTATTAAGAGTGCAACAGGCCTTTTCTAAGGTTGTTATTTGACTATTATTTGAGCTATTTAGCTCAAGTATATGCGCACATTAATCCTATATTCAGCGAGCACACACACTATGTATGTCTGTCTCGACACCACCTACGTATGTTCATGTGATACGAGGATAACATTTTCATAAGGCTTTAGCGTATTAAAGAGCATTATGGTGATGTTCCTTTAACTTGGAAGCACCCGAATATTAGGGCTTCTTAGGATATGCATGTTAGTGGACTTACAGATTCTTGTTAAGCTTAGTCGGCTTCTTTACTTTCTTGGATAGACATTTAGTAGTACAGAGATATGCACTGAGATAGTCATGCAACGTTATAATATCTTCATTGGATGATTAATAGTGTTTTGGTACTGCCAATCTTCATTTATGTTGGATTCTTAGAGATCTTGATTTTTGCCCATACATAGGTTGATTTTATTCCCTAGGTGCTTCTTTGTGTGAGCATATCAACATGCAAAGAATTCGTTCGACGTTTTCTTCGTGTTTAGTACTGTGTGGCTTCTCATTTTTATGGGCAACTTCTGTGGATATTTCTCCAAATTTTGATAGTTAGTCATATTTTCATAGTAGTACTTGTGCTTGATCGTTTGATGAATATTGTACTGATATTTTTCTCACCACGGAATCAAGGCTTTTAGGCACATCTGTAGGATTATATTTTAGTGCAAATGGATCCAAAAGATAGAACATGCAAGGAACAAAAGTTAGGGATTTCCAGGTTTGATTTCACCAATTTCTGTTTACGATGACGTGATTTACAGAAGATAGTGGAAGTCGAGAGGTGGCCCTAGAGAGCGACCAACAGTTATGGATGATGAGCTTGAACTATGCAAACTAAGAGAATCAGATCAACGAGTTGGACTTTCTAAAAGAGAATCTTTATGAAGTAGACACCAAAGGTAAAACCCTCGAGATTGCCAACAATGAAGATAACCAAGAGGGCTATACCACTTGTAGAGAGGATGGTTTAACTACTAGAAATGAAGACAACCAAGATAGTGAGAGCTCCATCATTGGATCGATCTGAAAAGGTGATAAATTCTCTCTTGTGAAAGGTGACTCATAAGGGGAAGCAACCATTGTAAATGCCATGGAAGAGCCTCCCATAAGCTTAAGATACGCAGTCAAGACCCCTCATGTTTTAGGAAACAATATGAACCCAACAAGAAAAAAGACAAGGTCCCTCCCCGCAAAGAGGGTAACCATCAATAATGATTATCATATCATTTAACATCAGGGGTCTGATTGACCCCTCAAGAGTGGCTATTATTGGCTAGTGCTTTTGGGATAATAGCCAAAACCAAGATTACATCTATATTCAAGAGATTAAAATCAATGGAGAGGACCTTCAGAAATGAATCAAAAGCATCTCTTGGACTCATGTCCGGATTACCATTCAAACCCCAAGGGGGCCGGTGGCACAGTTATTGGAATACATAACTTTTAGTGGCATAGACTAGTCAATTCCCATGAGGATTAGAAACATCACTCGATTGCTGCCTCTTTGAGGGGACCCTTCCAGTTCATTGTGGTCTCCATGTATGCCCCAAACAAAGAGTTAGAGAGAATTGACATCTTAGTCTCTTTAGACTCCCTTTCCAAAAATGTGATGCTTTGCAGAGACTTCAACATGGTGGAAGATCCTTCCGATGATTGGGATAATAGGGGGTGTACCATTCATGGTGAGGAGAAAGAAATATAGGAAAAAATCAAGATCCACCTGGATCTTGTGGATATTAAAGATATGAATGGCTTCTCTTGGTTGAACCTCCAATGTGGCGATGATTTGAGGAAAGCAAGACTCGATAGATCTAAAATCAGACACCATTTGGTCACTCGTGTGCATGGCTAAAGATCTCGAGACCAGACTTAAGCATAAGTTCATGTGATCTCTTAAACATGTAAACTACTTATCCTAGTGGTTGTCTCAAGGTTGTGAAGGAGGAGTCGTGGGTTCAATCCCCATGATAGAAGCTATATAGCACAAACCAGTATCCATCAATGGGGCCAACGTGACATCTCTCAACACATTGACCTCGCCAAACCAATACCCTTTTATTCTCACTTTCAAGCTAACTGCGAAACTCAAGTTCGAGACGTGTTTCTCCCTTCCCTCTATCCATCAAGAAATTACCTCAGCTTGGAGGGATGCGATTGAGAAGACCCCTCAAATTCTTGTTAGGACCCATAAGATGCTTTGCAATGTTCAAAGGAGATGAAGGAGAGAAGCTCTATCAGCGGATCTGACATCATGAGGAGGAATTTTGTGGTACAAATGTCCAAGCCTTCACATTCGGCTTAGCATGGAAAACATTATGTGGAAGCACTAGATGGATCACGTGAACCATGGCTTGTAACACTTGATCATTTACCATTGTAAAAGGTTTATACCTTGAGAGAATCTTTCAAAAGCCTATATCTCGAGGAGGTAGAAAGAATAATTAGGTACGATTTCATTTGACAGAATAACTCCAAAATCAAAGGAGTATTTTTTTAGTTGGAGCCAAGTTTGAATTCAAATTCAAACTTGGAGGAAAACTTCTTATAAAAGGCCTTTGTAGAATCCCACGAGATAGAGTGCCTCATATGTGCCTCATTGAGATCTCCTTCTTTTGCTCATTTGTAGCACTTGAGTAGCTTATGCAATAGCCCACTCAGTCCATTGTCATTGAGAATCATTACAATGCCAATGATCTTGTACAATCATGTTTTATAATACATATACCTCGTTAAACATCTTTGTCTACTTCTCTGTTATGACTACTAAGAATAGTAAAATTTATCTGATCATATCTCAGATGAAATTTCAATCATTGTGCATGATCTATAGCTTCTTGGAACCAGCTTGAAGTCTACTTTGTGCTACCAACATCTCAAAGCATTTGGTTCAGCCATTTGGGAGAAATCATCATTGAAGTGCTCACTGGTCATCTACTCGTTAGTCCCTAAAAAATTGGGGGTAAGCTTTGGATTGCTAAACTTATTTCTCTAAGTATAGTTCATCATTTTAGATGATTCCACTTGCAATCATTAGCTATCAAGCTAATTAAATTCCCTCAAAAGGAATTTCATCAATTTTTACTGTACTCTGAGCACTAAGCCAAAGAACGAGCAGGTGTATAGACTTAAATCGCAAGTTTTGTGACACTAGGTATTCATGAAGTAGTTTGTTTTCATTCAATTGTTTTAAGCGTGAACTCCAAAGTACATAGGTACTTTATTCGTTTCAATTGCAAGCTAAAAAGGCCTACTACATAACCCTGAAGTGTATTAGGGCAGGTACAAAGCGAGTTTTAGCAGTACCGCCTTATTTTCATGAGGTATCCATCCGATGCTTTCCCTTCTTTCATTGATAAATTGGACATGAATAATTATCCAGCATGTTCCTTGAGGATGAAGACCTATCTACAAGGAACGAGTCTCTATGCATACATATCAAGAGATGAGGAGATGCCCATATTCAAAAGCAAAGGTCAACCTACAAGAGAGGAGCTAGAAAGACTCAACTCATGGTGTGCCAAGGATGCTTTAGCCAGGTCATATTTACTTAACTCTATTTTTGACTTCATTCTTCCTCGCCTTGTGAATTGCAAAACTTCCTAAGAGGCTTGGGATACTCTATCTTCACATTTTTCTTCCAATACAAGACCTAGAAAAAAATCAATTGTGGATTGAGTTTACTACTCAAAGGAAGCAACCTAAGCAAAATGTGTGAGAGTATGTGACCAAGGTAAGGGATATGGCTAATCAATTGGCAAGCATAGGACAGGAGATTGAAGAAGAGCTAATAGTGAGACAGATAATCACTGGCATCAAGGCCGATGATAAGTGAGAATCTTTAACAACTACAATGGACATCTATATGGATATGCAAATCCCTAATCTTACCACTCTCATGGGACAACTCTTTACCCATGAGGCCAAGCTCAACAAAAATGGTGAATCATCAAGAGGTAACAATTCTTCTACTCTCTATACAGATAAAGGAAACTCTAATGATAAAGGAAAGAGCAAGAAACTTGAAGATGAAGGTTCAAGCTAACTATGCAGGAAGAGGTAGAAATTCAAGAGGAAGGGGTAGAGGAGGTAAGCAAGGTAGGGGGAGACCTTTTAACTCTTCCCCATGCCATATATGTGGACTTTCTAATCACACCACAGATGAGTGCTATAGGAACTTAGAGAACCAGAGAGGAAGAGGATTTCAAAGAGGTGGCTACTCACAATCAAGAGGAAGATTCAACCATAATCAAGGATACAACCATGGCTACAACAACAATTACAACACCCATTATCAAGGAGGATACAAATCAAGAAAAGACTTCACCAAGTATACACAAGATCAAGAGGATTCTCTTCTCATTATGAACATGACTTCAAAACAAGGTATGAATGATGAGCACCTCTTCTATATTGACTCAGGTTGTTCAAACCATGTAGCAGGTAATGTATCTCTCCTTTCTAATCTTGAAGAGCCCAAGGGAAAACACCAAGTGTAGATAGGTTATGATTCTAAGCATTAAGTTTTCAAGATAGGAAATGTCAAAACTTCTGATGGAAATAGAAATATATTGAGCAAAGATCTTTATGTACCTACTATCACAAAGAATTTGATGATTGTTGGACAGATAGCGGAAAAGGGTTTGCACGTTAGGCTCAATAAATTTGGAGCTCTTGTGGAGGACCCCCAACATGGATTCAAAAGAATTGCAAAGAGAGAGAAAACAAGTACATTGTTTACATTTGAGCCTGAGGAAACTAGAAACATTGCACTTTATAATTATAAGGATCGAACCTTGTCTAAGTTAGAGATATGGTACAAAACATTAGGGCACATCGGTTAGAGAACATTAAAGCAGATATGTAGAGATCAATGTGTACTTGGGATACCTAAGGTATCCAAGCAACACATGATCTATAAATGTGGTGCATGTCAGTTTGGTAAATCACACAAGTTACCCTTTAGAAAGAAAGGCTATATGCATAAGGATTATTTGGAACTTGTCCATAGAGATGTGTGGGGACCAAGCAAGGACCCTTCAATTTCAGGCTCAAGGTACTATGTGTCATTTATTGATGATTTGAGTAAGTTCACTATCTTGTATTTCATGAAACATAAGGATGAAGTGTTCAGTTGTTTCAAGAAGTATCTTGCACTTGTGGAAAATCAAACAGGAAAAGGCTTAAAGAGGATAAGGTGAGATGGAGGAGGTGAATAGGTCTGCCATGAATTTGATGCATTTTTGCAAGACAAAGTTATCAAAAAGGAGATCACTACTAGATATACTCCTGAGCAAAATGGAGTAGCAGAGAGGAGGAACATATTGATTATGGAAGCAGCTAAATCAATGCTAAATGAAAAAAATTTTCCTAATTACTTCTGGGTAGAGAGTGCTTCTACTACCACTTATCTTATTAATAGGTTACCTTCTAAATCCCTTGATGGGATGACCCCTTATGAGGCATGGCATGGTAGGAGACCAACACTTGAACATTGCAGAATCTTTAGTTGTGTTGATTATGTGCATGTTCCATCTCAAATCAGAGGTAAGTTAGACCCTAAGGTAGAGAAATGCATCTTCATAGGATATGATACAAATCAAGAAGGATAAAAGTTTTATAATCCATCCAACAAAGGCTTTATGGTCAGTAGAGATGTGTTTTATGAGAATGATTCTTTGTTTGAAAGTAATTGCAGGAAGGTCAATTTACCATATGACTTGGAAGAAGAATTTCCAAGCCTCAGCAAGGAGGAGCCAAGCACAATTGGACATCAAATCAGATGATGATGATACCATCAACTTGGAAGATTTCAAAGCATGGAAGTCAAAAGGCAAGGTCAAGATGAAGAGGTTGGAGGACATACCTCAGTCATCCAACCAAGCCGTAAGGAGATCACAAAGAGAGAGTAAGAAGCCATTTAGATATGGGTATGATACTTCATTAGTCACTAAGCATTCTATTTATCTTGCTAAGGATTCAACACTTGAAGAACCTTTTTCATATGAAGAAGCAAGTACCAAAGCAGAATGGAAGGATGCTATGGACGAAGAAATAGAAGCACTCCAATAGAATGAAACTTGGGATCTAGTACCCAAGAAAGCATCAATGAAGGTAATTAGATCTAGATGCATTTACAAAATCAAAATGAACTTAGATGGATCGGCTTGTTGCTAAGGGTTTTGCACAAACGCAAGGACTAGATTATGAAGAAACTTTTTCACCTCTGGCTAAGATGCCAAGCGTTAGAGTATTGGTAACTCTAGCTACATCTAGAAATTGGAATATGTATCAATTAGATGTGAAAAATGCTTTTCTCAATGGGTGGATTTCAGAGGATGTTTACATGGCTCAACCTCCTGGTTATGAAGATCCAAACAAGGTAAATCATGTATGCGAATTGAACAAAGCTCTTTATGGTTTGAAGTAGGCACCTAGGGAATGGAACCATAGGTTAACAACCTATCTTCAAGACCAAGGATTCATGATGAGTAAGGAAACTTCTTCTCTATTTGTCAAGAGGAGTAATTTATAAATGATATATTTATGTGTATATATGGATGACATCATTCTTACAGGTAGTGATGCCAATGGCATCAAAAAAATAAAAAACCAGATGATGCAAGAGTTTAAAATCAGTGACCTAGGGCTACTGAAATATTTTCTTGGACTTGAGTTAGTACATACTAACTCTTGAATCTACATTACCTAAAGAAAATATGTGTAGGATATGTTGAAAAGGTTCCACTTGGAGGATGCAAAAGTAGCTAGAACCCCTATGGAGGTAAATCATAAATTGAGTGCTCATGAAGATGATTTGCTTGAGAACATTGCAGGTTATCAAAGCATAGTTGGGAGTCTAAACTATGCAACATTAACAAGGATTGACATATGTTATGGAGTAAGTCTTTAGAGTCAATTCATGCATAAACCTACAGCACCTAACTTGGCAGCTGCTAAAAGAATTTTGAAGATATGAATGGCTTCTCTTGGTCGAACTTCCAATGTGGTGATGATTTGAGGAAAGCAAGACTCGGTAGATCTAAAATCAGACACCATTTGGTCAGTCGTGTGCATCGCTAAAGATCTCGAGACTAGACTTAAGCATAAGTTCATGTGATCTGTTAAACACGTAAACTACTTATCCTAGTGGTTGTCTCAAGGTTGTGAAGGAGGAGTCTTGGGTTCAATCCCCATGATAGAAGCTAGATAGCACAAACCAGTATCCATCAATGGGGCCAACGTGACATCTCTCAACACATTGACCTCGCCAAACCAATACCCTTTTATTCTCACTTTCAAGCTCACTGCAAAACTTAGGTTCCAGACGTGTTTCTCTCTTCCCTCTATCCATCAAGCAATTACCTCAGCTTGGAGGGATGCGATTGAGAAGACTCCTCAAATTCTTGTCAGGACCCATAAGATGCTTTGCAATGTTCAAAGGAGATGAAGGAGAGAAGCTCTATCAGCGGATCTAGCATCATGAGGAGGAATTTTTGGGTACAAATGTCCAAGCCTTCACATTCGGATTAGCATGGAAAACATTATATGGAAGCACTAGATGGATCACGTGAACCATGGCTTGTAACACTTGATCATTTACCATTAATAAAAGGTTTATACCTTCAGAGAATCTTTTAAAAGCCTATATCGCTAGGAGGTAGAAAGAATAATTAGCTACGATTTCATTTGAGAGAATAGCTCCTAAATCAAAGGAGTATTTTTTTGGTTGGACCCAAGTTTGAATTCAAATTCAAACTTGGAGGAAAACTTCTTATAAAAAGCCTTTCTAGAATCCCATGAGATAGAGTGCCTCATATGTGCCTCATTGAGAGCTCCTTCTTTTGCTCATTTGTAGCACTTGAGTAACTTATGCCATAGCCCACTCAGTCTATCATCATTCAGAATCATTACAATGCCAATGACCTTGTACAATCATGTTTTATAATAGATATACCTCGTTAAACATCCTTGTCTACTTCCCTGTTATGACCACTCAGAATAGTAAAACTTATCTGCTCATAGCTCACGTTAATTCTCAATCATTTTGCATGATCTATAGCTTCTTGGAACCAGCTTCAAGTCTACTTTGTGCTACCAACATCTCAAAGCATTTGGCTCAACCATTTGGGAGAAATAATCATTGAAGTGCTCACTAGTCATCTACTGGTTAAAAGCAAAGGTCAACCTACAAGAGAGGAGCTAGAAAGACTCAACTCATGGTGCACCAAAGATGCTTTAGCTAGGTCATATTTACTTAACTCTATTTCTGACTTCATTTTTCCTCGCCTTAGTAATTGCAAGAATTCCTAAGAGACTTGGGATACTCTATCTTCATTGTTTTCTTCCAATACAAGAGCTAGAAAAAAATCAATTGTGGATTGAGTTTACTACTCAAAGGAAGCAACCTAAGCAAAATGTGTGAGAGTATGTGACCAAGGTAAGGGATGTGGCTAATCAATTGGCAAGCATAGGAGAGGAGATTGAAGAATAGCAAATAGTGAGACAGATAATCAATGGCATCAAGGCAGATTATAAGTGAGAATCTTTAACAACTACAATGGATCTCTATATGGATATGCAAATCCCTAATCTTACCACTCTCATGGGAAAACTCTTTACCCATGAAGCCAAGCTCAACAAAAATGGTTAATCATCAAGAGGTAACAATTCTTCTACTCTCTATACAGATAAAGGAAAGTCTAAGGGTAAAGGAAAGAGCAAGAAAGATGAAGATGAAGGTACTACTTGTCAAGCTAACTATGTAGGGAGAGGTAGAAAATCAAGACGAAGGGGTAGAGGAGGTAAGCAAGTTAGGGGGAGACCTTTTAACTCTTCCCCATGCCATATATGTGGACTTTCTAATCACACCGCAGATGAGTGCTATAGGAACTTCAAGAACCAAGGAGGAAAAGGATTTCAAAGAGGTGGCTACTCACAATGAAGAGGAAGTTTCAACCATAATCAAGGATACAATCATGGCTACAACAACAATTACAACACCCATTTACAAATCAAGAAAAGACTTCAATAAGTATACACAAGATCAAGCGGATTCTCTTCTCATTATGAACATAACTTCAAAACAAGGTATGAATGATGAGCACCTCTTCTATATTGACTCAGGTTGTTCAAAACATGTAGCAGGTAATGTAGCTCTCCTTTCTAATCTTGAAGAGCCCAAGGGAAAACACCAAGTGTAGATAGGTGATGATACCAAGCATTCAGTTGTCAAGATAGGAAATGTCAAAACTTCTGATGGAAATAAAATTCTATTGAGCAAAGTTCTTTCTTTACCTACTATCACAAAGAATTTGATGATTGTTGGACAGATAGCGGAAAAGGGTTTGAAGGTTAGGTTCAATAAATTTGGAACTTTTTTGGAGGACCCCCAACATGGATTCAAAAGAATTGCAAAGAGAGAGAAAACAAGTACATTGTTTACACTTGAGCTTGAGGAAACTACAAACATTGCACTTTATAATTATAAGGATCGAACCTTGTCTGAGTTAGAGATATGGCACAAAACATTAGGGCACATTGGTAAAAGAACATTGAATTATTGATGATTTTAGTAGGTTCACTATCTTGTATTTCATGAAACATAAGGATGAAGTGTTCAGATTTTTCAAGAAGTATCTTGCACTTGTGGAAAATCAAACAAGAAAAAGCTTAAGGAGGATAAGGTGAGATGGAGGAGGTGAATAGTTCTCCAATGAATTTGATGCATTTTTGCAAGAGAGAGGTATCAAAAGGGAGATCACTACTAGATATACTCCTGAGCAAAATGGAGTAGCAGAGAGGAGGAACATGTTGATTGTGGAAGCAGCTAGATCAATGCAAGATGAAAAGAATTCGCCTAATTACTTGTGGGTAGAGAGTGCTTCTACTACCACTTATCTTAATATTAATAGGTTACCTTCTAAATACCTTGATGGGATGACCCCTTATGAGGCATGGCATGGTCGGAGACCATCAATTGAACATTGCAGAATCTTTGATTGTGTTGCTTATGTGCATGTTTTATCTCAAATCAGAGGTAAGTAAGACCCTAAGGTAGAGAAATGCATCTTCATAGGATATGATACAAATCAAGAAGGATACAGGTTTTATAATCCATCCAACAAAGGCTTTATGGTCAGTAGAGATGTTGTGTTTTATGAGAATGATTCTTAGTTTGAAAGTGAATGCAGGAAGGTCAATTTGCCATATGACTTGGAAGAAGAATTTCCAAGCCTCACCAAGGAGGAGCCAAGCACAATTGAAGACATCAAATCAGATGATGACGATACCATCAACTTGGAAGAGTTCAAAGCATGGAAGTCAAAAGGCAAGGTCAAGATGAAGAGGTTGGAGGACATACCTCAGTCATCCAACCAAGCCTTAAGGAGATCACAAAGAGAGAGTAAGAAGCCATTCAGATATGGGTATGATACTTCATTAGTCACTAAGCATTCTATTTATCTTGCTAAGGATTCAACACTTGAAGAACCTTTTTCATATGAAGAAGCAAGTACCAAAGCAGAATGGAAGGAGGCTATGGACGAAGAAATAGAAGCACTCCAATAGAATGAAACTTGGGATTTATTACCCAAGAAAGCATCAATGAAGGTAATTAGATCTAGATAGATTTACAAAATCAAAATGAACTCAGATGGATCCATAAACAAATACAAAGCTCGGCTTGTTGCTAAGGGTTTTGCACAAACCCAAGGACTAGATTATGAAGAAACTTTTTCACCTCTGGTTAAGATGCCAAGCGTTAGAGTATTGGTAACTCTAGCTACATCTAGAAATTGGAATATGTATCAATTAGATGTGAAAAATGCTTTTCTCAATGGGTGGATTTCAGAGGATGTCTACATGGCTCAACCTCCTGGTTATGAAGATCCAAACAAGGTAAATCATGTATGCGAATTGAACAAAGCTCTTTATGGTTTGAAGTAGGCACCTAGGGAATGGAACCATAGGTTAACAACCTATCTTCAAGACCAAGGATTCATGATGAGTAAGGCAACTTCTTCTCTATTTGTCAAGAGGAGTAATTTAGAAATGATATATTTATGTGTATATATGGATGACATAATTCTTATAGGTAGTGATGCCAATGGCATAAAAAAAATCAAAAACCAGATGATGCAAGAGTTTAAAATCAGTGACCTAGGGCTACTAAAATATTTTCTTGGACTTGAGTTAGTACATACTAACTCTTGAATCTACATTACCTAAAGGAAATATGTGTAGGATATGTTGAAGAAGTTCCACTTGGAGGATGCAAAAGTAGCTAGAACCCCTATGGAGGTAAATCATAAATTGAGTGCTCATGAAGATGATTTGATTGAAAACATTGCAGGTTATCAAAGCATAGTTGGGAGTCTAAACTATGCAACATTAACAAGGATTGACATATGTTATGGAGTAAGTGTTTAGAGTCAATTCATGCATAAACCTACAGCACCTCACTTGGCAGCTGCTAAAAGAATTTTGAAGATATGAATGGCTTCTCTTGGTCGATCTTCCAATGTGGTGATGATTTGAGGAAAGCAAGACTCGGTAGATCTAAAATCAGACACCATTTGGTCAGTCGTGTGCATGGCTAAAGATCTTGAGACTAGACTTAAGCATAAGTTCATGTGATCTGTTAAACACGTAAACTACTTATCCTATTGGTTGTCTCAAGGTTGTGAAGGAGGAGTCTTGGGTTCAATCCCCATGATAGAAGCTAGATAGCACAAACTAGTATCCATCAATGGGGCCAACGTGACATCTCTCAACACATTGACCTCGCCAAACCAATACCCTTTTATTCTCACTTTCAAGCTGACTGCGAAACTTAGGTTCCAGACGTGTTTCTCTCTTCCCTCTATCCATCAAGCAATTACCTCAGCTTGGAGGGATGCGATTGAGAAGACTCCTCAAATTCTTGTCAGGACCCATAAGATGCTTTGCAATGTTCAAAGGAGATGAAGGAGAGAAGCTGTATCAGCGGATCTAGCATCATGAGGAGGAATTTTTTGGTACAAATGTCCAAGCCTTCACATTCGGATTAGCATGGAAAACATTATATGGAAGCACTAGATGGATCACGTGAACCATGGCTTGTAACACTTGATCATTTACCATTAATAAAAGGTTTATACCTTCAGAGAATCTTTTAAAAGCCTATATCTCCAGGAGGTAGAAATAATAATTAGCTACGATTTCATTTGAGAGAATAACTCCTAAATCAAAGGAGTATTTTTTTGGTTGGACCCAAGTTTGAATTCAAATTCAAACTTGGAGGAAAACTTCTTATAAAAAGCCTTTCTAGAATCCCATGAGATAGAGTGCCTCATATGTGCCTCATTGAGAGCTCCTTCTTTTGCTCATTTGTAGCACTTGAGTAGCTTATGCCATAGCCCACTCAATCCATCGTCATTCAGAATCATTACAATGCCAATGATCTTGTACAATCATGTTTTATAATAGATATACCTCGTTAAACATCTTTGTCTACTTCCCTGTTATGACTACTCAGAATAGTAAAATTTATCTGATCATAGCTCACGTGAATTCTCAATCATTTTGCTTGATCTATAGCTTCTTGGAACCAACTTCAAGTCTACTTTGTGCTACCAACATCTCAAAGCATTTGGTTCAACCATTTAGGAGAAATAATCATTGAAGTGCTCACTAGTCATCTACTGTTTAAAAGCAAAGGTCAACCTACAAGAGAGGAGCTAGAAAGACTCAACTCGTGGTGCACCAAAGATGCTTTAGCCAGGTCATATTTACTTAACTCTATTTCTGACTTCATTTTTCCTCGCCTTAGGAATTGCAAGAATTCTATATGGATATGCAAATCCCTAATCTTACCACTCTCATGGGAGAACTCTTTACCCATGAGGCCAAGCTCAACAAAAATGGTTAATCATCAAGAGGTAACAATTCTTCTACTCTCTATACAGATAAAGGAAAGTCTAAGGATAAAGGAAAGAGCAAGAAAATTTAAGATGAAGGTACTACTTCTCAAGCTAACTATGTAGGGAGAGGTAGAAAATCAAGAGGAAGGGGTAGAGGAGGTAAGCAAGTTACGGGGAGACCTTTTAACTCTTCCCCATGCCATATATGTGGAATTTCTAATCACACCACAGATGAGTGCTATAGGAACTTCAAGAACCAAAGAGGAAAAGGATTTCAAAGAGGTGGCTACTCACAATCAAGAGGAAGATTCAACCATAATCAAGGATACAACCATGGCTACAACAACAATTAGAACACCCATTATCAAGGAGGATACAAATCAAGAAAAGACTTCAATACGTATACACAAGATCAAGAGGATTCTCTTCTCATTATGAACATAACTTCAAGACAAGGTATGAATGATAAGCACCTCTTCTATATTGACTCAGGTTGTTCAAAACATGTAGCAGGTAATGTAGCTCTCCTTTCTAATCTTGAAGAGCCCAAGGGAAAACAACAAGTGTAGATAGGTGATGATACCAAGCATTCAGTTGTCAAGATAGGAAATGTCAAAACTTCTGATGGAAATAGAATTCTATTGAGCAAAGTTCTTTATGTACCTACTATCACAAAGAATTTGATGATTGTTGGACAGATAGCGGAAAAGGGTTTGAAGGTTAGGTTCAATAAATTTGGAACTTTTGTGGAGGACCCCCAACATGGATTCAAAAGAATTGAAAAGAGAGAGAAAACAAGTACATTGTTTACACTTGAGCTTGAGGAAACTACAAACATTGCACTTTATAATTATAAGGATCGAACCTTGTCTAAGTTAGAGATACGGCACAAAACATTAGGGCACATTGGTGAGAGAACTTTGAATTATTGATGATCTTAGTAGGTTCACTATCTTGTATTTCATGAAGCATAAGGATGAAGTGTTCAGATTTTTCAAGAAGTTTCTTGGACTTGTGGAAAATCAAACAAGAAAAAGCTTAAAGAGGATAAGGTGAGATGGAGGAGGTGAATAGTTCTCCAATGAATTTGATGCATTTTTGCAAGAGAGAGGTATCAAAAGGGAGATCGCTACTAGATATACTCCTGAGCAAAATGGAGTAGCAGAGAGGAGGAACATGTTGATTGTGGAAGTAGCTAGATCAATGCTAAATGAAAAGAATTTGCCTAATTACTTGTGGGTAGAGACTGCTTCTACTACCACTTATCTTAATATTAATAGGTTACCTTCTAAATACCTTGATGGGATAACCCCTTATGAGGCATGGCATGGTAGGAGACCATCAATTGAACATTGCAGAATCTTTGATTGTGTTGCTTATGTGCATGTTTTATCTCAAATCAGAGGTAAGTTAGACCCTAAGGTAGAGAAATGCATCTTCATAGGATATGATACAAATCAAGAAGGATACAGGTTTTATAAGCCATCCAACAAAGGCTTTATGGTCAATAGAGATGTTGTGTTTTATGAGAATGATTCTTAGTTTGAAAGTGAATGCAGGAAGGTCAATTTGCCATATGACTTGGAAGAAGAATTTCCAAGCCTCACCAAGGAGGAGCCAAGCACAATTGAAGAGATCAAATCAGATGATGACGATACAATCAACTTGGAAGAGTTCAAAGCATGGAAGTCAAAAGGCAAAGTCAAGATGAAGAGGTTGGAGGACATACCTCAGTCATCCAACCAAGCCTTAAGGAGATCACAAAGAGAGAGTAAGAAGCCATTCAGATATGGGTATGATACTTCATTAGTCACTAAGCATTCTATTTATCTTGCTAAGGATTCAACACTTGAAGAACCTTTTTCATATGAAGAAGCAAGTACCAAAGCAGAATGGAAGGAGGCTATGGATGAAGAAATAGAAGCAATCCAATAGAATGAAACTTGGGATTTAGTACCCAAGAAAGCATCAATGAAGGTAATTAGATCTAGATGGATTTACAAGATCAAAATGAACTCAGATGGATCCATAAACAAATACAAAGCTCGGCTTGTGGCTACGGGTTTTGCACAAACCCAAGGACTAGATTATGAAGAAAGTTTTTCACCTGTGGCTAAGATGCCAAGCGTTAGAGTATTGGTAAGTCTAGCTGCATTTAGAAATTGGAATATGTATCAATTAGATGTGAAAAATGCTTTTCTCAATGGGTGGAAGTCAGAGGAGGTTTACATGGCTCAACCTCTTGGTTATGAAGATCGAAACAAGGTAAAATCAGTGACCTAGGGCTACTAAAATATTTTCTTGGACTTGAGTTAGTACATACTAACTCTTGAATCTACATTAATCAAAGGAAATATGTGTAGGACATGCTGAGAAAGTTCCACTTGGAGGATGCAAAAGTAGCTAGAAGCCCTATGGAGGTAAATCATAGATTGAGTGCTCATGAAGATGATTTGCTTGAAAACATTGCAGGTTATCAAAGCATAGTTGGGAATCTAAACTATGCAACATTAACAAGGATTGACATATGTTATGGAGTAAGTGTTTAGAGTCAATTCATGCATAAACGTAGAGAACCTCACTTGGCAGCTGCTAAAAGAATTTTGAAGTATCCCAAAGGTACTCAAAATCAAGGTCGTTACTTCCCATAGACATCAGATTTAGACATAAAGATGTACTCAGATGCAGATTGGGTAGGATGTTAGGATGACAGAAGAAGTACTTCTGGATATTTATCTTTTGTAGGTGATGAACCTATTTCATGGTCTTCTAAGAAGCAACCAATTGTTGCTCTATGTTCAACAGAGGACGAGTACAGGGGATTCGTAAATGCTACACAAGAAGCTATTTGGATTAGATTGCTCTACTCAGATTTGGGACTTCATTCTCATTCACCAATAATCTTTGGTCATAACACTAGTTCTTTGCAGCTTGCAGCCAATCTATCATGCTAGAACCAAGCATATAGAAATGCACTATGACTATGTTGGAGAGAAACTCTTAAGCAAAGAAATTCAATTAGCATATGTATCTACAAATGTGCAATGTGCTGATTATTAACCAAAGCACTTGATGGTACTAAGCTTTGCAGATTCAAAACCATGATTGGATTATAGGATATACAAGAAGATTGATGAAGCAATCCAAGCCAAGATGTTTGGCTTAAAGGGGAGCTGTTGGTATAAATGTTCAAGGCCTCACATTTGTCTTAGCATGGAAAACATTATGTGGAAGCACTAGATGGATCATGCGAACCTTAGCTTGTAACACTTGATCATTTACCATTATAAAAGGTTTATACCTTGAGAGAAGCTTGTAAAAGCCTATATCTCTTGGAGGTAGAAATAATAATTAGCTACGAGTTCATTTGAGGGAATAATTCCTAAATCGATGGAAGAATTATTTAGTTAGAGACAATTTTGAATTCAAATTCAAACTTGGAGGAAAACGTCTTATAAAAAGCCTTTGTAAAATCCTTCAAGATAGAGTGCCTCATTGAGAGCTCCTTCTTTTGATCATTTGTAGGACTTGAGTAGTAGCTTAGACCATAGCCCACTCAGTCCATCATCATTGAGCATCATTACAATGCCAATCGTCTTGTACAATCATGTTTTATAATACATATACTTCACTTACAATCTCTGTCTACTTCTCTATTATGACTACTCAGAATAGCAAACTTTTTCTGATCACATTTCTTTGAATTCTCAGTTACTTTGCATGATCTATAGCTTGTTGGAACCAAATTGAAGTCTAGTTTGTGCTACCACAATCTCAAAGCATTTGGTTCAGCAATCTGGGAGAAATTGTTGTCAAAGTGCTCACTAGTCATCTACTAATTAGTCCTTAAAAAATCGGGGGTAAGCTTTGGATTACTAAACTTATTTCTCTAAGTATAGTTTATCATTTTAGATGATTCCACTTGCAATCATTAGCTACCAAAGCTAATTGAATTCCCTCAAAAGGAATTTCATCAATTGTTACTATACTGTGAGCACTGAGCAAAAGAACTAATAGGTGTATAGACTAAAATAGCAAGTTTTGTGACACTAGCTATTCATGAAGTAGTCTCTTTTTATCCAATTGTTTCAAGCATCAAATCCAAAGAACCTAGGTACTTTCTTGGTGTCAATTGCAAGCTAAAAAGGCCTACAACATAACCCTAAAGTGTATTAGGGCAGGTACAAAGCAGGTTTTGTAGTACCACTTCACTTCCTTGAGGTATCCATACATCTCCTCCAGTAGAAGTGAACAAAGAGAACTACCAATACCAAATGGGACTATAGAAAGATCAGAGGCATGCTAAGATATGAGGAAGAAATTCAAAGGAAAAACTTGCAAGTATACTTAAAAAAGGGGTGGCCGGTAAGGCCGACAAACTAACTAACGAGATATGTCACATCCTCAAGAGGAAACAAACAAGAGACTTTATTCCCTTCTTCATAGGTATTAATGGGGTCTAATGTAAAATGGAAGAAGAAAACAACTCTATTATTGTCGACCATACTTAACTCCTGGGGGTTTCAACACCCCTTTCACTCCATAGGCTAGATTGCATGGCGACCATCTCAAGAGTCTCTCCCTTGAGAATACTACATAATCCGAAGTTTGTCCTTGATGCACCCATCTCTGAGAATGTGATTCTTGAAGTTATCGATAGACTCCTCAATGGGAAAATCCGTGGTCTTGATGATCTCACAAATGCATTTTTCAAATCTTTCAAATTAGTGGTGGCCACTCTGTTGCGCTTGGTTTGGCAAGAGGCATTGGCTTTTGGTGCATTTCCTGAATGCCAAAACAATGGCGTCATAAAGTTAATCCACAAAAAAGATAACAAGAATAGGATTAAAAACTAGAGACAAATCAAGATGCTTCAAACTGGGTACAAGATTCTTGCAAAAGTAATTGCCAATAGAATTTCTTACCACTTGAAGAGGTGGCTTAGTGAGGACCAAAAAGGATTCATCACACAAGGATCAATAATAGAAGCTATTATTGATATTTGGGAAGGTCTCCATTTTGCTAAAGATTTTGAACAAGATGTGATATTCCTTAAAATTGACTTCGACAAAGCTTAGGACAAGCTAGAATGGGACTTTGTTCCTCAATCTCTTAAAGACCTCAAATGTAGTCAAAGATTCACTAAGATGAGCGCTAGATTGTTGGGGAACATGTTGACACAAATAAATATCAAAGGTCAATTATCAAAGAGATTAAAACACTCTATTAGACATGGGTGCCCATTGGACCCTTTGCTTTTTGCTATTTCCATGGAGGGGCTCAGCCGTCGTGTTCAACATGACATCAAAATGGGTCATATTAAAGGTCTCTCTCTACCTCTTAACCAAGGCCATTCGGGGGATCCCATGGGAACTAGTCCCCTTCACTTGTACTTTTCTTTTATTTAATACAAGTCCAGGAAAGTAGGCTAAGGCTGAACTTCCTTTAATTAAAAAAAAAAGGCCAAATGGTCTTGAGGCTATTTGCAGATGACATAAATGTATTTGTGCATAATGATTTGACCATCATTGAAACATTTTGGGGATGCCTTCACACATTTTGTGAGGCATCTAGTTCCTAAAAAAGCACTCAAAAATTGCTTTTAGAGCCATCATCCAATGTCCATGGCAAGTGCTAGTTGACCATGGTTGTCAAATTATCCCTAGGGGTCTCGTCTTTTGCCTACTTGGTATTCCGATCGGCTTTCGTGTTTCAATGGAGCAATGATAGAGTTGGGTCCTTTCCAAACTAGTCAACAAATTAGTGTATTGGAAGGGCATGCAAATCAAACTCGCATGGCATGCCATGGTAATTAACACCTTCCTCATCTCCTCGACCATCTGATTTCTCTCTTGTTGAAAATCGAAGGATCAAGAGTTGCTTGGAAAGAATCTGTAGAAACTTTCTTCAAACAGAGAACCACAACAGAAGGGGGGCTCCCAAAATTAAATGGTCTACCTACATCAACAAAAGGATTGTGGTTGTTTGTGCATTATGGATATTGAAGGCATGGCTGACAAGTTGGCAGCAAAATGGATCATCACGGCTTGGTGCAATTATGAGACTACTTAGGCCAAGCTCATTTCAGGAACAATAGCATGATTACGTTGGTGGGCCTCCCTAGTTGGTAGGACTTGGGCCTCCTTACCCTTCTATTCTCCCTTATTTCTGTTTCCCATAGAGGCTTGAATCTTGTGCACTCCCTATGGAAGAGTTGGAACAAGTTCAAGCAATTTATCAAAATCAAAGAAGATTGGAAATAGGTAGCCCATATCAAAAAAATGACTCAATCTGGTTTTTGATCACGAGGATCAGGGGTGTGGCTTTCTGGGACCTCCAAAAGGCTAACAGGCTCTGGAACAAGGGTTTCAAACATTGGAAACATCTCTAGAAATAAGTAACTGATGAGTGGATCAGCTTTGAGGACATAGAACTTGAAATAAGAGTGAACTAGTAAGATTGGACTCTCCTTTAGAGCAGATGCACCGCTTGGGAATGATCTAAAACTCGACTTCTCATTAGGCAGGATCCACCATGCCATGAGTGTCTTATTTGGTACAATGGCAATTGCTTGTCCAGAATCCCTAGAATCAAGGTGAAAATGGACTATTATATTATGCTTAACAAGAAGTGGAACCTAACATGGACAAGGTTGCATTGGGATTTGAAGTTCATCACTATCTAGAATCTCCTCATTGAGATCAAAAAGTCGATGCTCATATGGCAAATTCTCCATTATGGCATCTAGACCAGTCTAAAGGCTAACAAACTTTATGGGGCTCTACCATGGTGCAAGTGATGCCATCAGAGCATTGAGGATTTGGATCACATCTTTATCCCATGTCCCATGTCTTTCCTGCTCTAGTGAACCCCTTGGATTATTTTGAGACTCCACGAGCAAATCACCTAGAAGCAAGCTGTTCAGGGTGAAGCGATCAGCATCTCTGCAGCACTCTAGAACACTATAAGAGGGGAAACCCTCTAGAAGATTTGGAGGGAGAGCTTTGCCTACAATTTTGGACACCCTCGTCAAGAATGGTCAATCAAAAGGTCTCTATTCCTCCTTGGAAAAAGAATCTCAAACTACATGAGGTTTCCACCCTTTAGGCATCATAAAGTGTTTCTCATTGAGAACAACAAGCTTAAACCCAAGTGGGCCCCACATGAGGGGTACAAGAGGGTTATTAACATCCATTGCAACGTGCTCTAAATCCACATGGTATGCCCCTATTTTTTGGGATTCAAGGGGTCCCAAGGGCACTAGTCCCACTCACTTGTAACATTTTCTTTCTTTTTTAATTAATGTCCGGGAGAGTAGGCAAAGGTCAAACTTCCTTTTCTTAAAAGAAAAAAAGAGTCTCACTTTTTTTTCATCATCAATTCATCTTTTGATCTTCAATTACGCAAAGGATGTTTGGAGAGAAAGGTAGGTTGGAGGAATGGGGGTTACCAAATAGTTTTTAGTGCATTTTTCTTCCCTATCAGTGTAAAACTTCAACAAATAGTAAAACTCAATACAATAGGCATATAGATTTAGACTTCACAACAATAGACAAAATTGGCCTCAAAGTAGTCTTTCATTAGAGTACAAAATACAATTGTTCTGCATATGCAGTCTACTTGTGGTTGTGGCAACGTAGTTGATTTCTTCTTCTTTTTGTCTCTCTAAATATTGGATTCCAATAGTCATATGAACATATATTCCCATTACACGGTACTCGGTATGTCTGTTGAATTCACCAAAAGACTAATCAATTTATTTACAAAATATATGAATTATAGAATATGGGATCATTACAAGATATCCAAATGGGTGGCATTATAACACTAGCGCATGGTGGACTTGAACCCTAAAACTAAGGATCATCTATATCTAAAGAACAATTATTAATTTGGCTTGAATCGTATAGAAATTCATCAAAAACTTCTCGGAGTGTGGATACTTCTGAATCAATAATCTCTTGAAAACTTTATGCATATGAATTTGATTGTAGTGTAGAAGTCCAAACAACAACTTGTGCTATTGCTTTTGTAAACACCTTTAAACTCACTAGATATTCTAGCATATCTACCTTTCCATCTTCATGAAATAATTGCAATTTTTGGAATGTATCATTCTGTTGTTGTAGTTGTTCTTCTATAGTAGCAAGCTTTTCTTGCAGATCATCTTTGTTCTATAACAAAGAAGAATTTTCTATTTCGTTATGTGCAAGCATCTGTACATTATCAATAATATTTTTATTAGCCTCTTGCAACTAAATCTCAAACTCCTTTACTCCATCCAATTAAGCCATCGCCACATGAAGGCTTTCTGTGAGCGATACTATCTAATCATTAATGCCTATTCAAGAAATTTGGGGATTATTCAAGTCCCAGTTATATTATTTACTATCTTAACTTCTTAATTTTTAGCCAAACCTTGATACTCCATTTATAATACAATTATTCATAATATTAAAGCCTCACTTTTTAATAATCCTATCAAGAGATAATAGCATGTTCTAGTGTGTGGATGATGCAAAATGTAAAACATTGGGACACAAAGCACTGTCTCAAAATCTTATGTAATTCCCATTTTTCTTGAATAGGCCTTCATTGGCAAAATTCCATTTTGTCACTAAAGTAGCAGCTTGATTTTGAGTATCTTCTTTATCTTTATGAACATCTTAAAGCTCTTCTTTTACAGCTACTAATTGCTTAGTGACTTCACCATGATCTTCAATGATCTATCATGCCAATGACTTTACCTATTACGAATTGCTTGCATCAATAGAAAACTATGATAGTGATGTTCTTTGAGTTAGCATAGTGCATCAATCTGGAAATCTAATGAATCTTTAGGTAAAAGTCTTTGTTGAGCCTCAAACCATAAGTTGGGAACAATAATTTCCATATGTACTATGGCTTCCAAACGATAATCAAGTTGAAAAGGCATGAAATTGATAGACATCTTATATGAAGTTTGATAAGCCCATAAAGCTGACAATAAGTATTCTTCCCATTTATTCGAACATTCCCAAAGAAACTTTTGTAGCAAAGTTAATAAAGGCTTGTTGAAAATTTCTGCCAATCCATTTTCACAAGGATAATATGGGGAAATAAATTTATGTTCAATGCAGAAATAATCCATGATGGACTTGATAATGTGATTTAGGAAATGAGTACCTCAATCCAAAACCAGCTCGAAAGGAAGAACATAACGAGGGAATAATTTTGTGACTAACACTGTAGTTACACTATGCATAGTTGAATGACACAAACACCAAGCTTTCAGCCATTGATTACAATAGTCTGGAGAAGTCAAATGAAAGTTTCACTTGACATAGCTTTAGGGAAAATAGGACCCTAACAAGGGAATAATTAGGTGCCTAACACTGTAGTTACACTATGCATAGTTGAATGACACAAACACCAAGCTTTCATCCATTGAGTACAATAGTCTCGACAAGTCAAATGAAAGTTTCACTTGACATAGCTTGAGGGAAAATAGGACCAATAAAATCCTGACCCCATTTTTGAAATGGCTCCAAGAGTAAGATGGGTTGTAAGGGAAAGCAATGAACATCCTGGGTTCACACATTCTTTGCCGAGGATCACAATGTATGACATGTTCACAAACATCTTTATGCATAGTTGGCCACCATAATACACTTTGTAAAAGTTTGTGTATGGTGAGCTTCATACTCAAATGACCAGGAGACATACCGGAACGAGCCTCCAAAATAATAGCTGGAACTTCATGTGGTTGGATGCAACGCAACCAAATACCCATCATATCCTTACAGTACAACTGATCGAGAATAATCATAAATCAAAAACTGTAAAATGCCAACTTTTTTATGGTTGTAGATTGCAAATAAGATGGTGGGACACCTGTTGCCAAAAAGGAAAGCATCTCCTCATACTAGGTTGGAGTACCTAAATTTGGCTAAGACAGATCTACAATATGAAATAAGTCCACATCAAGAAAAGAATCATCGACTCCTTTTGGTGGCTCAACATTATCTAATCTTAACTAAAATTTTGCGATGATATGAGAAGATCCTTGACGATGGACTACATCAAAACCAAATTCCTATAAAAGAAGCACCCATCTACCTATTTTGCCCACCAAATGTTTGTCATTCACTAAATAAAGCTAGGGAGAATAATTGACATGGAAAGAGAATGCCCACCCAATAGCTAATATCAAAATTTCTTTATAGAATAAATTAAACCTAGACATTCTTTTTCACTTATTGAATAGTTCTTCTCCACAGTAGTGAGTTTGCAACTTGCATTATAAATTGGTCAGAACCATGATCTACCCAAGTTTTGCATTAATACGGCTCCAATGGCAATGTCGGAAGCATCAAAAAAGATGCGGAATGGTTAGGATCTTGTTTTTTAAATATCCACTTCCAGCATTATGACTTGGTTACAACCAATCAATCAATCAAAAAAGGAATACATTTCCCTACGTGCAACTTCATATAACATGGTGTCCAAAAATTGGAGTGGAAAAGGATCAGGTATTGTAGTAGCAATTAATTTTCTAGTCCACACAAATTCTCAGATGTTTATTTTCCTTGGGCACAATTTTGATGGCGGATACCCAGTCCTGATACTCAATCACATTTATGAGTCCAACTTTCAACAAGAAATCCAATTCTTCGTTTACCCATTTAGCAAAATTCGAATTCATTGTGTAATATTGTCAAACCACCAAAGAAGCATCCAATTTGAGAAGAATCTTATGCTGATGAAACTGAGGATCTAGCCCTTTCATATATGATTAAGTCTAGGCAAATACATCTCTAAATTCAATTAATAATTGAAGTAGGTCTTAACAAAAAAATACCAACTAAATCACCACCAACTTTAATCATATGTGGCAAAGCTTTAGTGCCAAGATTGACTTGTTCGATTTCCTCCTCCTCAATATGTACACTCGTTTGGGTGAGGACATCTTCCTTTGTGAACCATGCGATATCATTATCCCTAGAAGGAATCATCTCTTTGGGTTGCATATTAGCCATCATAGGACCTTGTTTCATTATAGCCACTACCTCTGGAATATCTACTAGTCCCATAGAACAGAGATAATGATTGGCTTCCAAAAGTTTCAATTCCTCATCTTCCTCTAAACCATCAACCATGTGAGGAGGTTCTCCAGTAGATGGTATATGCACCTTTGAGAATTGTTGGCAATGTTCTAATGCAATATAGTTTTTTATATGCCCTCTACAAAATGTGATTGCTTGAGAATCCCAATCCTATTGTACCTTAACTTGTTTGAGCCAAGGGCATCCCAACAAAAGGTTATGATCATTATTTTTACCCATTAATTCTATGACCACAAAATTTACTTTTAAAGGAATATTCTAGATTTTAATGTTGATATCCTTTATAAGACCAATTGGTTGGACTCTAGACTGCTCCACCATTTGAATATAAAATGGTGCACGTGGTATTTCAATCCAACCCAATTGTCTATAGATTGGCATAGTGCCAATGTTGACTCCAGACCCACCATCAGTCAATATCTTCGAAATCTATGTGTTCTTATACGATACTGAAATAAGTGGAACTCCATAATCCACTAATTGTTTGTGGCCTTCTTCCACCATGTTGACTTATAGTTGATCGATTACATAGAGTTCTGCACTGCTTTCATTAGTGCATCACAAAATGTAGGAACTAAATTCAATAAATCAATCCCCCAATGGTAATTGAATTTTTGACTTACAAAATGTTTTCCATGGATCTATGCCACTTGTATTTGTGTCTTGTTGTTTGTGGTTTACCTCCATAGAGACTATTTTAGAAGACTTTTCTAGACTAAAATGTAAGTTCATAGTAATATTCTTGATGTATTCATTCCTATTGAGGGACTCTTTACCTTGCCAGTTGGTACTTGCATCAAAAAATATCACGAGTGCTTGAATGTATACTTTATGATGTGCAATAAATTTAAGGATTATAGAAGTATCATTCACATGAGCACCTTTACTCAACTGGGTGACTACCATCACCATAGGCTCTTGAAAAGAAAGTGTAATTTGAGCTTTCAATCTTGCCTCCTACTTTCCTCGATCATAGTCATGAGCATTAGGGAAATCTGCATGTATATGGTTGAATTATAAATATAAATCACATTTTGGACCCTTTCCCTCCTTAGGATAGTTCTACATCATCATGATCATAATAGTTAAAAGGTCTACGACCTCGACCATATCCAGAGTAGTTTGGTCAATTTTATTCTTGATTACCTAAAAAATTTGGCTCCAATGCAACTTGTGCACCACTTGAATCATTGACTTGTACTTTATGCACTCCAGGATTAGAATACCATTGACCATTTCCAAAGTGTTCTAGTTGCATATGATTTGTTGAGGCACTGTGGTTTTGACTATTAAATCGGCATTGATCCATATTTTGATTCATCATATTAGAAATGGTGCAATACAGTTGATTCAATGCACAACTTGATGCAACATATCTTGGATTCGTGAACTTAGTACAAATTATCTAGCTATATGGATAACTTGTAAGCAAAGGAGTTGGCTTTACTAGATTTTTGACATCAAAAGAATGTTTCCAAGCTAGATTTGCCACTTTAAGGTTAGGTTCCAATTGTGCTCTAGCATATATAATCTAGTGCAAGGAACGAGTGTCATACAATGCATATAAACAAATATTTTCTTTCAATATGGATTTCAACCCATCCATAAATCAACCTTTGAGTACATCATTTGAGGTCATTCTAGTTCAAGAATTTGCTGTAAGGTGCTCTGAAGAAACGATGCATGGTCTGCCACTATTTGATTAGGTTGTTGTATCATGTAGTGTGAAGTAATAAATAATTGCCAAGTGGTCTTTGCCTTCTTGAAAACATGATTTTGTATGTAAACTAAAGAAGGCTTTGTATGGACTCAATCAAGCGCCTAGAGCATGGAATCAGAGACTGGTTGAGTACCTAATGAAGTGTGGTTATGTTGCAAGTGATTCAGATCCTTCACTCTACATCAAAAGGGTTGGTGGAGAATCTATATACATATGCATATATGTTGATGATCTTATCATAACATGTGATTATGATGTAGGTATCAAAGAAATTAAGGCAAAGCTTGGGAAGGAATTCAAGATATTGGATCTTGGAATCCTCAAATACTTCTTGGGCATTGAGGTTATGTACAAAAATGATGGTCTCTACTTGATGCAAAGAAAATATTTGTTGGATGTATTGTACAGGTTTGGAATGAGTGGATGCAAACCACTTAAGCAACCAATGGATGTAAACACCAAACTTAGCTCCACCCAAGGAGAAGAACTTGAGGACATTCATACCTATAAGAGCCTAATGGGCTCACATATATGGAACCATAACTAGACCTGATTTGGCATTTAGTGTAGGATTTCTTTCTCAATACATGCATGGTCCTACTAATGATCATTTGAATGCAACAAAGAGGATACTGAAGTACATCAAAGGTATAGTAAATCAAGGACTTTTCTATGCTTATGGAGGATCATTAGAGCTGAAAGGATATGCGGATGCTGATTGGGCGAGCTCCAAAGATGATACAAGAAGCACCACAGGTTATGTGATCATGCTAGGAAACAATTGTGTATCATGGGCTTCAAAGAAGCAACCCACAGTTGCTTTATCTTCAACGGAAGCTGAATATAGAGCCTTGGACTAAGCTACTTGTGAGATAATGTGGATGAAAAAGCTAATGAAAGACTTGAATGTGCAGGTTGGATCAGTTCCTTTGTTTGGAGATAATATATCAAGCATCTATCTTGCAAACAATCTTATGTTTCATGCAAGGAGCAAACACATCGAAGTCCACTATCATTTCCTTAGGGAGAAGGTGCTTGAAAAGGAAGTGAATATTCATAATGTAAGTACAAAGGAACAAGTAGCTGATCTACTAACAACATTCATGGATGCTGGAAAGCTTGCTAAGCTGAAGCAAGCCATACAACTCAAGGAACCAACTTCAAATGCAAAAGAAACTTGAGCTTTGTTGGTGCAGGACAATCAACAATTGATGTTTTGATGAAGAGTTGAAGTCAAAGTTTGAAGGAAAGATTCAAGTTGTGAAGCATGGAAGAAGAATACATTCAGAAGAGGAAGATGTGTACACATATGTACATTATTTAAGAGATAGTTCACTTATATCTTTGAGTAGTCATAAGCTTGTAAGTTTTTGTCTATATATACTTTGGAAAATGTCGGGGCAAGTATGAGAGAGCATGAGAATAGAGTAATCAGAAGTTGTATGTGTCATTAGACATCTTAGAAGTGAGTCAAGACTCTCTCATCACTCAGTTGTATTTTTCCTCAGAAATGAAAAAAATGTTGCACCCGATATTTCTTAGTTTTCTCCTTCTGTGTCAGATCTTTTGTGAAATGCTTTTGTACAAGTCTAAGTCTATAGGTAATCAACTTCTGTACAAATTTTCAGCTTTCAATTGTGATCAGGCTGAGAGAATTGAGTGTAGGAACATTTGCATATGTAAATGAGAAGAAGTGAAGTTAGAGGAGGCGCAAACTTTGATAGGAATGTTTTGATCAATTCTCCTTCCACAGTTTAAAGTTTTGAGCAAGAAAGTACTTAATCTTTAAGTTGGAAGGTAAGCTACTTGTGGCTAAAAGCATTTGTAGAAACAAGTTCTAGATTGAGAGAACCAAAGGTTTAAAGTCAGAGGTGTCTAAATTGACTTCTCAGAAGAACAGTTTTAGACATAGGTGACTTGTTGAAGTTATTTCTCAAGATTTACTGAATATTTTGGAGTAATTCAACTTGGAGAAGCTGCGCAATCTATAGCCGACACCTGGTACAAAGTTTTATAAAAAACTTTACACATTTGATAAGGCAATGAGTGAATTATGTGCAGAAGACTTTCTGTGTAATCTCCTTCTTCACAGTTTGTTCAAGAATTTGACAATTGAGTATTGATCTTCTAAAATTGGTGAAGGTTTGAGTTATTCTTGTTATAGAGGTGCTCTAAATACAAGAGTAACTTGTTCTTTTGGATATTAACACTCTCCATCAGTGGTATCAGAGCAGGAAGCATCAGAATTGAAGGAAGGAAGACCTGGACTGCTGCAGGTGCAAAGAATTCAACATCTGAAGGTTCAAAAGGTAAAAGCTTGAGGATAAAGCTTGAGAAGAAGGTCATACGACACCAAGGAAGACAAAAGTGTTATTCGAAGTAAAGGTACATCTATTACTCATAAAGATTGAAGAATTCAATATACAGGTGAAGAAAGGATGGGAGATTCTCTTTAGATAGAGAAATTGGATAGAGAGAACTATCTAGCATGGTCAATGAGGATGGAAGCTCATCTAGTGAGCAAAGACTTGATAGGTTATATTACAGGTGAAGAAGAAAAGCCTCAATTGAGAGATCCTAGTGTTCCAACTAGGGAGGAATTATCAGATTTGAAGAATTGGATGAAGAGAGATGCTCAAGCTAGGAGCATTATCTATATGGAAATCAATGATTACTTGCTATCTCACATTAGAGGCCTTGAAACTGCAAGTGATATATGAATGCTTTGGAGGAGCATTTCCAAAATACCACAAAGTCTAGGAAGGCATCCTTGTGGGCAGAATTTACCACATTCAAGAAGAAGGCCTCTCAATCCATCTTAGATTATGTAACCAGAATGGAGGACATTGCAGATGCATTAGGAGCTGTTGATGAAGACATTGAGGAGGATAAATTGGTAAGGCAAATCCTCACAGGGTTGAGAGGTGATGACAAATGGAAGCCATTCATTTTTTCTACTAAATTATCACTTGATCATTTTGCTCTTGACTTAAATCAGTTGCTAGGACATATGTTAACCTTTGAGCAGGATGTCAAAGGTGAAGGTGACAAGAGTACAGGTCATGCAATGTACTCAAAGGATAAGCAGAAAAATAGCAAAGGGAAGCAACAAGCAAATGAAGATAAAGGCACAACTAGTCAAGCCAACTTCCTAAGAGGAAGAGGAGGTGGCAAAGGTAGAGGAAGAGGCAGGAATAATAAAGATGGAGTCAAAGCTTGCTGGATTTGTGGTAAGACAAATCACTTAGCTAATGATTGTTGGCATAATAATCAGAGTAATGGTGGATATAATCAGAATTTTAATTCAAGAGGAAGAGGTGGCAGAAATCAAAGAGGTAACTTCAGAGGAAGAGGTAGTAGGGGTTACTTTGGAAGAAATGCAGGTAGAGGATTCCAAAGTCAACAATACAATAATACCTACTACAATTATGCTTCAGATCAGAAGGAGGATTCAACATTGATAATGAATGAAACTTGTGAAAGGCAAAGTGAAGACCAAAGAGTCTTCTACATTGACTCAGGGTGTAGCAATCACCTGAGTGGTAACATAGCATTGATGACTGATTTGGAAAATAAGGTATCTAATCATGTTGTTCGAACAGGTGACAATACAAAGCACAATGTGAAGTCAATTGGAACAGTGAAGGCCAAGGATGGAAGTACTCTCTTGAGTAAGGTCTTGTATGTTCCTACAATTCCTAAGAATTTGATAAGTGTAGGACAAATTGTTGAAAAAGGTTCTGAAGTTAGATTCACTAATGAAGGAGTGTTTGTGGAAGACCCTAGCAATGGGTATAAACAAATTGTTTCAGGAAAGAAAGAAGGAAGGTTGTTCACATTGAAGATTCAAGGTAATGTTGGTCATGCCTTGTTCACTTATGGAGGACATAAGATCTCTAAGTTAGATCTTTGGCACAAGAGGCTTGGACACTTCAATGAAAGAGGTATCAAAGATATGATTAACAATGGTTCAGTGCTTGAATTGCCTAATGTTGCAAGTCAACATATGACATACATAAGTGAGGCATGTCAATTAGGTAAGGCTCATAAGCAATCTTATTCCAAGCACGGTTTTATGTATTCAGAGAAGCTTGAGTTGGTACACACAGATGTGTGGGGACCATCAAAGGATTTCAGTATAAATGGTTCAAGGTACTATGTGATTTATGTTGATGATGCTACCAGATGGATCAATATCTATGTGATCAAAGATAAGTCAGAGGTATTCAATACATTCAAACATTATTATGTGTATGCAGAAAGAATTATAGGTCATAAATTGAAGAGACTTAGGTCAGATGGAGGGGAGAGTATTTTTCTAATGAGTTCAGTGATTACTTGTGGAATGCAAGTATAAAAAGGGAAATCACTTGCAGGTACTCTCCTCAACAAAATGGTGTAGCAGAGAGAAGAAATAGAACTCTTGTTGAGTTTGCAAGGTCAATGATGAAGGAGAAAAATTGCCCAAATTATTTGTGGGCTGAGGCTATAAATACAACTACTTATTTGGTCAATAGGCTACCATGTAAAGCTTTGCAGGGTATGACACCATATGAGGCATGGTGGGGTAAGAGACCTACCTTGGATCATTGCAAAGTATTTGGATGTTTGGCATATGCATATGTGCCATCACAATTAAGACACAAGTTAGAACCTAAAGCTGAAAAGTATGTATTCATTGGTTATGATGATAAGCAGATCGGATATAGGTTAAGGAATCCATCCACAAAACAATTTCTTGTATCAAAAGATGTTACATTTGATGAGCAAGGTACTTGGTATGCAGGTACAATCAATATTAATACAGGTGATGAAGAAGTTGTGAGTCAAAAGAAAGGTAAATCAAAGGTTTAGATATTTGATGAAGAGGAGAATAATGAAGTGCAGGTTGAAGTTGAAGAAATGCCAAGATTTGATCCTGAGTGTGAAGAACCAGAAACCTCAAGGAGTGGAGAACTCAGAAGGTCATCAAGACACAAGTGGCAACCTACAAGGTATAGCTATGACACTTCTTTTTTGGCTACCAAAGATTATGCTTACATGATACAGGCAGACGAAGATCCTTCCACATATGAAGAGGCAAAAGGTAAGGAAAATTAGGAGAAAGCTATGTAGGAAGAATATGATGCATTAATGGAGAATCAGACATGGGATTTGGTTCCTAAACCAAATAGTAAGAAGATTATTGGATGCAAATGGGTCTACAAGACTAAGAGGTTTGCAGATGGAAGTGTGTCTAGGTATAAAGCTAGACTTGTTGTGCAAGGGTTTGCTCAGACCTATGGTATTGATTATGATGAGACCTATAGTCCTATGGCAAAGATGACAAGCATCAGGACGCTCATAGCCATTGCTGCATGTAAAGGTTGGAAATTATGTCAATTAGATGTGAAGAATGCTTTTTTAAATGGTTACATTTCAGATGATGTTTTCATGGAGCAACCTCAAGGATTCAGAGATGGAAGTATCAAGATCATGTATGTAAGCTCAAGAGAGCTTTATATGGTTTGAAGCAGGCCTGAAGGGCATAAAATTATAGACTTGTGAAGTTCTTGAAAGAACTTGGATTTCAAGTATCTAAGGCAGATAGTAGCTTGCTTGTTAAAGCAAGTGATGATGGGTTCATTTACATGTGCATATATGTTGATGATATAATTCTTACAGGTACAAATGAGAAAGGGATTCAAAGCCAAAAGAAGCAAATGGAGGAAGAGTTCAAAATCAGTGACTTAGGAGACTTGTCATATTTCTTGGGCATGGAGATTTCATACACTCAACATGGAGTGTATGTGACTCAAGAAAGGTATTTGAGAAACTTGTTAATCAAGTTTAAAATGAATGATTGCAGGGTAGCACCCACTCCAATGGAGGTGAATCACAAATTGAGCAGATATGGTGGAGAAGAATTCAAGGATATGAAGCTATATGAGAGTTTGGTTGGTAGTCTTATCTATGCTAGATTAAGTAGGCCTGATTTATCATATGCAGTTGGAGTTTTGTCTCCATTCATGCATTGTCCTAGGAAAGAACATTGGATTGCAGGTCAAAGAGTGTTGAGGTACATTAAGGGTACACTCAAAGAGGGTTTGTATTATGGTTTTACATCAGATACAAACATCAAAATATATAGTGATGTAGATTGGGCAGGTAATCCTGATGATAGAAGATCAAGATATGGATACGTGTTATGTGGGATATAAGTTAATCTCTTGGTGTTCAAAGAAGCAACACACAGTTGCTTTATCATCTACAAAAGCTGAGTGCAAAGGTATGGTGAAGCTGCAAAGGAAGTGATATGGCTTAAGACTCTCATGAAGAGTTTTGACACCATACAGAGTACATCTATCATTTATGGAGATAACATGAGTTCATTGTATTTAGCTGCTAATTCTGTGTTTCATGCAAGGACTAAACACATTGAGATTCAGTATCACTTTCTGAGAGAGAAGGTGATGGATAAAGAGATTGAAGTCATACATACTTCAACAAAAGTTCAGATAGCTGATATGCTTACCAAAAGCTTGGATGGACCAAAGCTACAGAAATTCAAAGACATGGCAGGCATAAAGAAGATAGAGAAAACCTCAATTGATGATTGAGGGGGAGCTGTTGGTGCAAGAAAATCAACAATTGATGTTTTGATGAAGATTTGAAGTCAAGTTTTGAAGGAAAGATTCAAGTTGTGAAGCATGGAAGAAGAATACATTCAAAAGAGGAAGATGTGTACACATATGTACATTATTTCAGAGATAGTTCACTTATATCTTTGAGTAGTCATAAGCTGGTAAATTTTTGTCTATATATACTTTGGAAAATGTCGGGGCAAGTATGAGAGCATGAGAATAGAGTAATCAGAAGTTGTATGTGTCATTAGACATCTTAGAGGTGAGTCAAGACTCTCTCATCACTCAGTTGTATATTTCCTCAGAAATGAAGAAAATGTTGCACCCAATGTTTCTGCGTTTTCTCCTTCTGTGTTAGATCTTTTGTGAAATGCTTTTGTACAAGTCTAAATCTATAGGTAAGCGACTTCTGTACAAATTTTCAGCTTTCAATTGTGATCAGGCTGAGAGAATTGAGTGTAGGAACATTTGCATATGTAAATGAGAAGAAGTGAAGTTAGAGGAGGCACAAAATTCGATAGGAATGTTTTGATCAATTCTCCTTCCACAGTTTAAAGTTTTGAGCAAGCAAGTACTTAATCTTTAAGTTGGAAGGTAAGTTACTTATGGCTAAAAGCATTTGTAGAAACGGATTCTAGATTGAGAGAACCAAAGGTTTAAAGTCATAGGTGTCTAAATCGACTTCTCAGAAGAACAATTTTAGACATAGGTGACTTGTTGAAGTTATTTTTCAAGATTTATTGAATCTTTTGGAGTAATTCAACTTAGAGAAGGTGCACAATCTATAGGCAACACCTGGTACAACGTTTTATAGAAAACTTTACACATTTGATAAGGCAATGAGTGAATTATGTGCAGTAGACTTTCTGTGTAATCTCCTTCTTCACAGTTTGTTCAAGAATTTGACAATTGAGTATTGATCTTCTAAAATTGGTGAAGGTTTGAGTTATTCTTGTTATAGAGGTGCTCTAAATACAAGAGTAACTTGTTCTTTTGGAGATTAACACTCTCCATCAAGCTTAAGGGGGAGTGTTAAAAGATATGCATTACTAGGGCAAGGTCAAGTTTTGTTTTTCATAAAATAACGTCATTTGAAGGCTTTTGAACCTTAGGAAAGTCAAAGTACAAAGTTGAAGGTGCAACCTTATCCAAAGGAGGCATTGGACCACCAAACGCCACTCGAATGAAGAGACAAAGTCACAAGGCAAGTGAAGAGACAAGGAGGGCATGTGAAGAGTCATGGAGGGCATATGAAGAATCATAGAAGGCTCCCAAGGCTATATAAAGACCATCCAAGCTCATTCAAGGTATGTGTGGATGCTAGAAAGTTGGGGTGCCGCATATATAAGTGCCATTGAGCCATAGGCTCTCATAGATGCTCATATTCTCTTGTATATCTGTGCTACCCTTTCCAAAGGGTGCCTCATTTATGTAGCAACATGTTAGGACTTCATTTTCTCTTTGTAAAAAGCTCCATTTTGAGAGTTCTTATACTTGCTCTAAGAACTTTGAGAGTTCTTATACTTTGTAAAGATTATAAAGCAAGTATTCTATTCCAAAACAAATTCTGGCAAAACTCTTCTTGTACTGTGAGATATTGCTATTTCTTTTTCTGTTGTTCTCTCCCAAAATCTACTAGGAAAATTGTGTTGTTTTGTGTGACTCAATTGATAGCTCTATAGGTGTCCAAATCTAGTGATTAATAGCTCAGTGGAAAGCCCTTAATGTCTAGTTTCTGTAGCTGAAAGGTTTTTTTTATTGGATTCGGGATTGTGAGATATACCAGCTTTAGTGAGTACTGTTCTGAGGGTAGATAGGTCTTCAGAAGGGTCCAAGTTTCTTGTTGTGCATTTGGAGGAGACATCTTCCAACACTTCAAGTATGCACAATAGAGACAAGAATTGTCCAAATTGAAGTAGATATAATAAACCTCTAATGTGTTATTGTTGTGGAGAATGTGATCATATGCAAAGCAAATTTGTCAATGCCAATGACGATTATACGATGAATTTTTCCTCACAATTACCCCACTCCCATTTATATGATTACTGTTTATTTAAGAGAAGAAGGTACGAATCTAGAATCCTTTGTTGTTTCATCATCTATAGTACCTATGATGACTAGAGCTAGGTGATCCCCAAAAACCCATAGAGAAGATCAATAGCGAGTCAAGGAAAAGGAAGAGGGGAAGAGGGCTTATTTGCAAGAATAGGTGGCCAGAAGGCTATGGAGAGGACTTCAATCAATTCACAACCAAGTCATCCCTAGGAGAATAGACAAGAGGTAAATATTGAAGAAATTAATCATGAGTTCAATTTATTCCAACTCATAAAAATGGATGCAAAGGTGAGAAATGATTTAGTGAAAGTGATGTAGTCTTCCTACCTCAAGCCACCACCAAGTATAGATGGGCTCATCATGCATATCCCCCTTGCACCACTAGAAGACTACCAAAGTTTCAAATTGTTTGTCTCCATAAAAAGTGAACTTTCTACAAGCGTCATTGTAGATGGTGGCTTTGGCATCAATCTGATGCTAGATTCTAATATGAAGAAATTAAATTTAGACCTTGCAAAGGAAAGACCTTTTATTGTGGTAGTAGCAAACAAACATTGAGTCACACCATTAGGTATCATTGAAAAGGTACTCATGACAGTCAAGGTTGTCAAATTCTCTTGGATTGTGTGGTTATTTCCCTACGCATGAGACCTCTTAGCTCTACTCCTTGGAAGGCCTTGGATGAGTGAAGCCAAAGCATTACAGGATGGGGGAAGGAAAAGGGTATAGATTTCTAGAAAGTTTAATAATGAGTTGCAAGTACACTTGGGATATGACACTGCCAAGGCAATCAGGCATATAGAGAACACTTAGGTAATGCCTTCTCTACCTCATGAAGATGACAATCTATTAAATTGGATGATGGGAGTTGTAGAATGTTGCATAATTAAAATAAGTGAAATAAATGAGGACTCTATAGAGGAAGTAGAGAGAGGCCAAAAGGATCCAAAAAATGATGATTGGCACTTGAACCGTAAGAAGAAAGGTAAACTAAGTTGTTGTAGGGAACTAAATCTACAAGTCCAAAATGGGTCTCATGTGGCCTAAGTTGAGCAACTCTTCCAAGATGGCCCAAGTGCCCAAGAATTCTTTCGTAGCCAAGCTAGCCAGTTTAGGCACCTAATTTTTTGTGGTAAGAATAAAAATTTTGGGTGACCAATTTTCATGTAAGATGAACGTGAGCAACTAAATTCTGGCATAGCTTAATAAATGAGTTGCCAACTTTTTGGTGACTTTCATGATAGGCCACCTTCAGGTAGGAAATTAATTGATACTAGGCAACTAGGCAAGTAACCTTCCCTTGGTTAGAATGGGCTATTTTTCTCTATGGAATTGATTCCTCCTATGGAGAAAGGTGTACAAGTTCATTTCTTGTAGGCACCTCCAAGGAGATAGACATTTCCAATTGGGCGACTTGATCCTAGTAGTAAAATTTTATTAAAAGGCATCTCAACACTACTTTCTCTAGGTCAATAGGCCAAAGTAAATAGTTTATTTGATTTTGTGCTAAGATATGCAAAACTATGTCAAGGCATTCCAAGGCACAACACATGGTTCAATGTTACTAGAGGATGTTCTACTTATAGAGATATTGTCTCAATGGGCCAAGGAGGGGATCTTAGGGCATGAGGTAAGTAATAGTCTTGTTCTTATTAATGAAGATTTGTTTAAGAAAGAACCATTCATGCATCACATGCGTCTTGAGGAGGATCAAAATCATCAATGGAGAAAATCATGAAACAAAATGGTTATGGTACCACCTCCACACAATCTAAACATAATGTGAATTGTTGATTACAAGAAAAGTAGTACGTGGAGGAAATTAAAAAAGAAGCACTCTAAAGTTGCAACATTTTATTGGAGGACCAAGCCCTAATTGCCAGATACCTGTACTATTGTAAGGGCAAAGCCAAAGTCAAAGGTAGAAGCATTCACACCACATGAAACTAAGAAGAAGGAAATTATGGCTCTAAAAAGATTCCATGCCATGCGAAGATTATTGAAACATAGAGAAGTAAAGAAAAGAGCCTATGTCAAAAACTCAAGATTCTAGGAAGAGATGCCCCATGCTGCGATGTAGCAATCAAAAGACTTTCAAGAGGACAAGAAGACCTTGCGAAAATTCCTAGGGTCAAGCCATATTTTATTTGAATCAAGGAGGAAGGAATTCACTGACTACTTATACCATAGATCAATTCATTTTATTTTTTTAGCCCATTTTTTTTTGTATAAGCAAATAAAGGAAAAGATACACCCTGACGGTGCAAATAATTGATGTGTGGGGGGTATGATAATAGTTTTCTTTGGAATGGCAAATCTATGACCTAGTTGTTCTTTTGTCCTTAGAACCATAGGCTAAATCCTCATGTAAAGTTTTCGGCATTGGAAGCTTTCTTGGGCTATGGTAGGAGTCCATGGAGCACGTTTAGAGTATCTCCTAGGACAATTTTAGAGCATTTTTTTGACTTTTTGTGAGGGCACATTGACAATCTTTTGGAGACCCCTAAAGCACTTCAAGGCCACCCATTGGGTGACCCTAGCTCTAAAGGGAAAAGGAGGCCATCCTTGGGCCACCCTTGCCTTGGGGTGAGGCATGGGTTGAGAACATAATGGCCAAGGATGGTAGAAGAGAAGTGAAAAATAGGGAAAGAGATACATAACCCATGGAATGAGCACATAAGACATGGTGAAAGCCATCAATCACACTATACCAAGACAAGACAAAAAAGGAATGAAAAGGTATTGAGGTGGAAGCTTGTAAGGAACTCTTATCATGGGGAGCAAAGAAATTTGTTAAAGATAAACCCTATGGAAAGCCTAAAAGGGAGTCCGAGGCTTCAACTAAAACTCAAATGGACACCATTTCTTGTCAAAATGGAATTTGGGATAACACTTTCCATTGGGTGCAACAGGCCTCTATTCATCCCATGAGCCTCTATTTGCCCCATGGCCTACATTTTTCCAATTGGACCTCATTATGCTTGGTGGCACAAATTGGCATTTAGTTGCCCTAATATTAAATTACACCATGTAGTGGCAATCTCACCATACCTCCATACTCTCCCCAAGGGCACGAACAACCTTCGAACCCCACCTCCTTGAAGACCAACATGTGCCTTGTGGGGACAAAAGCGGAAAGACCTCCACCACTTCACCCCATCTTAGGGAGTATAAGGCGACAATAATATCTTCATGAAGGTGACTTTGGCACTCTCTCAAGGAAACTTGTAGACGTCTTAGAAGAGGGCGATCTCTATCTCAATTTTGCTTGGTGACTTGTAGACTTTGCTTGGGTGACTTGTAGAATTTGCTTGGTTGACTTGAGGACTTCCCTTTGACTATCAAAGGTGACTTCATATGCTTGAAGAACGACTTGGGGAAAGGGTCCTATAGGTGACTTCCTGTGTGGAAATTTTGAGAATAACTCAAAGGAGCTAAGGTATTCGCAATGACTTAAGTTAATTACAAAGGACTAATGAAATTACAAAGCAACTATGGGCTATTGGCTACACTCTCAAAGCATGGTTCCACTCTAAGGCTCTCATATAGGGTAATTATCAAACCATGAAGATTCTACTCTATTGCTACTCTTTTGAAAGGTGTGCAATTCATGATAAAATGAATATGATTATTGACAAGGTGGAAAGACTTTTGTTGTCCAAAAAATGCAAAATTCGGTGCCACCTACACCTCTATTGACATGGCCAGAACTAGGCACCACGTCCACCTAGTTTGTGAATGACCTTAGGTGACATTATGATCACTCATGTGTTGAGATTGGAGCAATTTTTTATATACTTGTTAGAAAATGGTTAAAGTGTAAATTAATGCAAAGAAGACCACTAAAAGGCTCTACCAGTGCCAAAATAAGCCCATGCCTCCACCACTCTCGTCATTTTAGCACATGTAGTAATAAAATCTTGGATTCATCAAGAACACTCCTTGTAGGCTCTAGAGTGTATATAAGAAGAGTCTTGGAACTCACTCTGATCTCTTTTCTACTTAAATTTATATTCTCTGCTAGTTGGAGTTATCTCTTGGTTGCTTTCTAATGCAACTTGCCTACTATGTGTCAAGGCCACTCTCGAATATCTACACAAAGTGTTGGCTTCTCATTTGTGTGAAAATTAGCATGGGAGAATGATTGTTTGGTTTTTTTTTTTTTGAAAGTACAAGGAATTTGAAATATCCAACCAGGTGGGAATTGAACCAAGGCCCTCTACCCCATGGCATTCAACACAAACTGCTACACCACACCCTTTTGGATATGATTGAGTAGTTTTAGCTAGTGTATCATACGTGGAGTCTGTTGCATTTCTCTTGAAGAGAGTACTTTGTTGTTTCAAAAACTTCGTGGAGTTGATTTTTATCTAGTCAAGTTGTAGTCTCTAGAGTGGCTTCTAGTCCACTTGGAATTCTCATTTGAATTATATTTTTCTTACTCTAATCAAGTCTTAAAAACTATGCATTTCTCATCTGTGTACTTGTAATTTTCTCATCTCTATGGCTATTGATAAGTACTATTCTTGCACAAAGACATTTCATAGGATATACATCCCTAAGGAAGAATCCCCTTTGAAGTAGAAGTACTTGAACTATGGTCCTAGTGGCCTCTTCTATAGATGCATATTCATCTTTTCTTGAGATGTAACTACAACTTCATTTGTGATATGATCGTAAGCAAGAACAACAAAAATGCACGGATTATGCTCACATGCTAAAATGTATGGCCTCGAATCATGGAGTCCTATTGTTGATGAGTCCAAATAATAAAGCTCATTTAAGTATGCACTTAAACTCATTCTTTTTGATGTCATGTGGCACTTGAAACATTAATTTATTGGATACATAGTATGGAGAGGTTGCTTGCATAAGTTCTAGAAAGAAATTAATGTGGATGATGTTTGCCTCATATCAAATAGTCTGAATGATTCTTTCCTCATCGAGGTTCTCGGAATGCTCGGCTCTTGTGGATGTGCTCCATTGAGGAGCAAAGGAAACTAAATCTTCTTCATTTACAACCTAGTGTGGAGACACTTGTGCTTATTCTCCTTTGTGATAACTCCCCAAAATTCCTTGACTTGATGCATTCAAGGATGTGTTTGGTTCACCACGAGGATGTCTCCTTGGAAGTATATACGTGAAATCCAAAATTTCGTTGCCCATTGGTTTACATTGATTCTATTGGCACGTGTGATAATCCATTCCCCTTAGAGCATCATGAGCTTTCAAATGGCCTACAAAATATTTCTTTTAAGAACAAAGCTTTGGATCTAAAGGTTTTCCCCTTCATCCTAACCCCTTCCTTCTATCGTCTTCGCAAACTCTTTGAACTACACCGTCCTATTTTTGTATGACTACTTCACACACCATTGAGTATAGCAAGTTCTCTACTCTGATAGTAATAATTCGCACTCTCTCTATGATCCGCATACATACATGTTTCTATAATCCCTGTGCATACATACATGTTTCTATGGCTTGTACGTGGAGCAGCAATCAAAATGTGGACGAAGTGCTCTCTTAAGCTTCTGAATTCTCTATCCTCACTTTTTCATATGATCGTCCATTGTTCTGCGTCTCTCCCTCATAGCCACACACCAGTGCCCCTTGTGCACTACCTCGTCTTTGTAGTGTCTCTTTTTCTCCCATTTTTTCCCCAAATCCCCTTGTCCTCATTATATCTTCCTTCTTTTCCTTGCATGCCCACTTGCCCTCCTGAAACAAAATATGTTCCCTTCCTTGCTATTACTTGCCAAAAAAAGGAAACAATAGAAAACTTCCATGAAATATGGTGTTATAGCTATGTATATATTGATGATGGTAATCAAATGTACCCAAATACATGCATGTCAATTCACAAACCTACACACATTCTCGGAATCACGATATATTGATATACACACATTTGCACATGTATGAACATAGCATCGTGCACCATTGGTCGATTCTTTAGGCACGTGATCTGAAATATATTTAATGCTCTCTCGTAAGAGTTTATCCAAACACACACATCACATATATTGTCAATACTCACGTATGTAACAATTCATGTATAATTTCACACTTGATTTGCATATAATAATCTCTTTATGTCACAAATTTAATGCACAATCACATACACATCATCATGTATATGCACATTTCGATCCAAAACGCAAACCCAATCAAATAAAAGATTCTTACATGGCTCCATTCACATCCTTTCGTATGTCGTTGAATGCGTATAAGCACATACAACCAATCAATCAAACATGCTCAAAGAATACACATATGAGGACGCATCACACATGTAAACACATATAGATCATAATAGACTTATAGATATGGCACATGCACAACTATGTATGCATACTCGTATTAACTCTTATGCACATACATGTGATCATAGAAGTAGTCCATGAACCAATCATACATATGCAAGTAAATTATATGAGTGTCAATAACATGAAATGGATATATTTCTCAAGATAGAAGTCATCGATTACTATCTAACTTCGTCATTTCCTATGAGAGCGGATCTTCCTATGATAGTCATGTGACTCGTTTTCATAGTTTCACGTTCATCTCTCTGAGTGGCCTACAAAAGCAACACACATTAGTATTTTCATTGAATTGCACTTACCTTCAATTGAACGTTTAATCCAAGCTTTCAAATTGCTTGCACCTTTGACTTTGAATCTCGATCATATGTGGTGTTTTTCACAGGAGGCTTATGGGGAAGCTTTCAAGTGGTGGAAGAACATTTGTGTGGGTTACTACTAAGAGAACTTGGAGAAGCGTGTAGACAGTAGAAATGTGAGGTTCAAAGTGATGAGTCAATAATATCCACCATGTACTTTGGAAAATCAATGAGAATTGTATGATGCAAGACATATAAGTTTGCATAATGACTAGCTACCAAAACTTCCTTTTTTGGGTTGGATGGTGCAACTTCAAATGCTTAGAGAAGCCATCATGATTATAATTCATAAGATGCCTTTTTAATGAACTAAATACATATATTTTAGAAGATAAAATGCATTAAAGTACAATAAATATGCAATGAAGGCTCTAGAAATAAGTTCAACATTGAATTGAGGTACCTCTGACTTTTATGGATCTGTAGTAACACATCCCAAGACCATTAAATGTAGTTTATTCACAATCCACTTAACCAAATGCTACACAAATTTTGTATAAATCACGAGGGTGATAAGTTTCCAATGGTTCCTTCTTCATCAAATTTGGAGCTTTATAGAGAGAGAACCAATGTCTATAAGTTGACTGAATTCGAATATGATGTGTACAAAAGTGAAGCAAAGCAAAGTATGAAGCTCAAATAATATATCTATTGAATCAGCTTAATGTACAAGATATTGTAACTCCTTTTTTAGAATCTTTTGGAACCTTTCATGAATCTTCCTCTATCAATTTGAATTTGAATCTATCGAGGGTATTTTGATATGATGAATCAAACCAATCTCCTTCAATCTAGGAAACAAATGTAGAGATCTAATTTGATTTAATGTTCGTGATTGATTGAACATCAAATTCAAATACCTCAAAATCATGGAATTTTAGTCTTTTCTTTATCCTTTTACAAGTGTAAATCTCTAGGCTTTTACATGAATAAGTGGTCATTAAAGATCCCAAAAAATGAGCATAAACGGAAAAACTCTTCAATGGGAAGCTTTGATACAATCCAAATGATGTTTATTTATGTAGATAAAACCAACCTAAGGCATAGTGTAAGCTTTATGATTTAACAACTCACCCTCAAGCTAAAGTGTGCTTGAGTCTTTAATCTTTGATAAATTGAATATGTGTTATTGATTTGAACCTACTCAGCTTTATACCATCAAGTGCCTTTGTCATGATATCTGCTACTTGGTAATGTTAAAGCTTCCAATGGCAGGACAAACATTCTAAGAAAGGTTCTCTATGTACCCACTATCACTAAAAACATAATAAGTATAGGCCACATAGTTGAAAAAGGCTTTCAAGTTAGCTTCACCCAACATGGAAGTTTTGTGGAAGATCCATGTGAGCGTTTGAGAAGATATCCAGCGGTGAGTAGCATGGTAGGCTCTTTACTTTTGAAGTTGGAAAAACTAGGAGCATAGCCCTATTAAGCTTTGGGTCTCAAACACTAAGTGAGCTTAAAGTGTGGCATAAGAGACTTGCTCATGTGAATGAAAGAACCTTGATGGACACATGTAGGAATCAAAGTGTTTGTAGGGTTGCCAAATATAACAAAGCAACACATGATCACTAGATGTGATGCACATCACATTGGGAAGGCAAAAAGACAACCATTCAACCAAAAAGGCTACATCCACAACAACCTTTTGGACTTAGTACACATGGATGTGTGTGGACCAAGTCAAGAACCTTCATTGGTAGGATGAAGATGTTATGTCTCATTTATTGATGATCATAGTAGGTAAACTATTATATATTTTATCAAAAGTAAGAATGAAGTGTTTGATTGCTTCGAAAAGTATTTAGCACATGTGGAGAACCATACACGTAGATCACTCAAGAAGCTTAGATATGATGAAGGGGGAGAATCCTTCTCCAAGAAATTTTATGAGTTCTTGCAGGATAAAGGTATCAAGAGGGAAGTGACTATCAGGTACTTTCTTGAACTAAATGGAATTGCAAAAAGATGATACAAGGCATTGGTTGGATTACCCATGAACATTGCTTGAAGAGAAGAGGTTTCCACATTATCTATGGCTAGGGGCTATTTCAACTACTTTGTACCTTCTCAATATACTACCATCCAAATCACTTCAAGGTATGACTCTTTATGAAGCATGAGATGGAAGAAAACCTATTTTGGGACATTCCAAGGTGTTTGGTTGTTTACCTTATGTTCATGTACCATCAATAATAAGAGGTAAGCTAGATGAAAGACAATAAAGGTAGTGTTTATTGGGTATAACTCAACTCTGATAGGTTACAGGTTCTACAATCTTTCAACCAAGCAATTCACTACAAATAGGGATGTTGCATTTAAATAACACAATATTTGTATGATGAAGAAAAACAAAAGGTAGCTCTACCATATGATATTAATTTTGGTTCTTGTCAACTAGGAAGCAAGCATGATACACAAGTCCAAGATATAAAGAAGTAATACAGCTAACGACCAAGATGAAAGGGAAAAATATTACAAAACATGGAATTCTAGAGGAAAAGCAAAGATACAGGAGTGTAGAGAATGCTCCAAGAAAGCTCGTGGAAGATCAACAAGGGAGAAAAAACAACTAGAAAGGTATGGATGTGATTCCATATTTTTACAAAGCATTCAATCTACTTGGCAAAAGACTCAATTTCAGAAGAACCCTCAACCTATGAGGAGTGAAAATGGAATCCTTACTTGAGAAAAAGCCATGAAAGAAGAAATAGATGCATTGAAGGAGATAAACACTTGGGATTTGGTTTAAATGTCACCAAATCAAAAGGTACTTGGTTGGAGATGGGTATATAAAATCAAGTGAAATTCACATGGATCAATTTGTAGGTAAAAGGCAATATTGGTTACCAAAGGATGCTCACAAAATCATGGTATAAACTATGAGGAAACATTCTCATTAGTTGCAAAGATGACTACAATCAGAACATTGATAATTCTAGCTACTACAAGAAATTGGAGACTTGTCCACCTTCATGTAAAAACTGAATTTCTTAATGGTTAGATAAGTGAAGATGTGTACATGTCACAAGCTCTACATTTTGAAAACCCCAATCATGCATCTTATGTTTCCATGCTTAAGAAAGCATTGTATGGATTGAAACAAGCTCCTAGAGCTTGAAAATATAGGTTAGTAACATACCTTGAAGATCAAGGGCTCAAACTTAGCCACTCTAATCCTTCTATATTCATCAAAAGGGATCACAATGAGTTTATCTATCTATGTGTATATGTAGATGACATAATTAAGACATGTGATGATCATAATTTCATTCAAATGATCAAGAGACACATGCAAGAGGAGTTCAAAATCAATGATTTATGTGAGCTCATATTCTTTGTCGGATGTAACTCATATACATAGATGAAGGAATTTATTCGACTCAAAGGAGATACATTTAGGATCTACTTCTTAATTTTAAGATGCAGAACACTAAATCTACGGGTACACCTTTCAAGATGAATCGTAAACTTAGTGTTCGTAAAGGTGAGATACATATATGTGTGTGTGTATGTATGTATGTATGTATGTATGTATGTATGTATGTATGTATGTATGTATGTATGTATGTATGTGTGTATGTATGTATGTATGTATGTATGTTTGTATGTATGTATGTATGTATGTATGTATGTATGTATGTATGTATGTATATGTGTGTGTATGTGTGTGTATGCATGTTTTTGTTAGTGTTCTAATCCTTTGCCAAGCTCAAGTATGTGAATGGGGGCTTATGTTAATATGCCACATGATCTTCATTTTTTGGGTGAGTCAACAATGCCACTCGAGTTACAACTAATTGAATGAGCTCAACTACCATGATTGAACAAATTCATGATTAGCTTGTAGGCTCATTGAAATTCAAAGAATGTACCAAACATCTACCATTATATAAGGAATGTCTTGAAGAAATTAGTGGGAATCCTCCAAGACACATTAGACACTCATTTGTCTTCTTATTTGGAGATCTAGGTGAACTTATTCTCTACATAAGAAGAAATGTTTTTAGTTATATCTCATTGTATGTTGTTTCGATTGATATCCAAGATACTTCATCTTGTTTCACTTACTCTAATGATTGCTTTTATTATAATCGTATCATTGTTTACACCTTAATCCTATTTCTATAGAGCCAAATAGATTTTTGGTCAATTCTTTGGATTCTTTGAGTGCATTCAATACACATATGTCAACATACCTTGTCCAAATATTAAGTAGCTTATCATGTGTGGGAAGATTGATACACCTTGTACAATCAAGATCAAGTAATATAGTGCTTACTGGAAATCTCTAAGGGTCTATCTAATGTATAGGAAATGTTGGAGTTGCAATTATCAAGAGAAAAAATAAATTAAGTTCTAGTTGACTTTGATATCCATCTATGAGGTCCTAGAAAGGGTCTAAAACACTTTTGTTGTGTCTTTGAAAGAATTTTCTCCATCATTGATAGCAAAGATCATCTTGGACCATTGAAGTCATGAAGAGGAGGCATTGAAGTTGGGGGCAACCAAAGTTGAAAATAGAGACCAGGTAGCCTTGGAGGAAGAATAGAAGTAAGAAGGAACTTCTAACATCATCAAAGGATCAAGAAAACAAAACTCTCTTATGAAGAGGTAACATATCATTAATTTATACTTATCTCACATCGAAGGAGGAATTTGGATCCATTCTCAACACAATAGGGAACTTAAATGCGCAGATTGTGAAGATAAAGAAGAAAAAATACCATCCATGGATGCTAAGAATCTCAAAATTCCTTATGGGAAAGGGTCTATGGGTCTGGTTAATGGTATAGAGGTTAAGACATACCTAGACTCACACACATCTATAAAGAATTAGAGGAGATCTATTAGAGAATGGGAGGATATACATAGAAGAGTGAAATTCATTTTATCTCATCACACAAGCAACTTTATAATAGGGCATATCCAAGACCTAGAAATAGTAAGGAAGGTAGTGGAGTCTTTAAAGAGATTATAATCTACCTATACAAAGGCTAGAAAGAATCATATCAAGAAAGAGCTTAATAATCTTAGAAAGACATCCAAGCAAAGCATGAATGATTTCATTCCTAAAATGTAAGAAAGTTCAGATGCACTTGGGTCCATGGGTGTATAATACATGATGATGAATTAGTTGTCAAAACACAAAAGGGGAATACAAAAGCTGAGATATGAAAGGTGTTGACATATTTTGGTAGTGATGTGTATGAATACATTTAGGACCGTTTGGGTAATTTTTTCCCTCTTTAGGAGGGTTTTTTCCTCAACTTGTATATATGCCTATAACATTAATGGGTTAATTATCTTTGTACATTCGCTTGGTAATACATTCAGTTTTATGTGTTATGCTCCAAGATTCTTCTTCTTCCTTATGTTGATTCTGTTCTTTTGTAGACCTAAAAGTCAAACAATTGGTATCAATGCAGGTCATCACTCCATCTAGGGCATCATCAACACTACTCCAATCACAGTCTCAGAATCATATGGAAATTGGTGAACATACTCAAGGCAATTAGGAGCTCAAAATTGTTGGGAAGATGGATGGACGCTCCAAGAGATTGAGTAGGTACTGCCAAAACTTGCTTTGTACCAGCCCTCTGATGCTTTAGAGTTGATAAGTAGACCTCCTTAGCTCTCCAATGACACCATAAAATAGCCTATGTACTTTGGAAATGATGTGTCTAATGATTGAACCAAAACAGATAACTTTGAAATTCAAAGTCTCAAGAAAACCTTCTATTTATGTCTTTACACCTGCTGGATCTTTTGCTCAATATGACCACCACAGTAGGAACTGGAAAACATCCTTTTAATGGTATTTACTTTGATTAGGAAGCTAACTATTTTAAGTGGAATGGTATAGAAAGACTAACTATGCTTAGAGAAATCACTTTAGCAAATTAAACTTTACCCCCGATTTTTTAGGACTGTAGCAGACATTGACCAGTGATCACCTCGACACGATTTTCTCTGAAATGGCTGAATAGAATCGTTTCACATTTTGTGAGCATGTAGCAAACGTCAAGCTGGTTCCAACAAGCTTTAGATCTTTGAATTTGGTCAAGCAATGAGTGAGATATGCTCTTCACAAGTTGACAGACTTTCAAGTAGTATGACAGAGAACTCAGAAATGACTAATGAAGATATATGTATTAATGAACACTTGTATACAAACCCATTGGCATGAAGATCATTGCCTAATGGTGTAGATAGGTGTGGGCTAGAGTGTAGGCCTCACACACACTCAGAATCAGTAATGGGAAGCTCGGGAATAATAAGTCTTATGAGCGACTTTTCCATGAACAATTTTATAATGATTGGGTAGAAATTTGAATTCAAATTCAAACTTTTGGCTCCCTATGATCAAGCTCCTATATCCTAGGAGCTATTCCATCAATCAAAGCTAACCAATTTTCCACAAACGCATTTGGTAGGTGTTTACCAAGATTCCAAGTCAATTTGACTTTTACATAAGAGATAAAGTGGTAATAAAACACTAGCAATAGTTCCTATGCTTCTTCACATGTGTAGGGTCTTCAATGTATCCATCAAGCAAATGTGTAGGCCTGTGAGTTACACCAACAGCTCCCCCTCAAGCCAAAAATTTTGGCTTGGTCTTCATCTTCAATCTTCATGTATATTCTGCAATCCAATCATTGCTTTGAACCTGCAAAGTTTGGTTCCATCCAAAGCTTTAGTCAACAAATCTGCACATTGCGTGTTGGTTGATACATAGGTTAGTTGAATATCCTTGCTTAACAATTTCTCTCTCGGATAATGGTAATGGACCTCTATATGTTTGTTCCTAGCATGATAGATAGGATTAGCTTCAAGGTCAAGTGAACTTGTATTATCTCCAAAGATTATTGGTGACCTAGTATATAAACCCAATTCTGTATACAAAAGTTTGATCCATATGGCTTCTTGTGTGGCATTAGCCAGTCCTCTATACTCTGCCTCTGTAGAAGACAAAGCAACAGTAGGGTGCTTCTTTGAAGACCATGAAATTGGTTTGTCACCTGCAAATGAAATGTATCCTGAAGTGCTTCTCCTATCATCCTTGCATCCTGCCCAATCTCCATCTGAGTAGATCTTGATATCAATTTCAAAAGTATAAGGGAAATACAAACCATGATGTTGTGTACCCTTGAGGTACTTTAGAATTCTCTTGGCAGCCTCTAAGTGAGGTATTCTTGGCTTGTGCATAAACTGACTTAGCACACTAACTCCATATGCAATATCTATCCTTGTTAAGGTAGCATAGTTCAAGCTACCCACCATGCTTTGATAACCTGTAATGTCCTTAACTTCATCACCTTCATGGGAACTTAGTTTGAGATTTACCTCCATTGGCGTACTTGCAACTTTGGCATCCTGCAAATGAAACCTTTTCAACATATCCTGTATGTATTTTTTCTGAGTAATGTATATTCCTGAGTTAGTATAGACTAACTCAAGCCCAAGAAAATACTTCAGTAGACCAAGATCATTGATCTTAAACTCCTTCATCATTTGGCTTTTGATTTGTCTGATTCCATTAACATCATTTTGTGTAAGTATGATGTCATCAACATAAACACAAAGGTATATTACCTTTGAATTACATCTCTTGATAAATAGAGAGGTGTCTACCTTGCTCATGACAAAACCTTGGTCTTGAAGGTATGTAGTTAACCTGTAATTCCATGCCCTAGGTGCCTGCTTCAATCCATATAAGGCCTTTTTTAATTTACAAACATATGTTACCTTCTTAGGGTCCTCATAGCCAGGAGTTTGTGACATATATACCTCCTCTGAAATCCATCCATTCAAGAAAGCATTCTTGACATCCAATTGGTACATATTCCAATTTTTTGATGCAGCCACACTTACCAACACTCTCATAGTTGGCATCTTGGCCACAAGAGAGAATGTCTCTTCATAGTCAATGCCTTGGGTTTGTGCAAACCCTTTCGCTACCAATCTGGCTTTGTACCTATTAATTGACCCATCAGAATTTCTTTTAAGTTTATAGATCCATCTGGATCCTATTACCTTCATGGAGTCCTTCTTTGGTACTAGTTCCCATGTGTCACTTTCCTTTAGTGCTTCAATCTCTTCATCCATAGCTTCTTTCCATTCTGTCTTGGTCATGGCTTCTTCATATGATTCTGGTCTTCAATTGACAAATGTTTGGCAAGATAAACAGAGTGTTTAGTAACAAGAGATGTATCATACCCATATCTGATAGGTTTTTTGCTTTCTCTTTGTGATCTTCTAATTGATTGAGTTGAAGATTCAGGTATGTCTTCAAGCTTCTTCATCTTCATTTTGCCCTTGGACTTCCATGCCTTGAACTCTTCAAGGTTGATAGTGTCTTCATCTTCTGAACTTGAGTCTTCGTTCTAAGTAGGTTCCTCCTTTGCACGACTTGGAAATTCTTCTTCCAAATCATAGGGTAGTTTAACCTTCCTGCATTCATTCTCATACCAAGAATCATTTTCATCAAAGACAACATCTCTACTCACCATAAATCCCTTATTGGGAGGGTTATAAAACCTGTATCCTTTCTGATTTAAATCATATCCAATAAAGATGCACTTCTCAACCTTAGGGTCTAGCTTACCTCTTATCTGAGAAGGAATGTGTACATATGCTACACATCCAAATATCTTGCAATGGTCTAGTGAGGGTCTCTTACCATGCCATGCTTCATAGGGTGTCATCCCATCAAGGGACTTTGATGGTAACCTATTTATGAGATAAGTGGCAGAGGAAACACTTTCTGCCCATAGATAGTTAGGTAATTTTTTTTTTCATTCAACATAGACCTAGCTGTCTCAATTAACCTATTTCTTCTCTCAGCTACCATTCTGTTCAAGAGAATACCTTGTGGTGATTTCTCTTTTGATGCCTCTATCCTGCAAGAAGTTTTCAAACTCATTGGAGAAGTACTCACCTCCTCCATTTGACCTTAGACTCTTCAAATTCTTCCCTGTCTGATTCTCAACAAGTGAAAGATATTTTTTAAAGCAATTAAACACCTCATCCTTGTGCTTCATGGAGTATAGTACAATCCACTTGCTATAATCATCAATAAAAGATACATAGTACCTTGATCGTGAGACTGAGGGGTCTTTGCTTGGTCCACATACATCTGTATGGACAAGCTCTAGGTAGTCTTCATGCATGTAACCTTTCCTTGAGAAGGGTAACCTGTGAGACTTTACAAATTGACAAGCACTACATTTATAAATCATATGTTGTTTTGAAACATTGGGTATTCCAATAACACATTGATCCCTGCATATCTGCTTCAAGGTTCTTTCTCCTACATGCCCTAATCTTTTGTGCACAAACCTCAAGCTCTGAAAGTGTTTGATCTTTATAGTTGTATAGTGCAATATTCTTTGTGTCTTCTAGCTCAAAAGTGAAAATTCTACCTGATTTTTCTCCTTTAGCAATCCTCTTGAACCCATGCCTTGGATCCTCCACAAATGCTCCATATTGGTTGAATCTAACCTGCAAACCTTTCTCCACAATCTGTCCAACACTCATCAAATTTTTGGTAATGGCTGGTATTTGGAATTGATGCTTACCTTTTGGTTCCTCAAGATTAGAGAGTAGTGCTACATTGCCAGCTACATGATTTGAGCATCCTGAGTCAATGTAGAATAGGTGGTCATCATTTGTACCTAATTTTGAAGTCATGTTCATGATCAGAAGAGAATCATCCTGCTCTTCTGTATAGTTGTTGTAGTCCTTTCTGGATTTGAATCCTCCTTGGTAGTTGCCATTGTAGTTGTTGTTGTAAATGTTGTTGTAATTGTTGTTGTATCATTGGTGATGGTTGAATCTACGTCTTGACTGTGAGTATCCACCTCTTTGGTATTCTCTTCCTCTCCGATTTTTGTAATTCCTGAAACACTCATCTGTAGTGTGATTTGATAAACCACAAATGTTGCATGGTGAGGAGTTATAGGATCTCCCCATACCTTGCTTACCTCCTCTGCCCCTTCCTCTTGATGATCTACCTCTCCCTGCATAGTTAGCTTGGGAGGTAGAGCCTTCATCTTCCACCTTGCTCTTGCCTTTATCTTTAGACTTTTTATCTGTATATAGGGCAAAAGATTTATTACCTTTGGATGTGTCTCCATTCTTGTTGAGTTTTTGCTTCATGAGTGAACAATTGTCCCATGAGAGTAGTAAGATATGGAGTTTGCATGTCCATGGCAGTGGTGAAGCTCTCCCATTTGTCATCAGCCTTGATCCCATTGATCACTTGCCTTACAATCTGCTCTTCTTCAGTCTCTTCTCCTATGCTTGCTAACTAATCTGCTACATCTTTAATCTTGGTCACAAAATCTGAAACAGCTTGCTTAGGTTGCTTCCTTAATGTGGTAAATTCAATCCACAACTGATTTTTTCTAGCCCTTGTGTTGGAAGAGAAATAAGATGACAAAGTTTCCCAAGTCTCTTGGGATGTCTTACAGTTCCTAATATGTGGCAAAAGAAAATCAAAGATGGAGTTGAGTAAATAGGACCTTGCCAATGCATCCTTAGCACACCATGTGTTGAGCTTTTCATGTTCTTCCTTTGTTGGTAATCCTCTTGCTTTGAATGAGGGCCAAAACCTGCTTTGTACTAGACCTCTGATGCTTTAGAGTTGATAAGTAGACCTCCTTAGCTCTTTAATGACACCATAAAATAGCCTATGTACTTTGGAAATGATGTGTGTAGTGATTCAACCAAAACAGATAACTTTGAAATTCAAAGTCTCAAGAAAACCTTCTATTTATGTCTTGACACCTGCAGGACCTTTTGCTCAGTATGACGAGCACAGTAGGAATTGGAAAAACTCCTTTTAGGGGTATTTACTTTGCTTAGCAAGCTAGCTATTCCAAGTGGAATGATATAAAAAGACTAACTATGCTTAGAGAAATCACTTTAGCAAATTAAACTTTACCCCCGATTTTTTAGGATTGTAGCAGACATTGACCAGTGATCACTTCGACGAGCTTTTCTCTGCAAAGGCTGAATAGAATCTCTTCAAATTTTGTAAGCATGTAGAAAACTGCAAGCTGGTTCTAACACGCTTTAGATCTTTGAATTTGGTCAAGAAATGACTGAGATATGCTCTTCACAAGTTGATGGACTTTCAAGTAGTATGACAGAGAACTCAGAAATGACTAATGAAGATATATGTATTAATGAACACTTTTATACAAACCCATTGGCATGAAGATCAGTGCCTAATGGTGTAGATAGGTGTGGGCTAGAATGTAGGCCTCACACACACTCCGAATCAGTATTGATAAGCTTGAGAATATTGAGTCTTACCCGCAACTTTTCCATGAACAATTTTATAGTGATCAGGTAAAAATTTGAATTCAAATTCAAACTTTTGGCTCCCTATGATCAAGCTCCTATATCCTAGGAGATATTCCATCAATCAAAGCTAATCAATTTTCCACGAACCCTTTTGGTAGGTGTTTACCAAGATTCCAAGTCAATTTGACTTTTACATAAGAGATAAAGTGGCAATAAACCACTAGCAATAGTTCCTATGCTTCTTCACGTGTAGGGTCTTCAATGTATCCATCAAGCAAATGTGTAGGCTTGTGAATTACACCAAAAAAAATGGCTTTGTTCTATGGTTTCAAAATTTTGACCAAAGCTCATTTTTAGCCTTTGAACGCACTATCCCAATGCTTGTGCATGTAGTTTTATCATTTTTTTACCAAAAATAAGTACAAGTTTTGGTTTTGTAGTACAAGTGCCTCAAAGTCTACTACAATTTTACTAGAGCTTGATAGGATAATTATGTTCAACATTTCGAGATATAGTAAATTTTCTACATCCAAGTATTTTATTTAGTGGCCATGGCTGAAAGCAATGATGTACTCCATATGTTCTCTATTAAGGATAGATTGGATGGTAATAATTACCCATTATAGCATATATGATGGGTCATGTATTGGTAGCAAAATGATTGTGCACTATTATGCAGGATGTTGGAAAAATGTACTACTACACTTGGAAATACAGTCATTGACGGTGATGTAGATGGCACTGAAAATGATGACCTTCAAATTCTTGTTTATGCTTTGGTTCCCATTGCAGCTTTGAAATGATGTAGGGATTTTAGAGATGCTCCTCAACATCCATTGATAGATGTTTTAGTCTCAAATGTGTGATTATTCGTCACATTTTCTCTTGCAAAACACCAAAGGATGCTTGGGATATGCGATAGATAGATAGATAGATAGATAGATAGATAGATAGATAGATAGATAGATAGATAGATAGATAGATAGATAGATAGATAGATAGATAAATAGATAGATCGATAGATAGATAGATAGATAGATAGATAGATAGATAGATAGATAGATAGATAGATAGATAGATAGATAGATAGATAGATAGATAGATAGATAGATAGATAGATAGATAGATAGATAGATAGATAGATAGATAGATAGATAGATAGATAGATACATAGATAGATAGATAGATAGATAGATAGATAGAAAGATAGATAGACAGATAGATAGATAGATAGATAGATAGATAGATAGATAGATAGATAGATAGATAGATAGATAGATAGATAGATAGATAGACAGATAGATAGATAGATAGATAGATAGATAGACAGATAGATAGATAGATAGATAGATAGATAGATAGATAGATAGATATATAGATAGATAGATATATAGATAGATATATAGATAGATAGATAGATGGATAGATAGGTAGATAGATGTATAGATAGATACCTAGATAGATAGATAGATAGGTACATAGATAGATAGATAGATAGATAGATAGATAGATAGATAGATAGATAGATAGATAGATAGATAGATAGATAGATAGATAGATAGATAGATGGATAGATAAATAGATAGATAGATAAATAGATAGATAGATAGATAGATACATACATACATACATACATACATACATACATACATACATACATACATACATACATACATACATACATACATACATACATACATACATACATACATACATACATGTTGGTGTAGCGCTTATATTGCGGAATCTGCTTACACCACAAGAACTAAGCTAAAGTGATGTTAGAACACTTCTATAATCATCAATTGCTTAGTAACCTTCTGAAACTGAAAACTTTATAACTGTATTAGTGAAGAGCTCAAAATTCACTTTACAGAAAGCTTTACGTTTCCTTCAAGCTTCAATTCTGAACTATATTACTTTAGTCTTTACACTACTGTATTTGCTTACAGTTAAATAATCTTTCCGTCACTTAACTGTGCCAAAACTGGGTTTTTAACTCACCAAAATTCCACCGGAACTTCACCTGACTATTACAGGAATTATACCGGAATACTACCGGAATCAACTACAATTCTGTTTGTAGTTACTTCAAACGTGTATACATGAAGTAAGAAAGTAATACGTGAACTTCCTTCACTGAATGAACTCTATCTGAAGTTTAAGGAAAAAAGTTCATCAGTTCTTTACGGTCAGACTTTGTACTGTGTGTACATGTTCCTTTTGTACATGTTCCTTTTCACCGGATTCTTTGATCAATTTATAGTAGAGACTTATAGCTACAAGATAAGCTATCTCTCATACAAAACTTTACACTGTACTTTGAGATCTAACTCTTAGAAGTACCGGAAAACATTTACTGAGAAAACTGTAACTATTAACTAACTTTCAGAGTAACATGAAATCACTTAGACTTCTTCACACGAAACTAATGCGCTCAGATATTTCCACATGAAAGCCCCCACAAGAACCTATTGCTAATTCGGGATCCGATCCCAGCGAAAAAGAAAGATGAATCCAAGAAAAGAAAGGACAAAGCCCTCTCCCGCAAAGAGGGCTCACTACGACAATGATCATCATCTCGTTAAATGCTAGAGGGCTAACCGACCCCTCAAGAGCGACCATCATTGGTCAATGGCTACGCGACATTAGCCTAAACCCAGATTTTATATGTATTCAAGAGATTAAAACTGACGGAGAAGACCTCTAGAAACGGCTTAGACATGTCTCCTCGACCCATGTTTGGATTTCAACAATGCACCAGCGGGGGTCCGGTGGAACGGTAATCGGTATTAATCAATTCTGGTTTGAGAAGCTTGAGAACTCCATTGAAGCTGAACGCCATCGATGGATTGCTATTTCTTTTGGTGCTCCCTTTTGTTTTACTTTAGTTCTTTGTATGCCCGTAATGGGGAGTTAGAGAGACTAAACACTTGGGCCTCCTTGGACTCACTCCCCCACAACGTGCTTATTTGTGGTGACTTCAACATGGTGGAGGACCCTATGGACAGATGGATGGGCAAGGGCAGGGTCATCGATAGTCGGGAGAAAGAAGCGTGGGACAAAACCAAACTACACTTGGATTTGGTCAAATTCAAAGATTCGAATGGCTTTTCTTGGTCAAATCTACAAGCGGGCATGGACCTGAGGAAAGTTAGACTTGATAGATGCTACATTTCTTAGAGTTTTACTCATCAGTGGGGCCACCCTTCCCTTTCGCAACGCACCGACCTCACCATCTCTGATCACTACCCGATCATTATCACCTTCCAACCTCCCACCAAGATCCGTAAGGATCCTTGGTTCCATGCTAGTGCGTCCTCCTTCTCTCTCCCCTCCGTCCATCAAGAAATTGCTGATGTGTGGAAGGAGGCGTTCGCCTCCAGCTTGTCCCCAGCCAAGTGCTGGAGAAGTGCAGTCGATAAGTCATGACAGATCATGATTAGATCCAAGAAGATCCTTGAGACTGTGCGGCGGCTCGTAGAGAAGCTCTATATCATAGATTCTGCAGGCTCGAGGAGGAAGTGAACAAAGGAAATTCTCAAGCCCATAAAGGTCTTCGAAAAATCAAAGCGCAGCTGAGATACGAGGAAGAAATACAAAGGAAAAATTTGCAAATTTTCTTCTAAGAGTGGTGGGCTGGCAAAGCCGACAAACCCACCAAAGAGATGTGTCGTATCCTTAAAAGGAAGCATAACAGAGAATCGATCCCCTTATTACTAGACTTAAATGGCAATGTATGCAATACGGAAGAAGATAATTTTGGGATCATTGAAGGGCACTTCACGAGACTCCTGGGGACTTGGAACCCCCTCTCCCACCATAGAAGGGATTGTATGGAAGCCATATCTAGGGTTTCCCCCCACAGGATACCACTCAACCTTCGCTCCCTACTACATGCCCCTATCTCTGAAGCAGAAATCATTGAGGTCATTGATGCCCTCCCTTCTAGTAAAAGCCCGGGACTCGATGGGCTCACTAATGAGTTCTTTAAATCCTTCAAGTTGGTGGTCGCCACCCCTCTTCGTCTAGTTTGGCAAGAGGCACTCAAGTTTGGCGTGCTTCCTTCTTGCCTCAACAATGGCATTATCAAGCTAATACACAAAAAAGGGGAAAAGAACAGAATTGAGAACTGGCGTCCTATTACGATGCTCCAAACAGGATACAAGATCATTTCCAAAGTCATTGCCAACAGAATCTCTTGTTACTTGAGAGCATGGTTAAGTGAGGACCAAAAAGGTTTCATCAAAGGCAGGTCAATTTTGGAAACCATTATAGATATTTGGGAAGGTCTTGAATTTGCAAATGAGTCTAAACAAGACGTGGTCTTCCTCAAGATCGACTTTGATAAAGCCTACGACAGGTTGGAATGGGACTATATTCTGCAGTCGCTCCAAGATCTTGTATTTAGTCAGAAATTCACCAAGATGATCGTGACCTTTCTCCAAAACGCATCGACCCAAATTAACATTAATGGCAAACTTTCGAAGGTGATCAAACTTAGAAGATCTATCAAACAAGGGTGCCCATTGGCTCCCTTTCTCTTTGGCTTTGCTAGAGAAGGGCTTAGCAGGCTGGTGGAGCATCAGGTGGAAGCAGGTAATATCAAAGGCCTTTGTTTGCCTCATGACCACAGTCAGATCACCATGAGACTTTTCGCCGATGACATGAATGCGTTTGTTCACAATGATAGTACCAGCTTGGAGACGTTCTCGAGGTGTCTGGCTACCTTTTGTGAAGCCTCTGGTTCCATAATCAACCACTCTAAGACCGCCTTTAGAGCTATTGTTGGGTCACAACCCGACCTTCTCATTGATCATGGCTATCAAATCATTCCGCAAGGCCAAACTTTTTGGCTTCTTGGGATTCCCTTGGGGTTTGGCATCTCTTTGGAACAACGGTGGAACTGGGTGCTGGCCAAACTCGAAAACAAGCTTAACTATTGGAGAGGTATGCAAATCAATCTTTCTGATCGTGCTATGGTTATCAACACGTTCCTCTTATCATCTACCATTTATTTCCTTTCTTGTTGGAGACCGAAAGAGCAAGATCTATCCAAACTAGATAGTATTTGTAGAAACTTCCTTTGGACGGGCGACCACAATAGGAGGGGGGTGCCTAAAATCAAATGGTCCATCTGCACCAGCCATAGAGATAGTGGGGGACTTGGTATCCTCGACATTGGGTGCATGGCTAACAAACTGGCGGCCAAATGGATGATTAAGGCTTGGTGCAACGGGAAGGCCTCGTGGGCTAAGTTGATCTTTAGAAACAAGAATGAGTTAGCTCTTATGGGTTTCCCGAATTGGAAGAATCTTGACATCTTGACCTTGTTGTTTTCCCCAATCCCCGTCTTCCCAAAAGGCTTTAATCTCGTGAGCTCCCTTTGGAAGAGTTGGAACAAAGTCAAAAGCTACACAAGAATTAGTGAAGACTGGAAGTGGGTGGCTGGTATCAGACAAAACGACTCTATCTGGTTTCCGATCCATGGCATCCGGAGTGTGAAATCATGGAACATTCAAAACGCCAAGAAGTTATGGAACAAAGGCTTCAAAAAATGGAAACATCTCTGGAATCAAGACACCAACCGCTGGATCGAATTCGAGGATATCGACCCTTACGTCAACATTTCGTATGAAGAATGGAACACTTTGCAAAGCAGATGTCTCGCCTGGGATCGACACAAAGTTCGCCTTCTCATAGGACACGACACGTCAAGCTCGCTTGGTCTCAAATGGCACAATGGGAATAGCCTATAAAAAATCCCGAACATCAAAGAAACGATTGACTATCAGGTTAACCTCAACAAGAAGTGGTGTCTGTCATGGACGTGGCTTCGGTGGGACATGAAGTTCATGGCCATCTGGCATCCCCTCATAGAAATCAAAAAGTCTGTCCTCTTATGACAAATTCTTCATCATGGAATTTGGACCAACCTTAAGGCTAGCAAATTGTGTGGTATTCCTCCCTGGAGCAAACGTTGCTACCGGTCTATCGAAGATGTTTCATACATCTTCTTTACCTGCCCCAACTCCAACATACTCTGGCAAACGGTTGGAAAGAAAATTAGACTTCAGAAACATCTCAGTTGGCAGCAAGCCCTGTTGGGAGAAGCGATCGGTTGCTCTGCGACTCTCTGGAACGCCATCAGAGGGGAGGTCCTATGGAAAGCCTGGCGGACCTTCTGTCATCTTGACTTCCTGCCCAGTCTGAGTCACTGTATGCTCTCAGTTTTATATCTGATGTATAAGGATAATATAATCCTTCTTTTATAGTTCTTTTGATATATCTAAGAACTCTTTGTCCTGCAACTCAATGTTGATCCCTCGGACAATGCATAAACTGTGAGAGAACTCCCACTGCATAACTAAGATCCGGTCTTGTTAGTGTAGTGTAAATCAAACTTCCCACTAAAGATTGATACTTTCTCATATTTTTAAACTGTGCACTACCATATTTGCTGAGTTTATGATTTATTTCAAGCGGTGTTGAAGCTTCTATGCAATTCTCCATATTAAACTTCTTCAGTAAGTTTAGGAGATACCTTTCTTGCAAAACATATATACCATGATCTGTATATGTAACTTCCATTCCAAGATAGTATGATAAGTTTCCTAGATCACTAATCTTGAACTCTTTTTCAAGCAGTCTCTTTACATCCTTGATTCCTTCATGTGAGGTTCCTGTGATTATTATGTCATCTACATAAATACAAAGGTAGATCATACCTTCATCTGTTTTCTTGATCAGTAGACTTGCATCTGCCTTTGAGCTTTGGTATCCAAGGTCATTGAGATACTTCACAAGTCTGTAATTCCAAGCTCTTGGAGCTTGCTTCAATCCATAGAGAGCTCTTCTTAGTTTGCAAACATGATTTGGGTATCTGGAACTTACGAACCCTTCAGGTTGTTCCATATAGACTTCATCTGATATATATCCATTCAGAAATGCATTCTTTATATCTAGCTGACTTAGCTTCCATCCTTTTGATGCTCCTATAGCAATCATTGTCCTTATGGTTGACAACTTTGCCACGGGACTAAACATCTCATCATAATCTATGCCATATGTCTGAGTATAGCCTTTGACAACCAGTCTAGCTTTGTATATGGCTATCCTTCCATCTGCAAGTTTCTTAACATTGTAAACCCATTTATTTCCAATCACTTTCTTACCATTTGGTTTTGGAACAAGTTCCCAAGTCTTATTCTCCTCCAAAGCATTGAACTCCTCCTTCATTGCTTCTTCCCAATTTTTCTTACCTTTTGCTTCACTGTAATTCAGAGGTTCTTCATCCTCCTTTACTAAGTAAGCATAGTTTTTCTGAGTCAAATACGAAGTATCATAGGAATACCTTGTTGGTTGTTTTCTTACTCTGTTTGACCTTCTTAGTTCAAACTCTTCATGTGTATCTGAATACACATCTTCATCAAATCTTGAATCATCTTCGTTTCTTATACTTGATCCGATCCTGGACGTACTTGCCTGCATATGATCTTCATCTCCATTCACCTGCATATGTGATTTACCTTTTTCATTCCTTCTTATCTCTTCTTCAAGTGTTTCAACACTATGCTCTTTATCTGTATACCAGCTCTTTCCTTCATCAAATGTCACATCTTTGGAAACAGTAAACTGTTTGGTTAAAGGACTCCATAACCTATAACCCATTTGCTTTTCATCATATCCGATGAACACATATTTTTCAGCTTTTGGTTCAAGCTTATGTCTCAACTGTGATGGTACATAAGCATAAGCAATTGATCCAAACACTTTGCAATGGTCAAGTGTTGGTTTCTTACCCCACCAAGCTTCATAAGGGGTCATCCCATTTAAAGTTGTACATGATAATCTATTTAGCAGGTATGTAGCTGTATTTACAGCCTCAGCCCAACGATAGTTTGGATAGCTCTTCTCCTTTAGCATTGCTCCTGCAAACTCTGTTGAAGAATCACTCACGAATTTGACGTACAGACAGACATACAGAGAAAAAGCAAAGATAAAGAGAAGCGGAATCAAATATTCAGAAAGTCAAAAGCCTTTATGAAGGGAAAAATTCACGAGCGTTATGTACAGTGCAGAATCTTGCAGAATCAGAGGATGATAGAGTTCGTTACACCGAATCAAACTGTATATAAAGCGAGAACGTGCATAAGAAGAATAAGAGGGAAGTGCGAGCTAGAACGTGCGTGAGAAGAGCGCGCAGTATAAATAGAGCACATACAGAGGTTAAAAAGAGAGAGAGAGAGAGAGAACAAAGAGATGAGGAAGTGAGAAGATGCCAGAGATTGCGTATGTAGATGAGTGGAGAGAGAGACAAGTTCTCAGAAGATGCCAGAGATCGCATATGTACAGACGAATAACAGAAACCTGAAATGTCAAGTATTCATCTGAGAGAGATGGTAAACAGAAACTACTCAGTGTAGGAAAGTTTCTTTAGCTTGAGCAAGAAGAGGCCAAGCTTAATTTTTACACATCTTCTCTAATAGAAAACACATGTTCATGTGGAAGTTTGCGCGCACTGTTCGTATGTGAAGAACTCTGAGTATTTTCGTGTTACGGTACAAAGTTAGTTAACAGTTACAGTTAGTTTGTTAACAATTAATTTCGTTATCAATTACAGTTATCTCAGTCAATGAATATTTCGGTCAGTTATAGTTTTCTCAGAAAATGAGTTTTCCGGTAGAACAACGACGTATATCTCGCAGAGTAAATTAAAGTTTTGTATGAGAGTTAGCTTATCTTATAGCTAGACATCTCTACTATCAGTTCGTCAAGGATTTCGGTGAAATGGATATGTACACACAGTACAAAGTCTAACCAAAAAGAGACATTCAACACCAGAGAAGTTTTTCCTTAAACTTCAGAAAATGTTCACTCAGTGAAGGAAGTTCACACATCACTTCCTTACTTTTTGTATACTCACTTGAAGTAATTACAAACAGAATAGGAGTTGATTCCGATAAGATTCTGGTATAACTATGGCATAAGTCCAGTAACAATCTGGTGAAGTTCCAATGAATTTCCAGTAAATTCAAAATGTAGTCTTATATGTTTGAGTGGCAGTAACCATGCTGAGCTATTGTTGATTATAGAGGTGTTCTAATATCACTCTAGCTTGGCAACCAATTTTGGTGGCGCGGCAATTTCCGTAGGCCTGACAAGGTTCAAGCCTTTGCCGTAACGGCCATCAAGGGGTGATCTTAGAGTCGTGAGATCCCCAACAAGTGGTATCAGAGCCTGGTTAACCACACAAGTGGTTTCAGAACGAGGAAGATTCTGAAGAGCAGAAAGATTCTCAAAGGTCACTGGAATTAATAGAAACAAGAAGATCATGGCAGATCATGTCCAAATTGATAAATTGGACAGAGATAATTATCTCGCGTGGGTAATGCGCATGGAAGCCTTACTTATGAGTAAGGTCTTAATGATGTATGTGACCGGAGAAGAAAAGAAGCCGACTTTCGAAGATGATAGTCAACCGAAAAAAGGAGAATTAGAAGCCTTGAAGCTCTGGTAGAAGAAATATGCAACAGCAAGAGCTTACATTTATAATACCGTTTCAGACCATCTACTACCGCACATCAGAGGCCTGGAGAAAGCGGAGGACATATGGAGTGTGTTGGAAGATCATTTCCAAAATACTACGAAAGCTAGGAAGGCTAGCTTATGGTCCGAATTCACAACATTCAAAAAGAAGTCGAGTCAAAGCATTAGTGACTATGTCACTAAGATGAAGGATCTAGCAGATAGTCTTGGATCCATAAATGAAGATGTCGAAGATCACAGATTGATAGCGCAACTGCTTACAGGTTTGAGAGGAGATGAAAGGTGGAAACCTTTTGTACTCTCAACTGAACTTTCTTTAAATCATTTTGTACCAGATTTAAATCAGTTGCTTGGTTTGATGCTCACATATGAGAAAGACCTAAAAGGAGATACAGATAAAGGACAAAGTTCTGCAATGTACATGAAGAACAAGAAGAAAGAAGACAAAGGTAAGTCAAAAGATGACGAAGAGTCGAGTTCTCAGGCTTATTATGCAAGAGGTAAAGGCACCGACAGAGGAAGAGCAAGAGGTTTTGGAAGAGGAAGAAGTAGCAAAAATAACAATAAGAAGGCTTGCTGGATCTGTGGACTGTTGGAACATCAAGTTTACACTATGCTTGAGGTGGATTTGATCTACATCAAAGGCTATCGCGTCGAAAGAATATCCGTTGGAGAGTTCTTTTTCATATGCTCATTTATTGTATTTTTTTGAGAATATTTTGATGGCTCATTTACCATTGTAAAAGCCTTGAGCTTTACACATGTAAAGGTAGAAATATAGAGCCAAAATCCCACGAAATGTTGGTGGTTGAAGTTGCATTCAATCAAGCAATCAATCACCTAAAAGTAGATCAATCAAGATCTTCACTTTTCCTAGATTATAGGGAAGTGAATTGATTTCCTCCAACAACCATTCCCACCTTCATTTGAATTCAAATTCAAGTTGTAAAAGTCGTGGAACACTCCTAGAGGCTATATAAGGAGTTGAAATCACTTGTATTATACATGGAAGCAATATACATACACTTGTGACCATCATTGTCTTGCTCCTTCAATTTTCTGCATCATCTTCTTCGCCAACACTAATCTTGCAGAGGCTGCTGCTCTCTCCTCAGAGCTTCAAATTGAGTGCAAGAGGACTCATTGGAAAGTTATTAGTGTCTAGTTTATGCCTGTAAATTTTCAAAGCATTTGGTTCAGCAGATTTGGAGAAATCTCAGTTTTTCTGCCTCGGGGTCAATCTCTACGTATTCCTGAAAAATAGGAAGTACCACCGGTGAATGTCGCATTCATTCCTATAGCATATTTTGCTTATTCCTTATACTTTTGTGCATTCCATACACTCAACCCTATGTGTATCACTCCCATAAAAGGATTCTTTCTAATTGTAATCACGCTGGTCGCTATGGGCATTTGAAGTTCATTGTCTCTTCCATAGATAGTAAGTTTTTTGAGCTAGTCGACCCGCAAACCTATCTGTTTTGTATCGACTCATTCTCCTTGATGCTATAAGGTACATAGTGTGTTTCTTTGCACTTATCACATGCCTATAAGGTCTATTTGAGTCTCCATAAGCTCAAGGGCTGGTCTTGTGCCGGTTGGCTTGACCAAACTTCATCGCTTCGAAACGCACTTTTCTACCTTCGACAAGCTTCTTCAAGTTCCTTCAGTGGTATCAGAGCTAGATTAAGATGGGTGACGGCTTTCCCTCAATGATCGAGAAGCTTGATCGACACAACTACGCGGCTTGGCAAATTAGAATGGAGGCCTATTTGCAAGGTAGAAATCTTTATGGAATTGTAGCAGGTGATGAAGCTATGCCTATTCCAAGATCCAAAGGAGGACCTACACAAGAGGAGACAGATAAGCTCACACTTTGGTGCGCAAGGGATGCTCAAGCAAGGTGGTACATACTAAACTCTATCTCTGACTTTCTATTACCACATATTAGAGGATACAAGACATCTCAAGAGACTTGGGATGCCCTGGAGACTTTCTTTTCTGCTAGTACCAAAGCAAGAAAGAATCATCTTTGGAACGAGTTCAACGAAATGAAGAAGACACCTAAACAAACCATCACAGAGTTTGTTACCAAGGTCAAGGAGGTTGCGGATCAGTTAGCATCCATTGGAGAGCTGATTGAAGAAGAGGTCATCATGAGGCAAATTCTCAACGGCATTCGAAGTGATAAGCAATGGCAATCCTTCACGACGGCTTACGATCTCATCATGGATGTGCAAACTCCAGACTTCAACATCTTTCTTGGACAACTCTTCAATCAAGAAGCCAATAATAGCATAAAGGAAGGTAACTCTTATCATGGTAGTTCAACTAGTGCTCTATATGCAGAAAAGAAGGATAAGAAGCAGAAAGGCAAGAAGAAGGAAGAAGACGAAGAAGAGACTTCCCAAGCCAACTTCGCAAGCAAGAGCAAGTGGAAAGGGAAGAAGAAAGGACCAAAGCAAGACAAAGCCAAAGGTCAGAATGTTCAACCTTGTGCCATATGCGATAAGACCAACCACACCACTCAAAATTGCTGGTTCAATGGGAAGACCCAGAAAGGAAGTGGAAGAGGTGGATATGGCGGCAATAGAGGCAGAGGTGGACACAACTTCAACAACAACAATAGAAGCTATAATAGAAGGGACTACAACAATTATTCAGAAGATCAACCACATGAAGACTCATTGCTTCTTATGAACCTAAGCCACAAAGAAGGTAAAGAAGACGATCATTTGTTCTACATAGATTCAGGATGTTCGAATCATGTTGCAGGCAACATTGCTCTTCTATCTGACTTGGAAAGTCCAAAGCATAGACATGAAGTGCAAACAGGGGATGACACGAAGCACAATGTGGAGAAGATTGGTAATGTCAAAGCTTCCAATGGCAGGACAAACATTCTGAGTAACGTTCTCTATGTACCCACTATCACTAAAAACCTAATAAGTGTAGGCCAAATAGTTGAAAAAGGCTTGCAAGTTAGGTTCACCCAACATGGAGCTTTTGTGGAAGATCCATGTCAAGGCTTCAAGAAGATAGCCCGAGGTGAGAAGCATGGTAGGCTCTTTACTTTTGAAGTAGGAGATACTAGGAACATAACTCTATTCAACTTTGGGTCTCAAACCCTAAGTGAGCTTGAAGTGTGGCATAAGAGACTTGCTCATGTGAATGAAAGAACCTTGAACGATATATGCAGGGATCAAAGTGTTCTAGGACTGCCGAACATATCAAAGCAACACATGATCAACAGGTGTGATGCATGTCAGATTGGGAAGGCACAAAGACAACCATTCAACCACAAAGGCTACATCCACAACAACTTATTGGACTTAGTACACACAGATGTATGGGGACCAAGTCAAGAACCTTCATTGGCAGGATCAAGGTATTATGTCTCATTTATTGACGACCATAGTAGATGGACTGTTCTATACTTTATCAAGAGTAAGAATGAAGTATTTGATTGCTTCAAGAAGTATCTTGCACATGTGGAGAATCATATAGGTAGATCACTAAAGAAGCTCAGATCTGATGGAGGGGGAGAATACTTCTCCAAAGAGTTTGATGAGTTCTTGCAGGACAAAGGTATCAAAAGGGAAGTAACTACTAGGTACTCTCCTCAACTAAATGGAATTGCAGAGAGAAGAAACAAGACATTGGTTGGATCAGCCCGAACAATGCTTGAAGAGAAGAAGTTGCCACATTATCTTTGGGCAGAAGCTATTTCAACTGCAGTGTACCTTGTCAATCGACTACCATCCAAATCGCTTCAAGGTATGACTCCTTATGAAGCATGGCATGGAAGAAAACCTAGTCTTGGACATTGCAAGGTTTTTGGTTGTTTAGCTTATGTTCATGTACCATCACAAATAAGAGGTAAGCTAGATGAAAGGGCAACAAAGGCAGTGTTTATTGGATATGATTCAACTCAGATGGGTTACAGGTTCTTCAATCCTTCAACCAAGCAATTCACTACAAGTAGAGATGTTGTGTTTGAAGAACACAGGTCTTGGTATGATGAAGATAAACAAAAGGTAACACTACCATATGATCTTGATTCTGACTCTCATCAATTAGGAAGCAAGCATGATACACAGGTCCAGGATCCAAGAAGTGATACGTACGATGACCAAGATGAAAGAGAAAGGGATTACAAGCTATGGAAGTCAAGAGGCAAAGCAAAGATGCAAGAGGTTGGAGAATGCTCCAAACAAGCACCTAGAAGATCAGCAAGAGAGAAGAAACAACCAGAAAGGTATGGATATGATTCCACATTTGCTACAAAGCATTCAATCTACTTGGCAAAAGACTCTATTTCAGAGGAACCCTCAACCTATGAAGAGGCAAAGGGAAACCCTAATTGGGAAAAGGCCATGAACGAAGAGATAGATGCATTGAAGGAAATGGACACTTGGGATTTGGTTCCAATGTCGTCGAATCAAAAGGTAATTGGTTGCCGATGGGTATATAAAGTTAAAAGAAATTCAGATGGATCCGTTTGCAGGTACAAGGCAAGATTAGTTGCCAAAGGATGCTCACAAACTCATGGTATAGACTATGAGGAAACATTCTCACCAGTTGCAAAGATGACTACAATCAGGACATTGATAAGTGTAGCTGCTGCAAGGGATTGGAGACGCCTCCAACTTGATGTGAAAAATGCATTCTTAAATGGTTGGATAAGTGAAGAGGTATACATGTCACAACCACCAGGTTTTGAAAACCCTAATCATCCATCTTATGTTTGCAGACTTAAGAAAGCATTGTATGGATTGAAACAAGCTCCAAGAGCTTGGAATTATAGGTTGGTTACATATCTTCAAGATCAAGGGTTCAAAGCTAGCAGCTCAGATTCTTCTCTATTCATCAAAAGGGATCACAATGAGGTTATCTATCTATGTGTATATGTAGATGATATTATTGTGATAGGTGATGATCCAAATGGCATTCAAAGGATCAAGAGACACATGCAAGAGGAGTTCAAAATCAGTGACCTAGGTGAGCTCACATATTTCCTAGGTATGCAGGTGATATACACAGATGAAGGAATGTATTTGACTCAAAGAAGATACATTCAGGATCTGCTTCTCAAGTTCAAAATGGAGAACACTAAACCTGCAGGTACACCTTTGGAGATGAATCATAAACTTAGTGTTTATGAAGGTGAGAAAATTGAAGACATTAAAGAGTATCAAAGCTTGGTAGGTAGCTTGATATATGCTACTCACACAAGGGCGGACATCTCATATAGTGTGGGAGTGCTTAGTCAGTTCATGCACTCACCAAGAAGACCACACATGGATGCGGCTAAGAGAGTACTTAAGTATCTCAAAGGTACAATCAACGAAGGTATATTCTATCCTTACTCTTCCGATTTGGATATCAAAATCTACTCAGATGCAGATTGGGCAGGAGCTAAGGATGATAGAAAAAGTACATCTGGTTACTTAGCATTTGCAGGTTCAAAGCTAGTGTCATGGAGTTCCAAGAAGCAACCAACAGTTGCTTTATCCTCAACTGAAGCAGAGTACAGAGGCTTGACCATAGCAACTCAAGAGGCAATATGGTTAAAAGCATTGTATACAGATTTGGGACTTGTGAGTTCCAAACCTCACATATTTGGAGATAATGTAAGTTCCATGCATCTAGCAGCAAATCCTATTTTCCATGCGAGAACCAAGCACATAGAAGTCCATTACCACTTCATCAGGGAGAAGCTCATGGCAAAGGAGATCGACATTTCTTTTGTTCCGACTGAAAAGCAAGTAGCAGATATGATGATGAAGGCACTTGATGGAATAAAGCTTTGTAGATTCAAAGCTATGGCAGGTATTCAACCTATCAGAGAATGAAGACTCAAGCATACTTTAGCTTGAGGGGGAGCTGTTGGAACATCAAGCTTACACTATGCTTGAGGTGGATTTGATCTACATCGAAGGCTATCGCGTCGAAAGAATATCCGTTGGAGAGTTCTTTTTCATATGCTCATTTATTGTATTTTTTTGAGAATATTTTGATGGCTCATTTACCATTGTAAAAGCCTTGAGCTTTACACATGTAAAGGTAGAAATATAGAGCCAAAATCCCACAAAATTTTGGTGGTTGAAGTTGCATTCAATCAAGCAATCAATCACCTAAAAGTAGATCAATCCAGATCTTCACTTTTCCTAGATTATAGGGAAGTGAATTGATTCCCTCCAACAACCATTCCCACCTTCATTTGAATTCAAATTCAAGTTGTAAAAGTCGTGGAACACTCCTAGAGGCTATATAAGGAGTTGAAATCACTTGTATTATACATGGAAGCAATATACATACACTTGTGACCATCATTGTCTTGCTCCTTTAATTTTCTGCATCATCTTCTTCGCCAACAGTAATCTTGCAGAGGCTGCTGCTCTCTTCTCAGAACTTCAAATTGACTGCAAGAGGACTCATTGGAAAGGTATTAGTGTCTAGCTTATGCCTGTAAATTTTCAAAGCATTTGGTTCAGCAGATTTGGAGAAATCGCAGTTTTTCTGCATCGGGGTCAATCTTTACGTATTCTTGAAAAATAGGAAGTACCACCGGTGAATGTCGCATTCATTCCTATAGCATATTTTGCTTATTCCTTATACTTTTGTGCATTCCATACACTCAACCCTATGTGTATCACTCCCATAAAAGGATTTTTTCTAATTGTAATCACGCTGGTCGCTATGGGCATTTGAAGTTCATTGTCTCTTCCATAGATAGTAAGTTTTTTGAGCTAGTCGACCCGCGAACCTATCTGTTTTGTATCGACTCATTCTCCTTGATGCTCCAAGGTACATAGTGTGTTTCTTTGCACTTATCACATTCCTATAAGGTCTATTTGAGTCTCCATAAGCTCAAGGGCTGGTCTTGTGCCGGTTGGATTGACCAAACTTCATCGCTTCAAAACGCACTTTTCTACCTTCGACAAGCTTCTTCAAGTTCCTTCATGGACTAAGTAATCATTTGGCTTATGATTGCTGGCACAATCAACAAGGATCAAATCAAAATCAGAACAGTAATAGCAGAGGCAGAAGCGGAAGATATGAGAGTAACTTTCAAAGAGGTAGACAAAATCAAAGAGGAGGTTACGGTAGAGGTGGAGCAAGAAGTTGGGGACAGAATCAATCCTACAACACCACCTACAACAACCGCAAATGACACACAGAATGAAAGTCATACATCATTGATGATGAACTCAATCAGCACATCAGATAACGAAGACCTAAAGGTATTTTACATTGATTCTGGATGTTCTAATCACTTGTTAGGAAATATAGAACTAATGTCAGAATTGGAAAAAGGTAGTTCTAGTCATACTATTCAAATAGGTGACCATACGAGGCATAGTGTACATTCAATTGGAAAAGTGAAATGTAAGATTGGAGCAGATTTGCTAACCAATGTTTTGTATGTTCCGACAATACCGAAAAATTTAATTAGCATAGGACAGATAGTTGAGAAAGGTTTTCAGGTCAGATTTACAAATGAAGGAGTATTTGTAGAAGATCCCGAGAATGGATATAATCAGATCGTCTCTGGTAAGAAAGAAGGTAGACTCTTTACTTTAAGAGTACAAGGGAACATCGGCCAAGCATTGCTCACACATGGTGAAAAGGTGATTACAGAACTTGATCTCCGGCATAAGAGATTAGGTCATTTCAATGAAAAAGGAATTAAAGCTATGATTTCAAATCAGTTAGTACTGGGATTACCGAATGTACAGAACCAACACATGATTCACAAGTGCGAAGCATGTGAGATGGGAAAAGCGCATAGGTTACCTTTCCAGAAGAGAGGATTCAAACATGATGGAGTACTCAAACTTATTCATACAGATGTATGGGGTCCAACAAAAGAAGGATCAATCAACGGATCCAGGTATTATGTTTTATTCATTGACGATGCTACAAGATGGATAACTCTTTATGTTTTGAAAGAGAAATCAGAAGTGTTTGGAGCTTTCAAGCATTTTCATGTATATGCTGAAAGACTTACAAGTCGAAAGCTGAAGAGATTGAGGTCTGATGGAGGGGGAGAATACTTCTCCCAAGAGTTCAATGACTATCTTTGGAATGCAGGTATTAAGAGAGAAATAACCTACAGGTATACACCACAACAAAATGGTGTAGCAGAAAGAAGAAACCGAACTCTAGTTGAGTTTGCACGAGCTATGCTAAGAGAAAAGGATTGTCCAAACTATCTTTGGGCTGAAGCTGTAAATACAGCTACATACTTGGTAAACAGATTACCATGTACGACATTAGATGGAATGACCCCATATGAAGCCTAGTGGGGAAAGAAGCCAATAGTTGATCATTGCAAAGTGTTTGGATCAGTAGCTTACGCTTATGTACCATCACAACTCAGACATAAGCTCGAACCAAAAGCAGAGAAATATGTGTTTGTTGGATACGATGAAAAGCAGATGGGCTATAGGTTATGGAGTCCTCTAACAAAATAGTTTACTGTTTCCAAGGATGTTACATTTGATGAACAGAAAAGCTGGTATACAGATCAAAGTCATACAAAGGAAGAATTTGAAGAGGAGGTAAGAAGAAAAGAGAAAGGGAAATCAATTGTGCAGGTGAACAGAGATGAAGATTATATGCAGGCAAGTACGTCCAGGAACGGATCAGGTATGAGAAATGAAGATGAACAGGGATTTGATGAAGACGTATATTCAGATACACATGAAGAGTTTGAACCAAGAAGGTCAAGCAGGACTAGAAGACAACCCAAAAAGGTATTCGTATGATACTTCGTACATAACTCAGAAAAATTATGCATATATGATCAAAGATGATGAAGAACCTCAGAACTATGACGAAGCTAAAGGCAAGAAGCAATGGGAAGAAGCAATGGAAGAAGAGTTCAGCGCACTGGAAGAGAACAAGACATGGGAACTTGCTCAAAAACCAAGTGGTAAGAAAGTGATTGGAAACAAATGGGTCTTCAAAGTTAAGAAACTTGCAGATGGAAGGATAGCCAGACACAAAGCTAGACTGGTTATCAAGGGCTATGCTCAGACTGTAAGCCGCCGGATTGGCAATTGTAAAATCTGACTCTTAACGAACCGAAAGTTCGTTGCGTAGATGTTGTAACCTTGATTGATGTTGTAACCTTTATATAAATCAATGAAAAAAGACACTTCGGTGACACTCAGAGGAGTCGCCAGACTATTGGTCTGGTTGATGATGTCTGTGTAGTTTCCATGGTGTGTTTGAGAACTCTGAGTTATTTTGTATCTTTTTGTTCTGTTTGCTTATCTGTATCCGTGTGTTATAGATTGTGTTACGGTAATGTTACATTAAGCGAAGTATTGAATCGTTGTTTCTGTAAGTGGTTTTCTGTAAGTCTGCATTACAGTAGCATTCACTTTGTACGTTGATTACTGAGAAGTTTTAATCTATGTATGAGTCGATACTCTGTGAGTGAGCGAATCAGAATAGTAAGTCTGTAAGGAACAATTTTGAGTGTTGTCTGTTAGTAAGTCTATTAGCAGAGTTGATGAACAAACTGTTATGTGAGTGAGTTGACTTGGGAAAATCAAGTATAGGGCCTCTGTTTAACAGACCCCTTCCACTCCCAAGAACCCAATATATGTTTAAACGCGTCTCTGACGGCAAGACCCGCGTTTAACACTGGGGTGATGGACGGCAGAAGGTCCATAGTACCCGCCTCCTTCCTTCCCTCTTATCTCAAAGGAGCGAAGCAGAGGACTGACTCTACGGGCGGGGGTTTGGGGGAAAGAAAGCTGCACTAGAGTAGTGATCCGGGAAGGGGCCTAAATAGCTTAAAGCCTTGGTGAGTTATACCTTACGTATTCATTCTACTTAACCCCCCGAATGTCCATTGGATGCGTTTGACAGAGTTCAGACAGAGATTCGATCCTTGTGAATTGAATCTTTGTTGTCAAACAGGGGAAAGAAGGAGATCAAAAAACAGGGAGGATAGATGGGCCAACAGTATCCCAGTATCCCCCTATCCCTCCGCGTATTAAGAAGAAGGAGACATTAGACCCGCCGGATGGTATCGAACCGTCTATGGGAAAGTGGCACCAAATTGTTGCAAAGCGATTATCGGAAAGTGGCACCAAAGCGTTGTAAATTGATTGTAAGAAAGTGTTCATAGATTGTGAATCGATGAGTAGTACGCAAAGTATTGCAAATGTGATATATGCCGGTTACTCATTCCGGTGAAACGTACCGGAAGTATAGGAGAAACGAATAGTATTGGGCAATACCTAATTTGCTAAGGACGCCCCCAGGAGCTAGAAGCACAGATAAGTTTAACCCAGTTGTCAAGGAAGCGAAGAACGTTAGTAGTGATTCCGGTAACATTCTGGTGGAACGTACTGCAATTTTGGTAGATTTCGGTGCGATTTCGGCACAGTCTATCGAAGATATAGTAACTCCAGAGGCTACCAGGACGCAGTATGCAGTTAACTTAACACCGTCTGGACAAGACTCGAGTTTGTATGTGGATAGAAGCGTGTTGGCCAAAGAAATCAGTGAAGGTGAAAAAGTACCTTGTTTTGGTGAAATTTTGACAAATTCTGGTAATATTTCGGTCCTAGTTAGAGAGAGTTCACAGTCTCCCGGTGACGGTTTACCATTTCCTGGTGAATCTTCCTTTCGGTCACCACGATTTAGAGTAAGCTTCCGTACAGTTGATATCAAGGAGGAAGGTAGCTTATTCGAAGCTGAAATCCGAAAGAGACTGAACGATATTATCAAGCCAGAGGGTGCAGTGGCTGACAATACAGATTCCGACGATCAAGAAATTCAACCTCAGAACTCGGGAGATAGTAATAATACAACAGCAAGCAACATGAGTGGGCAACAACAACAACAACAGTAGCAGCAACAACAACATCTACTTCCACCTCGTCTGGTTCCGACAGAAGTTACCTACACAAAATTCGGTGGATTTCCAGGTGATGATCCTCATGCTCATGTACGAACTTTAGAAATTAGTTATGCAGTACTTAATCATCCACCCGATCCGGCATACAAGGCCATAGTATTCCAGTCAACACTAGTTAATGAAGCTGCCAGGTGGCTTACCGAATATGATATCAACCATTTCGGTACCTATGAAGCAGTAAGAGATGCGTTTCTGCAGAGATTCCGGCTAAAGAAGAACCCTGCCGAAATTTTTGATTACCTGCAAAACAATAGACAGAAGCTGAATCAAACAGTGGAGGAATATGCCACCCTATTCAGAACTCATTTGAGACAACTACCGCCAGCCCATGCAAACCTACTGGATGATGTCATCACACAATGGTTTATTAATGGTTTGATCCCGCAGCTCCGACAGATTATGATCATTCGTTGTGTGGGAGCTATGATGCTAGATGCGGTTATTGCAATGGCCCTGGAGCTCGAGAATAAGGTTGGAGGTTTTACCGAAGATTTGGAGTGGTTTAAATCCAGTAAAAATGTTGCAAAAGATCCGGCTAGACAAATGTACTGCACCATGTGCAAGAATTCAGGGCATACCAGTGCCACTTGTGCACTTAATGATATGTATTGCGCTATCTGCAATACAAACGGACATTCCACCGAAAACTGTGCCTATAACGCCAAAGTGCAGGGAACAGCAACAGTAAATGCAATTATACAAGAACCAGGACAGCCTGCCACCCACTATGTACCACCTCAGAGGAGAAATAATCAGCAGCAAGGATACAGAAATTATAGAGGACAGAGGAATACCAACTATAATGGAAATCGTTGGCAAATAGGAACATCACAAGAAGGTAATGCCTTGCCACCACCTCGCTGTCATTTTTGCGGTGAATTTGGTCACATCAGAAGATTCTGTAAAGATGCAGCCGAATATGATCAAAGGAAAAAAGAGTGTCAGAACCCAATGACAAATATGGTTCATATCACACCAATAGAAACACAAGCCGTAGTAGTCCAGACCCGATCTGGTAAGCCGTTGCAACCAGCAGCTGAAGTATTTGAACCAGGTATTCGTGAGCAACAAAGAATGTATGACAAAGCTAGTTAGTGGACCACCACAAAACCTCCAATGTTCCCAGATCCAATTCCGGTGACACAAGTTTCGCTGCCAAAGGAAATCGCGCAGGAGCAAGAGTCAATCCCAGTAACCGATGCATCGTCTTCAGAATGAGTAAAAAGTACAAGGCAAGTAGATCAGGCATGGGAAATTCTATCCAAGGCATCCATTAATCTTCCTCTTGGACAGTTACTGGCATTAGTACCAGGAGTTCGGCAACAATTCTAGCAGCAGTTCAGTTCTGCGTCTTCCTGCATTCCGGCAAGAGCGACAGTACAACCGGAAACTGACTCTACGGTGGATCACTCGGTTCCTTTAATTATGGTATGGTACAAAAATCATAAAATTACTCAAGTATTAATTGATGGTGGTTCCGGTGTAAACATAGCTACTGCAGCACTTTGTAAAAAGTTAGGATGGACCGAAATTGAGCCTGTTCAGTTTTTGGCCGACCAATCCAGAGTCCACCCAGTAGGACTTGTACGGAATGTCCCATTCACTTTGCAGGGTACAACTTTTAAGATGACTTTCGTAGTTTTAGAACTACCGGAGTCTAGTCTTGATTATAATCTTCTTTTCGGCCGTCCTTGGTTGAAACAAGCCAAGGTTATACAAGATTGGTCCGCACAGGAACTCACTTTCAAAGACAATAACCGAAAATATGTTGTAAAATTAGATGCTATTCAGCCCTGTGAACTACATGCTAGACCTTATGTGGTAGAACCAGTCCACATGTTAGATGGTTAATCCGATGACGAAGAAGAAGAATTTTTGAAGAATAACATAGATTTAATCTCCTTAGGGTCTGTTGATCTATAATCTGTTGTAGATCACTAGAATCCGACAGTTTGTATGGTGGTGCCTGTGACCGAACAAGTAGAGACAGAAGATACTATTGTCAAGGATGAGGTTGATATATAGCAACTTTTGCAGTCAGTTGATGGTTCAAAAATACCTAATCAATTCTATGTTCCCGAAGATCAGTTGATCACTTATAATTTAGGAGATGAAGAAATCCACGACCTATCAAGATAAAGGAAGGGTTGTCTGAAGTGTTTCAAGCAGATTTGATCCAGCTTCTTCATGAGTTCTCTGATGTTTTTGCATGGGATTACCGTGACATGAAGGGTCTGGACCCTCGCATATATCAGCATCGGGTCGTACTTAAACCGGAAGCAAAACCAATTAAACAACCTAGCTGCCAGATGAATCCTAACTATGCAGCACAAGTAAAGGCAGAGCTCATCGTTCCAGTAGAACATGCTGAGTGGATATCTCCAATTGTTATTGTTCCCAAGAAAACTAAGCAACTCCGAATATGTGTGGATTACCGGAAACTGAATGCAGCCACGGTGCCTGATCCGTTTCCTCTTCCATTCCTTGATACAATGCTAGACAGAGTAGTAGGACATGAAATGTACTCCTTTTTGGATGGTTACAATGGGTATAATCAAGTCAGAATGGCTGAACAAGACATACCGAAAATAGCTTTCATTACCAACTGGGTTGTTTTTGCTTGTACAATTATGTGGTTTGGATTAAGAAATGCTCCTAGTACTTTTCAATGATGTATGCAGGAAATCTTCTCCCCCTATCTTACTTCTTTCATGAAAGTATATCTAGATGATTTCTCTGTATTTGGTAAGATGGTAGCACACCTGTATCATTTACGGTGCTGCTTTGAGAAGTATCGTGAATACAGACTCTGCCTGAACCCAAATAAGTCTGTGTTTGTGGTTTCATGTGGTAAGCTGCTTGGCTATATTGTGTCTGCACAAGGCATACAAGTCAATCCTGATAAAATTGCAGATGTGTTAGAAGCACCTGTGCCTACTACGCCGAAAGAAGTAATGAGATTCATGGGTCAAGTCAGGTGGCATGGTCGACATTTACGGTGGCTTGCTCATTTGGCAATACCCCTCAATAGATTAATAACCAATACTCCTTGACAGTTTGCTTGGACTCAGGAATGTCAAACAACATTTGATCGTCTAAAAGGCTTATTAACGCAGGTTCCAATTCTACAACCTCCTGATTGGGAATGTCCATTTCATGTTTTTGTTGACGCATCAGATATCGCCATTGAAAGTGTCTTAATGCAACAAACTGATAAGTGGTTTCGGCCTATTTATTATGAAAGTCGACGGCTTGCTCCGGCAGAAAAGAATTATTCAATAACTGAAAGAGAATGCCTTGGTTTAGTATATTCTGTAAAGAAATTTTGGCATTATTTGTTAGGCCAAAAATTCGTCTTTCATGTAGATCATGCTGCACTAGTATATCTCCTTCGGCAACAGCATTTAGGTGGTCGTTTAGCACATTGGGTTCTATTATTACAAGAGTTTGAATATGAAGTAATTCATCGACCTGAAACTGCAAATGCATTAGCAGATTTCCTTTCTTGGTTGGATTTCGGTGAAGCTCCGGTTGGTGTTGATGACACCACACCTGCAATTTATGTTACTGACCCAACTACTGATAAATCTACAGAACCCCCTGTGACATCTACTTACTATGATCAGTTATTAACTTTTCTTACTGATGGATATCTTCCTGCTCAGACTTCTCCTACAATGCATAGGAAAATTGCAGTTTACAGTCACCGATTTCGGTTGATTGCTGGAGAATTGTATTATATGGATCACATTGGAGTCTTACTTCGTTGTATTCCTCCACATGAAGTAAACTCAATTATCACTCTGGCACATTCCATACCTTTCGGTGGACATTTTGCAGCAGATTTAACACACCGGAAAATTCTGCAAAGCGGGCTTTGGTGGCCTACCATGTACAGAGATGTATCTCTGTTTGTCAAATAGTGTGATAATTGTCAATGGTCTGGACAGCCTTTACAACAACATTTTTTCCCTCTCCAACCTATATTACCATTGGAGCCTTTTCGGAAATGGGGTCTTGATTTTATTGGACCAATTAGACCTCTAGCAATACTCAGTAATAATCGTTATATTCTGACATGTAATGATTATGCTACCAGGTGGGCAGAAGCTTGGGCTTTACGGTCCGCTACAGCTATTTCGGTAGCAAAATCTTGAATGAAAGACGTATTTCCACGATTTGGGTTACCTCTAGAACTAGTGACTGATCAAGGCACACATTTTGTTAACCATTTAATGAAAGTGCTCACACACTCTTTTCAGATTCTACATAAATTTAGTTCTCCTTATTACCATCCTGCTAATGGCTTGGCTGCTAGTACAAACAAGACCTTGCTGAGTATGCTCCATAAATTGATTCTCGAATCACCAGAAAGATGGGATCAATTACTACCTGCAGTATTATGGGCATACCGGACTACTTACAAAGTTACCACCAGACTGACTCCTTTCAAACTTGCATATGGAATGGAGGCAATTGCACCAATGGAGCTTGTAGTACCAAGCTTACGTGTGGTCATCTCTCAGAAATTGTTACCTGAAGATTCTTTGCCGTTTTGGTTGGACACACTCAGAGAACTAGATGAGCATCGCTGGGAAAGTTTTCTGACTCTTCAAGAAGTGCAGTTGTGGCAAGCTCGTACACATGATCGGTATCTAAAGACTCTAGTTTTTACGGTAGGGCAACTTGTGCTGTTTTATAATGCAAAATCAAACCGCTCTGCTGGAAAATTCAAGTTATGCTGGTTTGGTCCTTACCGAATTACTGAACAAGTGGGCCCAGCAACTTTTCGGTTGGCTACTTTGACCGGAATTCCTCTTCCAAAAGTGATAAATGGTTCAAAGTTGTGGCCGTATCATCAAGCGCCTAATTCGCACTGAAGTATTCCACGGTTGCCCGCGTATTTTTTCTTTTTTTCTTTTCTTTTCCTTTTTTTGCATGATTAATAAAATAAGTCTGTAAATATCCTCATTTCATACCTAATTATGATCAACAGCTGCCCTGCATTATCGTTCTGCTCATGCATGCACACCAAAGTTATGAGGTCATCATCTCAACATCGCGTGATGATTAACAATTTCAATTGTTACCCGCTGCCAAGTATCTACTTAACCTTTTTCATTCCACTGTCAATCGTTACTGTGTCTGTGTGTTTTGCGTGCTTGTGCTCTCTGTATACCCGGTGCAATTGTGTTCTTGTGTTTGTGTGTGCGCAACATGATGGAGAATGTTAATCTCCAAAAGAACAACTTACTCTTGTGATTAGAGCACCTCTATACCAAGAGTAAGTCAAACACTTCACTAATTTAGAGGATCAATTGCTAACTTATCAGAAATTAACAAATCTGTGAAGAAGATGATACACAGAAAAGTCTGCTGCATTGTTCATTCACATTGGCCTATCAAATCTGTAAAGTTTTTGATGAAACTTTGTACGAATCATCTCCTAAAGATTGCGCAACTATTCCAAGTTGAATTACTTCAAAAGATTAAGTATAACTTGAGAAATTGATTTCACAAGTTACCTATGTCAGAAACTGTTATCCAAAACAGTCGACTTTACACCTGTAACTTTTAAGACTTGGTTCTCCTTGAATAGAACCCGTTTTACAAAATGCTTCTAGACATAAGTAGCTTATCTTCCAACTTAAAGATTAAGCCTTCACTCATGCAAAACTTTAAACTGTGCTAGGAGAAATGATCAAAACATTGACTTCGAAATCTGCGCCTGTTTTAGGAACCAGTGAACATACTTCACATATGAATGTTCCTACACTCAATTCACTCAGCCTGATTACAATTGGAAGCTGAAACTTTGCACAGAGGTCAAGCAACTCTCAACTTAGACTTGTACAAAAGCATTCCACGATTGATCTACTGTAGAAGGAGAACATGCAGAAACATCGGGCGCAAAATTTTTCATTAACTCAGAGAAAATACAACTGAGTGATGAGAACTAACTCAAATTCATTTTCCTCTATCTTATGACTTCTATCTCCCACATTCTTTACTTCTAACTAATGTCACATAAGCTCTCATACATGTCCCGACTTTTCTCAAGGTATTTATAGATAATTTGTACATAATTCTTACTGAACAAAAGATCTAAGTCATCTATGACTATGCTAATGTACATATGTGTACACTTCTCTTGTCCTCTGATTGTGATCTTCTTCCACACTTTAAGAATTGATTCTTCCTTCATCATTTGATCTTCCAAGCCTTCAATTGGTGATTGGTATGCACCAACAGCTCCCCCTCAATCATCAATTGAGGTCTTCTCTGTCTTCTTTATACTTGCCATGTCTTTGAACCTTTGTAACTTAGGTCCATCCAAACTCTTTGTCATCATATCTGCCACCTGTTCTTTTGTTGGAGTGTACATCACTTCAATCTCTTTATCAAGTACCTTTTCCCTCAAGAAATGATACTGTATCTCTATATGCTTAGTCCTGGCATGAAAAACAGGGTTAGCTGCCAAATACAAAGAACTCATATTGTCTCCAAAAATTATTGGAGTACTATGATTAGTCTCAAAACTCTTCATCAATGTCCTCAACCATATGACTTCTTTTGCAGCTTCTACCATTCCCTTATACTCAGCTTCTGTGGATGATAAAGCAACTGTATGTTGCTTCTTTGAACACCAAGATACTAACTTGTCTCCAACATAACATAGATATCCATGAGTAGACCTTCTATCATCTGAGTCACCTGCCCAATCTGCATCACTAAACACTTTGATTCTTGTGTCAGAAGTGAAACCATAATACAAACCTTCACTTAGGGTTCCCTTGATATATCTGAGTACCCTTTGGGCTGCAATCCAATGAGTCTTCTTTGGACAATGCATGAATTGTGACAACACACCTACTGCATATGATAGATCTGGCCTTGTCAAGGTAGCATAGATTAGACTACCTACCAAACTCTGATATTTCTTCATGTCATTGAACTCTTCACCTCCATACCTGCTTAATTTATGATTTACCTCCAATGGTGTAGTTGAGGTCCTGCAATCTTCCATGTTAAACTTGACTAAAAGATTCTTCAAGTATCTCTCTTGTGAAACATATACTCCATGTTGAGTATATACAATCTGCATTCCTAAAAAATAAGATAAGTTTCCCAAGTCACTTATCTTAAACTCCTTCTCTATTTGCTTCTTGAGTTCATTAATTCCTTGAGCATCTGTTCCTGTAACAATAATATCATCAACATAAATGCACATGTAAATATATCCATTTTCACTTGCCTTCACTAGCAAGCTACTATCTGCCTTTGATGCTTGAAATCCACATTCATTCAAGAACTTGACCAATCTGTAATTCCAAGCTCTTGGGGCTTGCTTCAACCCATATAAAGCTCTCTTGAGCTTACACACATAATCTGATCCAATTGATTCCATGAAGCCTTCTGGTTGCTCCATATATACTTCATCTGCAATGTAACCATTAAGAAATGCATTCTTCACATCCAATTGTGATAATTTCCATCCCTTGCAAGTAGAAATAGCAATCAGTGTCCTAATTGTAGACATCTTAGCAACAGGACTAAAGGTTTCATCATAATCTACCCCATAAGTTTGAGCATAACCTTTAACCACTAGTCTAGCCTTATATCTAGACACCTTACCATCTGCAAACCTCTTTGTTTTATATACCCACTTGCATCCAATGACTTTCTGATTCTTTGGTCTTGGTACTAGTTCCCAAGTTTCATTCTCAAGTAGAGCATCATACTCTTCTTGCATTGCCTTCTCCCAATTCTGTTTACCTTTGGCTTCTTCAAAAGTAGTTGGATCTTCTTCTGTTTTCACAATGTAGGCATAATCTTTTGTTGTTAGGAAAGATGTATCATAACTATACCTTATAGGCTCTTTCCTTTCTCTTGTAGATCTCCTGATTTCTGCACTTCTTGAAGTTTCAGCCTCATTTGATTCTGGATCAAATCTTGGCCCTTCTTCTACATGATCCTGCACTCTACATCTAGAGTCAACTTCATCAACAATTTCTTCACATACTTTTACCTTTGCCTTTCCTTTTCTTTGTATTTCTTCAACACCTGCATACTCATTTGGTGATCCTGTATACCACATGTTTTGCTCATCAAATGTTACATCTTTAGTAACAAGAAATTGCTTTGTGGATGGACTCCACAACCTGTAACCCATTTGTCTATCATCATATCCAATAAACACATACTTCTCTGCTTTTGGTTCTAGCTTATGTCTTAATTGTGAAGGAACATAAGCATATGCAATACATCCAAATACTTTGCAATGATCAAGACTAGGTTTCTTACCCCACCATGCTTCATAAGGGGTTCCTCCATTCAAGGCTTTGCAAGGCAACCTATTCACAAGGTATGTTGCAGTATTAATGGCCTCTGCCCACAAGTAATTTGGACAATTCTTTTCCTTCATCATGGCTCTTGCAAACTCTACAAGAGTCCTATTCCTCCTTTCTGCTACTCCATTTTGTTGAGGGGAGTACCTGCAAGTTACTTCTCTTTTGATACCTGCATTCCACAAATAATCATCAAACTCTTTTGAGAAATACTCTCCCCCTCCATCTGATCTTAACCTCTTTAGCTTTTGTCCTGTGATCCTTTCTGCATAAGCATGGAAATGTTTGAATGTCTTGAAGACTTCTGATTTGTCCTTGATTACATACAAAGTAATCCACCTGGTTGCATCATCAACAAACAACACATAATATCTGGATCCATTTATGCTATAATCCCTTGAGGGACCCCATACATCTGTATGAACCAATTCAAGCATATTTGAATACTTGTACCCTGATTTGTTATAAGAACTTTTATGTGCTTTACCTAATTGACAAGCTTCACACTTGTACACCATATGTTGCCCTTCAATGTTTGGCAATCCAAGCACCACCTGATTCTTTGACATCTCCTTTATAGCTCTCTCATTGAAATGACCTAGCCTTTTATGCCATAGGTCTAATTCAGATACCTTTTGATCTCCATAGGTAAACAATGCATGTCCCACATTACCTTGGACTTTGAGAGTAAACAATCTTCCTTCCTTTTTACCTGCAATTATGGTTCTATATTCCTGATTTGGATCTTGTACATAGACACCATCATTTGTGAATCTTACCTCATATCCTTTCTCCACAATTTGCCCTACACTTATCAAATTTTTAGGAATAGTAGGGACATAAAGTACCTTGCTCAGAAGTGTACTTCCACTCTTTGTCTTCACTGATCCAATGCTCTCCACTTTATGTTTGGTATTGTCACCTGTTTGAACTGTATGTCCATTCACCCTTACTTCCATATCAGTCATCAAGGATAGATTCCCACTCAGATGGTTGCTGCACCCTGAATCAATATAGAATACTCTTTGATCTTCTCCCATTGATTCATGAGTTGCATTCAAGATAAGAGTCATGTCATCCTTCTGATCTGATGCATAATTGTAATAATTATTGTTGTAGGACTGAGATTGGAAGTTTCTTCCACCTCCTCTACCATATGATGTCCTACCACCTCTTCCTCTGAAATTGCCTCTTTGGTTTCTGCCTCCTCTACCTCTTTGATTATAACTCTGATTGTTGTATCCTCCACTTTGATTATTATACCAACAATCATTTGCCAAATGATTTGTTCTGCCACAAATCCAACAAGCTTTAGCATTATCTTTGTTCTTACCTCCTCTTCCTTTACCTCTGAAATTTGTCTTCCCTTTTGTGAAGTTGGCTTGATTTGAATTCCCTTCATCCTCATTTGATTGCTTTCCCTTGCCATTCTTTTTCTTATCTTTGGAGTACATGGCTTGACTTGTACTTCTATCATTATCTCCTTTAAGATCCTGCTCAAAGGTTAGCATGTGTCCTAGCAATTGATTAAGGTCAGGAGTAAAGTGATCAAGTGACAATTCTATGGACAATATAAAAGGCTTCCACTTATCATCACCTCTTAGACCTGTAAGTATTTGTCTTACCAACTTTTCTTCTTCAATATCTTCATCCACTGCTCCCAAGCTATCTGCAATATCTTTCATCCTTGCCACATAGTCTGAAATTGATTGGGAGCTCTTCTTCTTGAAGGTTGTGAACTCAGCCCATAGTGAGGACTTCCTAGACTTAGTTGTATTTTGGAAATGCTCTTCCAAGGCATTCCAAACATCTGTAGCACTTTCCAAACCTCTGATGTGAGGTAGAAGATAATCATTTACAGCCATGTAGATGATGCTCCTTGCTTGAGCATCCTTTCTCATCCAAGTCTTCAACATTGCAAGTTCTTCCCTAGTAGGAATACTTGGATCTGCAAACTCTGGTTTTTCTTCATCTCCTGTAATAAATGATATAAGATCTTTGCTCATGAGGTGTGCTTCCATCCTCATGGACCATGCTGGATAGTTCTCCCTATCTAGCTTATCAATCTGCAAGCTTTCTCCCATCTTGTATCCACCTGTGTATTGAAATCTTCAAGCTTTACAAACAATGTATGTACCTTTACTTCGAACTGAACTCCTTTTGCCTTTCTTGATATCAATTTGTCTTCTCCTCGAGCTTTGACTCCAAGCTTTCACTTCTTGATCCTTCAAATGTTGAATCTCTTGAATCTGCAGCAGTCAGGATCCTCCTTTTCTTCAAATTGACGTCTCCTGCTCTGATACCACTGATGGAGAATGTTAATCTCCAAAAGAACAACTTACTCTTGTGATTAGAGCACCTCTATACCAAGAGTAAGTCAAACACTTCACTAATTTAGAGGATCAATTGCTAACTTATCAGAAATTAACAAATCTGTGAAGAAGATGATACACAGAAAAGTCTGCTGCATTGTTCATTCACATTGGCCTATCAAATCTGTAAAGTTTTTGATGAAACTTTGTACGAATCATCTCCTAAAGATTGCGCAACTATTCCAAGTTGAATTACTTCAAAAGATTAAGTATAACTTGAGAAATTGATTTCACAAGTTACCTATGTCAGAAACTGTTATCCAAAACAGTCGACTTTACACCTGTAACTTTTAAGACTTGGTTCTCCTTGAATAGAACCCGTTTTACAAAATGCTTCTAGACATAAGTAGCTTATCTTCCAACTTAAAGATTAAGCCTTCACTCATGCAAAACTTTAAACTGTGCTAGGAGAAATGATCAAAACATTGACTTCGAAATCTGTGCCTGTTTTAGGAACCAGTGAACATACTTCACATATGAATGTTCCTACACTCAATTCACTCAGCCTGATTACAATTGGAAGCTGAAACTTTGCACAGAGGTCAAGCAACTCTCAACTTAGACTTGTACAAAAGCATTCCACGATTGATCTACTGTAGAAGGAGAACATGCAGAAACATCGGGCGCAAAATTTTTCATTAACTCAGAGAAAATACAACTGAGTGATGAGAACTAACTCAAATTCATTTTCCTCTATCTTATGACTTCTATCTCCCACATTCTTTACTTCTAACTAATGTCACATAAGCTCTCATACATGTCCCGACTTTTCTCAAGGTATTTATAGATAATTTGTACATAATTCTTACTGAACAAAAGATCTAAGTCATCTATGACTATGCTAATGTACATATGTGTACACTTCTCTTGTCCTCTGATTGTGATCTTCTTCCACACTTTAAGAATTGATTCTTCCTTCATCATTTGATCTTCCAAGCCTTCAATTGGTGATTGGTATGCACCAACACAACATGGAAGCGTTAGCAAACTTTGCTGCGTTCCGTGATGGACTCCCCGCAGATGTAGGTGAGTTCTTGCAAATTTGTGGGTTGGCCAATTTCGCTGAACTGCCTTGGCATTCAGTGGATTGTCACCCATTCTATGCCCAAATCATCGCTGCCATCGCTGCCACACCTGCTACAGAGCAGAGTTGGCCAATCACCTCCTTACCATCTCGTACCGCAATAACTCTTCAGACTTTTGCTGATGCATTCCGACTCTCTCCTCAAGGTCGAGATTCCAATGAATATGCTATTCTTTGTCGCCCTGAACCTGAAAGATCCACATTACAGTTTTTAGTAGCTATCCTCAACCTGCAAAAGCGTACATACGGCATATCTTGCCCTTTCTATTCAGCAATAGATATGGCTGCGAGAGAGCCTGTGAACTTTGCATCATATTATTTCCGCCGCATTCATCGAGAATGCGTTTCCATCATTAAACAGGTCAACAAAGGAGAAATGCCCCAATCACGATTACAGCATATATTAAGTTTTCTGTTTCCGGCCATCCAAGCAACACAACCACCACCCAGAGGTCGAGTATTACACCATGAAGAATCCGCACAGATACTGGAAGATGATGAAGACGATGACGAAGAAATTTTCCACCTCCTCCGCCACAAAAGAATCAGAATAACTTCATCTGACAATGAAGTACAGGGTTCAGCCGCAGGTGATAAAGCAGATAACAATGAAGAGGAAGGGAATGAAAATGAGACTTTCCATGACACCGCAACATCAATGAATAATGATTCATCAGCGCAGTCATCTCCAAAGCAGCAACAAGAGCATGATGATATTGCTGATTCTAAAACTACCTCGTCTAAAGAAGAACCTAAGCAATAGTCTGAACAGGAAAAGCAGGAAGATGTGTAACCAATCATTAAAGAAATTGTTGAAGAATTAATTACGGTCGTGGATTCTGCAGTTGCCAACCCTGAGGACACTACGCAACAAACCACCGAACAGGTAGTCGAAACTAACTCTGTTCTTCTAACTTCTCCACCTGTTCCACCCATTGTCCCTGTTCCACCCATTGTCACTGAGGAACCTACCGCTTCATCATCCTCGTCATCGAATTATTCTCCACCCAATTCCCATCAGCTCCTCACAGCCTCTTCATCTCAACCCCGTCCTCATCTTCTGGTTCCTTCAATTCCCATGTTTTCTGAGCTCGCATCCATGGGACAAATGCTAATCCAGTTATCACAACAACTACCAGTACAAATGAAGGAAGTGACTGATAATATCCGAGGAGAATTTCAACACAAGGTTGATCTTCTAGAAGCAGATATTAGCCCTCTCCAGGAAGAACTAGACGTAGTCACGGTAGAAAATCAAACTTTAAATGAATAGATTAAGGAGCTACAGGCCTAACTAGCCGAACAAGAGACAGTCATAAATCAAAGAGATGTTGCCTTGGCTGAAATCATAGCAAAGGATGAATTATTGTGTGTCGTTGATGCTGAAATTATGCATTTGAAACCATTAGCCTAAGATAAAGAAGATGCACGTGTAGCTTTAGGGAATCTATTAGAAGAAACCAGACAACAACTTGATTAAATGGTACAACACGGACAAGAGATGGAGGACCTGGCGAAGCGCACTTCTGAAGAACTCCATGGAAGCAAGTTTGATTTATCTGAAGTAAACAATATTCTTAAACGCAAATTGATCATGGAAGCTCAATTACAGAAAGAGATAACAGGGATCAGAAGAGAGCGTGATGCTTTTTATCGAACAATCCAATTTCAGAATCAGGAGATAGATAGAAGAGAGAATCATCTAGATGCTCAAAAAGAAAGACTGTCTCGAATTGATAAGCAGATAGCAGATATGAAAATCAATCGTGATGCGGCTCTGTCAAATGAATTTTACTTACAGGAAGCTTTTCTGCAGACACAAGCAAAAGTTTTGATGACCCAGGTCATTTTGTTAAGCTCAGTACGGACAGATGCTCAGCTCGTAGAACCAACTATTTTGAAACAGATGTTAGAGCCATTGAAAAAGAAAATTGCCCGGACATTTAGATTAGCCCGAACTATGTATTTAGAAGGAATAGTAGATGAACCATAATTTTTGTATACCTGTGGGTTCAAGTCCACCGTGCGTGCTAGTGTAAGCTGCGGGATTGGCAATTGTAAAATCTGACACTTAACGAACCGAAAGGTCGTTGCGTAGATGTTGTAACCTTGATTGATGTTGTAACCTTTATATAAATCAATGAAAAAAGACGCTATGGTGACATTCAGAGGAGTCGCCAAACTATTCGTCTGGTTGATGACGTCTGTGTAGTTTTCGTGGTGTGTTTGAGAACTCTGAGTTATTTTGTATCTTTCTGTTCTGTTTGCTTATCTGTATCCGGGTGTTACAGATTGTGTTACGGTAATGTTACATTAAGCGAAGTATTGAATCGCTGTTTCTGTAAGTGGTTTTCTATAAGTCTGCGTTACAGTAGCATTCACTTTGTACATTGATTACTGAGAAGTTTTAATCTATGTATGAGTCGATACTCTATGAGTGAGCGAATCAGAATAGTAAGTCTGTAAGGAACAATTTTGAGTGTTGTCTGTTAGTAAGTTTGTTAGCAGAGTTGATGAACAAATTGTTATGTGAGTGAGTTGACTTGGGAAAATCAAGTATAGGGCCTCTATTTAACAGACCCCTTCCACTCCCAAGAACCCGATATATGTTTAAACGTGTCTCTGACGGCAAGACCGGTGTTTAACAAGACGCATGGCATAGATTACGATGAGACATTTAGTCCGGTGGCAAAGATGTCAACCATAAGGACAGTGATTGCTATAGCAGCATCAAAAGGATGGAAGCTAAGTGAGCTAGATATAAAGAACGCATTTATGAATGGATACATATCAGATGAAGTCTACATGGAACAACCGGAAGGGTTTGTAAGTTCCAGATACCCAAATTTTGTTTGCAGATTAAGAAAAGCACTTTACGGACTGAAGCAAGCTCCAAGATCTTGGAATTACAGGCTTGTGAAATATCTCAATGAACTTGGATACCAAAGTTCGAAAGCAGATGCAAGTCTACTCATCAAAAGAACAGAAGAAGGTATGATCTACATTTGCATTTATGTAGATGACATTATAATCACAGGGACGACAGATGAAGGAATTAAAGAAGTAAAGAGATTACTCGAAAAGGAGTTTCAGATCAGTGATCTAGGAAAGTTGTCATACTTTCTAGGAATGGAAATCACATACACAGATCATGGTGTATATGTTACGCGAGAAAGGTATCTCCTAAACTTACTAAAGAAGTTTAATATGGAGAATTGCAAAGAAGCTTGAACACCGCTTGAAGCAAATCATAAGTCAGCAAATACAGTGGTGTAGAGTTTAAAGATATGAGGAAATATCAGTCGTTAGTGGGAAGCTTAATCTACGCTACACTAACACGACCGGATCTTAGCTATGCAGTGGGAGTTCTCTCACAATTCATGCATTGTCTGAAGGATCAACATTGGGTTGGAGGGCAGAGAGTTCTTAGATATATCAAAAGAACTATAAAAGAAGGATTATACTATCCTTTTATGTCAGATATGTAGCTAAGAGCATTCAGTGACTCAGACTGGGCAGGAAGTCAAGATGGCAGAAGATCAACACATGGGTATATGATATACCTAGGAGATAAGCTAGTAAGTTGGTGTTCAAAGAAACAACACACAGTGGCTTTATCGTCAACAGAAGCAGAATATAAAGGACTAGTAGAAGCAGCAAAAGAAGTGATATGGATGCAGACCTTGTTCAAAAGCATGGGTATTGATCAAGGTATACCGATCATACATGGAGATAATATGAGTTCGCTGTATCTTGCAGCAAATCCAGTATTTCATGCAAGAACAAAGCACGTAGAGATACAGTATCATTTCCTGAGGGAAAAGGTAATGGAGAAGGAGATGAAAATAGTATACACTCCGACAAAAGATCATATTGCAGATATTCTGACAAAGAGCTTGGATGGAACAAAGACAAGCAGATTCAAAGAAATGGCAGGTATAAAAGAAAGAAAAAATATATGAAAGACAGGAAGAGTCAAATTAGTGATTGAGGGGGAGTTGTTGAAGAATCACTCACGAATTTGACGTACATACAGACATACAGAAAAAAAGCAAAGATAAAGAGAAGCGGAATCAAATATTCAGAAAATCAAAAGCCTTTTTGAAGGGACAAATTCACGACCGTTATGTACAACGCAGAATCTTGTAGAATCAGAGGATAATAGAGTTTGTTACACCAAATCAAACTGTATATAAAGAGAGAACGTGCATAAGAAGAATAAGAGGGAAGTGCGAGCTAGAACGTGCGTGAGAAGAGCGTGTAGTATAAATAGAGCACATACAGAGGTTAAAAAGAGAGAGAGAGAGAACAAAGAGATGAGGAAGTGAGAAGACGCCAGAGATCGCGTATGTAGATGAGTGGAGAGAGAGAGAAGTTCTCAGAAGACGCTAGAGATCGCGTATGTATAGATGAATAACAAAAACCTGAAATGTCAGGTATTCATCTAAAGAGATGGTAAACAGAAACTACTCAGTGTAGGAAAGTTTCTATAGCTTGAGCAAGAAGAGGCCAAGCTTAATTTGTACACATCTTATCTAATAGAAAACACATGTTCATGTGGAAGTTTGCGCGCACTATTCGTATGTGAAGAACTCTGAGTATTTTCGTGTTACGGTACAAAGTTAGTTAACAGTTACAGTTAGTTTGTTAACATTTAAGTTCATTATCAATTACACTTATCTCAATCAACGAATATTTCGGTCAATTACAATTTTCTCAGAAAACGAGTTTTCCGGTAGAACAACGAAGTATATCTCGCAGAGTAAATTAAAGTTTTGTATGAGAGTTATCTTATCTTATAGCTAGACATCTCTACTATCAGTTCGTCAAGGATTTCGGTGAAATGGATATGTACACACAGTACAAAGTCTAACCGAAAAGAGACATTCTAAATCGGAGAAGTTTTTCCTTAAACTTCAGAAAGTGTTCACTCAGTGAAGGAAGTTCACGCATCACTTCCTTACTTTTTGTATACTCACTTGAAGTAATTAAAAACAGAATAGGAGTTGATTCTGATAAGATTCCGGTATAACTATGGCATAAGTCTAGTAACAGTCCGGTGAAGTTCCAATGAATTTCCAGTAAATTCAAAACACAGTCTTATATGTTTGAGTGGTACTGACCATGTTGAGCTACTGCTGATTATAGAGGTGTTCTAATATCACTCTAGCTTGGCAACCAATTTTGGTGGCGCAGCAATTTCCGTAGGCCTGACAAGGTTCAAGCCTTTGCCGTAACGGCCATCAAGGGGTGATCTCCGAGTCGTGAGATCCCCAACAAACTCAAGTAGAGTTCGATTTCTTCTTTCTGCTACTCCATTTTGTTGCTCTGTATACCTGCAAGTTGTTTCTCTTTTGATACGTGCATTCCACAGATAATCATTGAACTCTCGAGAAAAATATTCTCCTCCTCCATCAGACCTTAGTCTTTTGAGTTTCTGTCTTGTAAGTCTTTCAGCATATGCATGAAAATGTCTGAAAGCTCCAAACACTTCTGATTTCTCTTTTAAAACATAAAGAGTTATCCATCTTGTTGCATCATCAATGAAAAGAGCATAATACCTTGAGCCACTAATAGATCCTTCTTTCGTTGGCCCCCATATATCTCTATGTATGAGCTCTAGCACACCATCGTGTTTGTAACCATTTTTCTGAAATGGTAACCTGTGGGCTTTTCCCATCTGACATGCTTCACATTTATGAATCATATGTTGGTTCTTCATGTTTGGTAATCCTCTCACGGATTGTTTCTCCACCATAACTTTGATTCCTTTTTCATTAAAGTGTCCTAACCTCTTATGCCAGAGGTCCAACTCTGTAAATGCTTTATCACCATGTGTGATTAAAGCTTGACCAACATTCCCTTGCACTTTAAGAGTAAAAAGTCTACCTTCCTTTTTACCATGGACAATTTGTTTGTATCCTTTTTCTGGATCTTCAACAAATACTCCTTCATTTGTAAACCTGACTTGAAACCTTTTTCTACTATCTGACCCACACTGATCAGATTCTTTGGGATTGTTGGAACATACAAAACATTTGTTAGTAGGTCAGCTCCATTCTTACATTTTACCTTTCCAATTGACCTTACATTATGTTTTGTGTTATCACCTATCTATAGTGTATGATTTGAAATACCTCCTTCAAGTTCTGATAATAATTCTATATTTCCTGACAAATGATTTGAACAACTAGGTCGATATAGAATACCTTTAGGTCTTCATTTTCTGACACACTTATTGAGTTCATCATCAATGTTGTATGATCGTCATTCTGCGTATCATTCGCATAGTTGTAGTAGGTGGTGTTGTGAGACTGATTCTATCCCCAACTTCTTGCTCCACCTCTACCATATTCGCCTCTTTGGCTTTGTCTTCCTCTTTGATACCTTCCGCTTTTTCCTCTACTGTTATTATTCTGATTTTGACTTGATCCTTGAGAATTATGCCAGCAATCATGAGCCAAGTGATTGCTTAATCCACAGATCTAGCAAGCTTTCTTATTACTTCTTCCTTTTGTATTACTTCTACTTTTATTTCTGACATTACCTCGTCCTCTTGCATAATTTGCTTGAGCAGTCACTTCTTCTTCATGTTTTTCTTTACCTTTATCACCTTTCTTCTTATTCTTTGTGTACATAGCTGAACTATGTCCTTTTTCTCCATCTGTCTTCAAATCTTGCTCAAACGTTAGCATTAGTCCAAGCAATTGATTTAAATCTGGTACAAAATGATTTAAAGAAAGTTCAGTTGAGAGTACGAAAGGTTTCCACCTTTCATCTCCTCTCAAACCTGCAAGCACTTGTGCTATTAACCTGTGGTCTTCAATAACTTCACCAATCGATCCAATACTATCTGCCAAGTCCTTCATCTTAGTGACATAATCACTAATGCTTTGACTTTGCTTTTTCTTGAACGTTGTGAACTCTGACCATAAGCTAGCCTTCCTAGCTTTCGTCGTACTTTGGAAATGATCTTCCAATGCACTCCATATATCTTCTGCTTTCTCCAGACCTCTAATATGTGGTAATAGATGATCTGTAATGGTATTGTAGATATATGCTCTTGCCATTGCATCTTTCTTCTACCACAGCTTCAAGGCTTCTAATTCTTCTTTCTTCGGTTGACTATCATCTTCAAATGTTGGCTTCTTTTCTTCTCCTGTCACATATATCATTAATTCCTTACTCATAAGTAAGGCTTCGATGCGCATTACCCATGCCAGATAATTATCTCTATCCAATTTGTCAATAGAAATGTGATCTGCCATGATCTTGTTTCTGTTACTTCCGGTGAGTGTAACGTTAAAGGATTTTACCTTTTGTAAACCTTTACCCTGAGAATGACTTCAGAACACTTCTTGATGCCGTTTGCTATCGATCTCTTCAGCTTTCACCTTTCTTTATGAGAATTCTTCAAATTCTCTTTCCGTTTCTTCTTCTGAGAAACTTTTTCTGCTCTTTAGAACTTTTTGTGTTCTGATACCATTTGTTGATTTTAATGTTATGATATCACTTGTGGATCTTTTCGCTCTGATATCACTTCTTGGATCTCACTGCTCTGACATTAGGAAAAAAGGTGAACCCTGGATGGGCCTTTTAGCTCAAAGAGTGATTAGTGATGGACCAATCAGAAGAGGGTGGTGGCCACAGTCTATACCGTATAAAATACTAGGCTGAAGGGGGAAGAGGGGACAAGATTCCTCTATGTTCAGGGTTGTCTTCTAGAGAGAGAAGAAATCTCGTAATCAGGCTGGGCCCAAAAATTCAAAATTTTTTAAAAGTTGTAAAACTCATCATAATACCATTAAATGACCTCCATATCACTTTTCAGGGTCAAAAGTGCTATTTTTGACTTCTAATTCAAAATCCGTGCATATTTGTGGACTAAAAAAGTGACTTTTTTCAAAATGACTCAAAAAACTCTATTTTCCCTCTTCAAACTCCCATTTTCATACCCAAAACCCAAAAAGTCATATTTTTCACCTCTATTCCCTCCATACCATACAACAGAAGCATTGTTTCTCCTCCTACCATTCTCCCAACTTCTGCAGCAATGACAACAACTCTTACTCCCATGGAAAGCTCCAGAGCTCGTAGGAGACCAAAGGACGAAGTTCACACAATGACGTGCCACAACATCAAAACAATGGAAGGAAGTTGGCTACCACAAGAGTTTTGCAAAGGTGCATGGGTGTACATGCAGCCATCTGGACTTGGTCCTCATCGTGTTCGAGATCGTGGAAATTTGGATCTTCATTGGAAAGGTAAGCTCTTAGGCTTCAAGCAGCAAACACATGGTGGGATGGTTGCTATTGTACAACATGTCTTCACAGTTTCAACCATGAAGTTAGAAAACTCCAATAGAATTAGATATCCAATCCATTGTGAGTATTTCTATTTTCTCAATGCTTCATGGTGTTAAATGTCTTAATTACTCATCTCATATGTTTTTCATTGCTACAGTCATATTTCCTTCTAGTTTAGTGGAAGAGCAACCACTTCATAGTCTCACAGGAACTTTCAAAGCATTACATGCAGACATTGGGGCATTAGTGTTTTCAGATGTACCTCCTGCTAAACTTATTCGTGAAAGGATCTTCTTTTACACTCACGAGTACATTGTTCCTTCCACAGATGGTGAATATGGAAGGTTGGAGATTATCAAAGTTGACTCTCTTCTTAGTTTAGAGTGGCCAAAACCTGATTTTTGGTCCATATCATCTTTCAAGCGTAAGATGGTGATGGACATACATAACTCTTTGAAATTCACACGCGTATCTAGATCAATAGGTCTTCATTGGACTCTACCAATCCATTGCTTTGTTTTCATATTTCAAGGCATTCCTTTTGTAGAAACTCCTACAATGTTCCTATGTAAAGATATTACATACGAAGCAGTAGAAGGATTGTTAGGGGAAAACTGGGGTTATGTAGAAGGATTGTCAAAAGGGGATAGATATCGTTGTAGAATTGGTGACACGGGTATAGGGTTTCGCTATTTAAAACATCGCACCTCATTGTACATCAGATTTTATTATGATCGTTGGATGTGTAAACTAGGAGAGTGGATACCTTTGCAAAGCTCGGAGGGATCTTTAGCTTCATTTGAAATTAATGTGAAGTTACCAAACAATGATATGGAGGTGGTTTTAGTTAATCAACATTGGAACTTGGCCAACTTGAGAGAGCACTTACTTATCATGGGATATGATGATCTTCATGATTTCAAATTTCGAATACGAGGGAACAAGGTAAGAGTTGTATTCCATATATACATATATATATATATATATATATATATATATATATATATATATATATATATATATATATATATATATATATATATATTATTCTATCACTATTGTTCATGATTTGAAAATGTTTTACTCTTTTATGAATTGTCCACAGATTGGAAAGAGATTGGAAGACAAAATCAAGGTTCTTGCAGATTGGAGCATGGATGGAACTGACATTTCATTGTCATAACTCTTTTTTGTAAAGATATTGTGAAACCTGTAAACAAACCTATTTTTGCAATGAAAAATTTTTCACATTTGCTTCAAGGATATTTTGGCCACATTCTAGTTGTATCTGTAAATTCTCAAGGTTTTTCTTGAAAGAGCATTCTTATTGTTTATTTCCTTTGATGTGATCTCGAATGTCAAAGTTTTCCTTTTCAAGACTCTTATGTTTTAATTTAAGGAAAAGTCACTTCTATGAAAAAGTGGGACCCATCACTTAAAAATTCTAGAAAAGTTATAAATAGGAGTCCTCTCTCCTCATTTCTCACTTTTGCAACCACATTGAGTGTTAGAACAGTCTGCATTTGCAAGCTATGGCTTCCACCTCTATACCTACTAAGAGTGCACGCCACAAGTTTCTAGAATTTTTGGAGGATTCAGATTACAAAGGTCAACATGACCTATATGGTCTTCTCTCCAAGGTTCCTGACCTCCATGGAACCGTGCAAATGAATGCCGATGCTTTGGAGGAGCTACTTCAATATATGCAAGTTCATATATTGCGTTTCTCCATTGAAATACCACCATATGATGGAACTTGGGTTCCATGTGACCTTCTCACCTACATTCACAAAGGTGATGAGGCTTTTGCAAAACGATTGAAACGGTTCCAGGCAATTGCAGAGGAAGCAGGGCACCTTCTTGATGAAACTGTGCCACTTATAAGGAAATTGAATAGGAAACGCAAGATGGGTCCAAAATATCTTTCATTCATTGCTGCCACAATTTTCTTTGTGAATGAGGAACCAGAACCAATTCCTCATGAGATCCCTCATCTTCTTACAGGTGGTTTTGTCGAGGATAAAAAGGAACCACCTCAAGAACCCTTGAATCTCCTATTAGAGAGAGAAGCTATTGAGAAAACTTATCCTCTTGGTGTGGATGATAAGTTGAAAGAAGTGCCTAAGCCATCCACCTCTTCGGAGCCAGAAGCAACTATTCCAGAGGTGGAGATTGAAACTTTTTCAGTGGTTCTTGTCGAGGGACAAGAATATTTGTTTTTACATGATGTAGAGAAGGCATTTGGGCTACGGCTTGATGAATGCCTAAGTTTGTTTTGTACTTTGTCAGAGTGTCCTTTGGATAGTACCTCTGAGTTGTTGGAGAAAAAGTGTTTGCCATTTGGTGACTCAGTGGCCGACACAATAAAATTGGTTTGCAATGACATACTCACAAGTGAACATGAACATATCACAGAAGAACAATTTAATAATGCACAAGAAAGGATATTGGAATCAAAAATTCCCTCCTCACCAGTAATCGAGCAGAGTGGGATGTCCCACTCCAGCATTAATTTACAACTTCAAGAGAGAGGAGAAGAAGAAGATAGAGTTCAAGATGTAAGTATCTTCAATTCATGTCATTCATTCTTACAAACACATGCAGCTACTAATCATAAAACTTTGTGCAGGAGGTGATTGAAGTCGACAAGTTTGCAGCAAGGAGCGGAGGTGATCGAGTGGCTCGTGGAGGTGGCTCATCCCTTGCAAACTACATTGGGAAACTTCCCAAAGACCATTTTGTAATTATCCATAAAGAGTTCAGTCCTCAGGGCCACTTCATGACATGGTGTCTAAAGGCCTTAAGTAAATTGCTTTGTTTATCAACCATTACACAGGGGAGTAATTGTATCTTTTTAGTTAAGAAATCCCTTGTAACTACAACCTTAGGTTCCAACTTCCGTGGAAAGGTCTTAGGCCAAATAGGTATATCTCTAGGTCTAGGTGTTAGAAGTGTTGATCAAATAGCAAACTCAATTTTGACTTACACCCTACCCATGGCTTTGGAGCGTCGAAAGAGAGTCATTGAGAAACTCAAAGCCAATTGATGTAAACAATTGAATTAATATCAAATTTTCACTTTGCTTTATTTACAATTGTCTCAAGTATTTCTTTTTCAGTATATTATCTAAATTCTTTTGCACCTGCATGTGATGTATTGATGTCATGTAGGGCATTGGGAGGACCTTTAGTTTCATTCTTTTGGACTCTTGATAATATCCCTGTAGGTCATGATCCCCTGATGGTTACCTTACCCCTGAACTAGCTTTACTAGTCATGATCCCTCTGATGCACTTTCAAAGGTCTTGTAGGGCATTAGGAGGCCAAATAAGGCCCTGCCACAGAAACGCAGGAGAAGGCCCTGCAAAACGTTTGCAGGGCCTTCTCCCGCGTTTCTGTGGCAGGGCCTTATTTGGTCTCCTAATGCCCTACAAAACCTTTGAAAGTGCATCAGAGGGATCATGACTAGTAAAGCTAGTTCAGGGGTAAGGTAACCATCTTGAAAATATCCATCTAGTGAAGGTTGAGTCTCATGTAAGGTAACCTTGGGCATGTCAGGACCTTTAGTTTCATTCTTTTGGACTCTTGATGGGATGCCAAGATAGTTGCTCAAAAGACCAAGATAGTTGCTCAAGATAGTTACCTTACCCCTGAACTAGCTTTACTAGTCATGATCCCTCTGATGCACTTTCAAAGGTTTTGTAGGGCATTAGGAGGCCAAATAAGGCCCTGCCACAGAAACGCGGGAGAAGGCCCTGCAAACGTTTTGCAGGGCCTTCTCCCGCGTTTCTGTGGCAGGGCCTTATTTGGCCTCCTAATGCCCTACAAGACCTACATGACCTTAAATAAAAAAGAAATTTCAGTACAGGGATATTATCACTAGATCAAAATGACAAGATAAGAAAACAATCATTCATATATGAGAGATTATCACAAGAAAACACATGGAAATGTAAAATGACTGCTCATGTTTCATTCTAAATAATGAGATTATAAATGGAATAGAGGAAAAGTGCTAATGTTTCATTGAAAATGGCAATATTTACAAAAAATCTCTTGTCCATAGAGATCAGTTACAAAACTTAGCTACGATCACCCCTAATTCTCCTAGCTAATTGTATGTCCTTCGGTTGTATAGTGACTCGCTTAGCATGGATGGCGCACAGGTTGGAATCCTCTAGCATTGATATCAAAAATGCTTCAGCTGCCTCTTGTAAAGCTTCTAAAGCTAGAGCTTGGATCCTTAACCCTGCACAATACCTTTGTAACTCTTCTTTGACCACCCTTGCAAAGGGTCTTCTAGGTATGAGAAGCTCAGCTGTCTTTTGATAGTGCCTTATCTCTGCAAATGCCTTCGTATATCTTCTTCTTCGTTGTGGTGCTCTAGCTTGTGGTGGTGGTGGTGGTCTTCGTTGGACATTTTCTTGTGGTCTTGGTTGGGGTGGTCTACGACGAGGTTGAAAGAATTTCTTCTTCCGTTGCACGCGTCTTGAGCTTTCTCCTTGTTCAGGATGTTGTTGCTGGCTTTGCTCTCTCTCTTGATCATTGGGTATGGCCCCCTGATTTGATGGTAATGTCTTTCCCGCTACAGTAACCCTATGATTTGTAGGTATTTCTTCGTTACCCCATGGTGGCAATCTTTGACTCTCATCACTTGCTTGTGAACCTTGTTGAGACACATCCTCATGCGATTCATCAAAATCATCATCAGAAACTACCTGTCTATGAGCACGCTCCTTCACCCTTCTCTTTGTTGGTCTCTTTGGTGATGGAGGCTCATCATATGATGATGGTGGTGATTGGGGTTGATTTACGGCCTTTTCCTTGGATTGCCCATGTTCCACTTGTTCATGCAACTGTTCACTCCCAGAGGTATGGCCACCACCTGTTTCACGATGGGATGCAGAGTGCGAGACACTACGTCGCCTTTTGTGGTGATTCATCCATGGTGGCTTCTGAGTGCCTTGCACATAGCTAGGAAAGTTAATGGGATCCTTCCTTGCAGTTTGCTTTGTTCGTGCCATCCTCTATAGTGCTAGAATGTTGAAATGAGACAATGAGTCTCCTTTTATAATGTTTCACTTAAAAAGGTTCTGTTCACACCTGAATGGACAAAAAATAGTTTAAAAATTAAAAATTACCTGAAAAAATTGCAAAGAAGAGATTAGTGTGTAGCAAACCTTATGAATTATTCAGAAAATGCCATGAATGTATTAAATGACTTCACTTCCATGATGAACCCTCTCGTGTTCTTGTAGCTCGCCATTGAGCATGACGTAAAGGTCCCAATGATGACTTCCATTTTTCACTAGCTAAGTTGTGTTGATGAAATCTTGCAAGTTTTGCAACTTTCGACTCCTTGGCTCGTTCCATTGCATATGTCCTTGAAAATGCAGTACGATAAAACCAATTAAACATCTCTTCCATATAGTTTGATTGCATTGCACCACCACCATGTCGTGTGTTCTTGAAGTAAACACCTCTAGCCTTGTAATGTGACTTCTCCATTCCTTGTGTACTAAAAATCTCCAATGAACCATATCGATGCATAAAAAATGCTCCATGTGCAAATAAAATATGCTGAAATGATATAAGTACATATAACACAATCTTATCCACAAGAAAATTGAAAAAATAAGAAAACTTACAATGTAATGTGTAATATTGCTCTCTCCCCAAGATAGGATGAAACACTTTGCAAACTCCATTAATGTATCTTGAAACAACTGACGGTCATTTTTGTTGGAGCTATTAAGACTCATTAAACCTACCAACTTATCTAAGCATGACCAAACCTTCTTTCGCCTATTACTAAGGTCAATTTGAGAATCATTATCAGTGGTGATCATGCACAAGTCTTTCCATAGCTCCCTGCATTCATTTTTCTTAGGGCTTACACCTGTTCTGAAAAATTTTCTTGCCTTCTTCCCTGTCATTGACACTTGTTGCAAACTATTTTGCGATTCACCAGGTTTTTTGACAACTAGAGTTACATTACCACCATGACAACCAATCGAATTAAGCAACTCTTCCAATTTTTTGATTGCTTGTACAGATTTATCAATTGGCTTCATGGAAAATGCATATTCTATGTGGAGCTTCAATAATCTATCAAATATTCTCATGAAAGCATGCAATGTGCAAAAGTGAACATTAACTAATGGAAATGGAATAATGGGATTCCAATCTTTATCTAATGTGTCACGGTTAGGTATTTCTAACATTGGACACCTTAGCAAAGGTCTATCCCATTCCGTGGAAGTAGGTGCATCTATGTATTCATCTAAGCTAGATAGTACTTTTTGTTGTCCCTTTGTTACTTTGTAGCCTCGAGTACAAAATGGACATGGATAACGAGCAGATGCACCTTGCTTGCAACCTAACATGCATTTGATAGTTTTTAAATCCCCACCCAAGTGCCAATCTATCTCAAAATCACCCAAGTTTTCTATGTGGAGCTTTGCACCATGAATTTGAGAAAGTATTACTTTAGTGATCCATGGGGTCCTACTAAAAATCCATGAAAGAACAACATTGGATTCTTTAGGTACTTCAATAGCACCTAACCACCATATTTCTTTCTCGGATTGAACACTATATGTAGACTTAGAGCTAGAGTTACAACTTTCATCAGATATGGCATTTCTGATAGCTTCATTCATGAGTGTCAAACTCAATCTCTCCATTCGTCGTCCCTTTATAATCTGGCATTCATCTAACTTCAATATAAACTGTAATTTGGTATTACAATCTGCATAAATTAGCAAAATCTTTATAACATCAAAATACAATGTATATCAAGGTAACAATAGTGCACATACCTGGTATAGTAGATTTGTAAAATTGAACCATTGCCTGTTGAAGCCTCTCCAAATCCACGAATATGTTGTTGTACTTTGTGTAAGGAAATCCATTTCCAACTGCGCTTTTCAACTCTTTTTTGGATGTAGATAAATGATAAATAGACATAGGCATAATATCCTCTATATATAAGTAGTTTCCAAGAATACTAGTTATATCTTCATTGGACATTGACTTCTTTAGCGATACCTTGTAAGGAGATGGAAACATATTCTGTAAAATACCTTCTCTTTCTAATGAATGCTTCAAAAGGTTGTACAATGCACTGTATCCTTTAGTACTAATTCCTGCTTCATCACATACCATCTGCACGTCTCTAGGAGTGATAATATCTTGTAACTTTTTTGTGAAATCTTTAATCACTTTCTTCTTGATTAGGTTTCCTATCCGTGACTCCAAAATACTAACCACCTGCTTGTTGGTCAAACAAGAATTTAATAACTTGAATTGATCCTCTGTTGTTGATGATGCATTAACATCTTCAACGAATGACCTACATAACAAGAAAAAAAAAATATATATATATATATATATATATATATATACATATAAAGTCTTCCAAAAAGAGAAACGAATACAAGCCAAACCTTATTGCAAAAACTCGTCGTTTGCGTGCTCCACCACCAATTGAAAGAGAGTCAAAGGATGTTAATGATCGTCTCCTACGTCGCATCCCAAGTGGAGTCTCTCTCAAGTGTTGGACAATGTTTTTAAATTTCTCAATTGTTCTCTCCTTTTCTTCCATATGCTTTTCAAGCTCTGCAAGCTTTTCTTGTAAAGATATGATTGTGCTTTCAAAAGTGACCAACCTTGTATGATTTAGTTGATATTGTTGAATCCAATACTCAGTAATGGCAGTTGAATGTGTAGATAATCGTTGACAATAACCTAAGAGCCCAGCTTTACCGGCACCGATGAACTGAAGTAAAGTTGAGAGGTTATGGAATGTTGGATGGTAAGAAGACATTGGATCAGGAGGGTATAATGAACCATGAGTCCAAAGATCAATATTCTTTTCTCCAGCTTCACGACGCTCATTTTGAGAGTTCACATCATTGTTGCATTGTGTATTTGGAGCAAACTCTCTGGGCACACGAACATGGATACTTGTTGATGCTGGGGCATGAGGACGTCCTAATGTGA